>VZQC01000611.1:706631-757065 GCA_009823505.1 Rhizomys pruinosus
CCCCTGTAACTGGAGTTCTCCTGGAATTGGAGTTACAGACTGTTCTCAGCCACCATGTTGGTGCTAGGGATTGAACCCGGGTCCTCTGCAAGAGCAATCTGTGCTCTTAACTGCTAGGCTATCTCTCCAGCCCCCAATACATACCTTTTGATAATGACTTTAAATATCAGCGGCCTGAACGCCTCCATCAAAAGATACAGGCCAGTGTAATGGATTAAGAAACAAAACCCTTCTTTTTATTTTCTGCAAAAAACACAGTGCTCCTTCAAAGATAGGCACTACTTTAAGGTGAAAAAATTGAAAAATTATAATCTAAGTAAATGACACTAAGATAGAAGTAGGAGTTGAAGTTGTAATAGCTAACAAAATAGATTTCAATTTAATGATAATCAGATTTCATTCTAATGAGAGGAGAAAGTGAACAAGAAGATATTACAATCACAAATATATATGCATCAAATTCTATTGCAATCAAATAAATCATATATATATATATATATATATATATATATAAAAAAATCCCCCAAATTTGGCAGAAGATATAAACCTGCAGATTCAAGAAGTTAAACAAATAGAATAGCTCATGAAATCCATGGTAAGACACAGGTTAACTAAACTTCTGAAAGTGAAGACAAATCTANATGTATATATATCACTACAGGACTTTAAGACACCAGACACAAATTAACCCTAACTCAGTAAAAGTAGGGGACTTCAACACCCTAATATCTCCAATAGACTGACCAAACTGCACAAAGAATTAACAAAGACATCTGAAATAAATGATAGCATACATCAAATGGACCTATCAAACATGTACCAAATATTCCATCCAAGTATGAAAGAGTACATTTTCCATTCAGCAACCCATGGTTATTTTATTAAAATGGACCACATATTGGAACACAAAACAAAACTCAACAAATATAAATGTTAAAAATTTTCCATGCATTCTCTCAGACTACAAATCTATACAGATTAAAATCAACAACAAATGAAGCTTTATTAAGTGCAAAAACTCATGGAGATTACACATAACACTCCTGAATGAGGAATGGTTACAGATGGAAAAAGAAAGAAAGAAAAAAACAAAGAAAGAAAGAAAAAAAAAAAAAAAAATAGAGCTACAATTAATGAAATAAAAACAAATACATAACAAATAAGGCAATTGATAGAGTAATACAAAACCTCTCAAATAAAATGATTTCAATCCCAGATGGAGTCACAGCAGAATTCTTCCAGATATATAAAGATCTATAACTGTTTAAATAATTCAAAAAGATAGAAACAGAGGGCGAATACCCAAACTTCTTCTATGAAGCCAGTATCATTCTAATACCCCAAACAGGTAAAAACACAACAAAAAAGGAAAAGAATAGGTCCATATACTTAATGAAAATAGACCTCTAGAATGAGAAATTTTAGTTGTTGAACAGTTTGAGAGAGACACCAGCAGAAGAAAGGACCTTCTCTACTCAAGGATTAGAAGAATATATATTGTGAAAATGACCATCTTACCAAAACCAATCTGTAAGTGAAACTCAATCCCAAAGAGAATCCTCATGACAATCTGCAGAAAATTAGAATAAAAATCCCCAAATTTATATATTTTCACAAAAATCTCTAATTTGCCAAATCAATCCTGAATATAAAAAAAAGCAACGCTGGAGGTTACCATAGCAGATTTCGAACTGTATTGCATATCTATAGTGATAAAAAGTACAGTAGTGGAACCAAAATGCACACATATATCAGTGGAACATAACTGAAAACTGAAACCCAAAGCCAAGGAATTTTAATCACCTGATATTTGACAAAGTTGCCAAGTACACATGATTCAGTAAAGACAGGACCTTCAATAAAAGGTGCATGCAAAACTGAATTTCCACCTGTAGAAGAATGAAATCAGACCCTTTTATTTCACCTGTCACAAAACCCAACTCCATGTGGATCAAAGAACTCAATGTGAAACCTGAAACTGTGAAACTGTTAGAAGAAACTATAGGCAGTAACCTACAAATTATAGGTGTTACAAAGGACTTTCTAATTCAGACTTTGGCAAAGAATCAACAAGTAGGACGTCATTAAACTAATAAATTCTGTAGAACAAAACATGCTAGAAAGTGAGGAGAAAACTCACAGAGTGGGGAAAAATTTTTACCATTGACATATCTGACAGAATTTTAATATCCAGAATGCACAAATAATTAAAAAAAAAAACAAAAATCAAACAAATGACTCAATTAAAAGATGGGCTATGGATTTGAACAGAGTCCTCAAAAGAAATAATATGGTTAGGATATACCCTAAAAACTGTTCAATACCCTTAGGGATTAGGGAAATGCAAATTAAAACCACATAGTTCAGATACTGGACTTGAAGCAATGGAGCAGGAACTCACCTGGAAGCTTTCTTCCTGAAGTTTAGTTCTCAGGATACAGGGTGGTAATATGCAAACTGCTAAGGGAGAAGATCAATTAATGAACCAACTCAGATTTAAAGGCTAATAATCATAACGATAAGGACAGCAAGCTTCCTCTTAGTGCTGCAGTAGTGAGAATGCCATTTGAGGATTAATCAGTATCTACCTACTTGGATTTATAGTCCTCTTAGTTGGAGTTAACTGATGGGTGGCTCTGTAATTGTAGTCAAATACACATGGCCAGAGATGACATAGATCCCAGAGAAAACCTATTCTTTGTCATATCTCTGGAAATGAAATTTCTTACCATAAATTAAGGTAGATCCTTATATTTACAGATAAGCATACTGTACACCACTCATCAAGGAAGCTTCTTACTGTAACAGATGGAAGCTACTTCAGTGTTCTAAAACTTGTCAGGATCAGGAAACATATGTCTTTTAGGTGCCCAGTCCTGTGTAACACATCTACAATTGAACTTCTGCACCTAAGGCTCCACATCGTGGAGCAAGGGATAAATTGAAAATTATTGTACGGTAAATTGAAAATTATTGTATCCCTCTACCCTCACCAATGAAGCTTCATTATACAACAAAGTGTGATGCGCACAGAAGTCTACAAATGACCAAGCTTTATAGAAGAGACCCTAGAGAGTGTGTCTCTGGGAAGGACTCTTATATTGAAACTTGCACATTTAAGGCTCAGGGATCATTGACGAATAGGGGGCAGAAAGATTATAAGAGCAGAAGCTCATACACGAACAGAAGGGAACAGAGGATTTCAGGCCACAGGAAGCTTGCATATGTGTACTTGTGACAATAGTTGTATCAAATATAGGACCTATGTCAACTCAAATAAACAAGGTTCCAGAGGGGAGGAGAGAAATGAGTGGTGGACCAGCCGTGGAATGAGACATGCTGGAGATTGATTGCTACTGGATGAGGAAGAGCATCCCTTACTTAGGATTTCTAGATGGGCTGATCATACTCCGGTGGATGAATTTCCACTTAAGAACATCTGGGCTCACATGCTTTACTGAATAGGACTTACCATGTATATCAGAATACATGAGGTCCAGTTGGGAGTTGGAGTTGCATATATGGGGAAGGGGGTCTAAACCTTATTAAGAACTATTCTTTGAAACTACAAAAGATTAATAAGTAAAAATAAAAGATTTCCTCTTATCCCAGTCAGGCTAGATCATGAAACTAAATTGTACCAAATTTTGGAGAGGGTGTGGGGAAAGGGGAATGCTCATTTACTACTTGTACCATTGTAAACTCCTGTAACCACTATGGAAAGTAGTTTGGAGATTCCTTGCCATGTACTCAAAGGACTCCCCCTACTGCAAAGAAACTTGTAGATCCCATGGTTTTTGCTGCTCTTTTCACATTACTTAATAAATGGAAGCAACTTAGGTGTCCTGTAACTGACAATTAGATAATGAATGTATGGTACATTTACACAGTGGTAAAGAAAGACAAAATCATGAAATTTGCAAGTAAATGGATGAAAATAAAAACTGTTACACTAAGTGAAGTCATAAAGCTTCTGAAAAACAAAATGCATATGTTCTCCCTCATTAATAGATTTTAGCAACAAAATCTTATATATGAGAATATATTCTGATGTAATTGCAGGAGCCAGTTAAATGGTAAGAAACAGGGGAGGTAAAAAAGGAAATTCTTAACATGGGTGTATCTAAATGGGAGCAGGAGAAGGAAGTTGAAACAAACAAGGAACCATGGGGGTAAAAGGGAAGAAGGAGCTCAAGAGAATTGGGACCTTAGGAGACAGGTTTTTATCAAGAGTGGAATGGGAAAAATGGGAGTACTTTAACTGGGGAATCTGAAGAGAGGTTTAGACAAGGAGAGAGAGGGTAGAGGTAAATAATGCTTAGCTGTTGTGTAAACCTGAGGGAAATATATTAATTCAAAAGCATACTAAAAATTACGCATACACTATCTCTACATGTGTCCATCTGTGTAGCTGAGGGCGTATAACAAGAAACAGTGCCAAACAGAAGAAAATTCCCTTTGAGTTGTTGGTCAGGGTAGTCCAAGTAACTACAAAAATGACACAGGCTATTGTCATGCTTTCTAGAACTTGAAGTTAAGTCCCTATTTTTGAAGTTTGGCCATACTTCAGACACTGGACATGGAACAGTGGAGCTGGAAATGCCCACCTCCCTGAGGGTAGCTCACATACTCTTTGAAGACACTATGTAAGCTGCTAAGGGAAAACATCAATTGATTGTCCAATCCCAGACTTAAGACTTAGTCGCCCAAACAATGACAGGCAGAACAAAGTAAATTGGGGCAGTAGTGGCATTTTATCTTGATGGTAATCAACAGCTAATTGAACTTAAAGATCACTCATTAGGAGGGAGCTCATATGTGATGATGTAAACAAAGCCAAATACACATTGTGGAGGGGTCCTAGATCTTAGAGAAAATATTATGGCTGTCACATTGTAGACAATATAATTACTTACTCTGTGCTAAATATGGATCCTTAAATTTACAGATAAGTGTGACAGTCACCACTCATCAAGGACGGTTCTTTTGCTTTAGACATTGACTAATACAGAGTTCCACAACTGATCACAAACAGAATAAGTGTCTGTGAAATGTTCAACTCTAAGTGATATATCTACAATGGAACCTCTACACTTATGTCTCATAGAACATAGTGGAAACAGGAGTAGAAAGAACACCAATGCATTTCTCAGTTCTCATCAACAAAGCTCCCACATGCAAAAGAGGGCAACAAACACCAAAGTTTATAAATGATCAAATTGTAGAGAATAATAAATTTCCTTGTTGGCCCTTAGACAGGACTTCTACATTAAACTCAACCTTACCAAGGCTCAGGGACCATTGAGGAAGAGGGGGCAGAGAGACTGTAAAAGCCCAGGGAGAAGGGCATGACCATATGGAACAGAGTCTTACAGGCTCCTGGAACATTGCTCATATTACTCTACATAAATGATATCAGTGTGCACAAGATCTTTTTTAAGGGAGCGACTGTAGATAGGCTCGCTAGCCCCCAGTGTATGAACTTGCACTGATGGAGTACTGGGCACACTGACTTGACTAGATAGACCTTAATTTAAATGACAAAATGAATAGAAGTTAGTGGGGTGTGACTATGGGATGGTGTGGATGGGGAAACGATGATTAAGATAATTTGTACAAAATATACAAAAATTCAATAAAGAAAGGAATAAAGAAGATATAGTATTTAGTTTTTTGTTGCTGTGATGAAACACCATGACCAGAGGACTTATAGATGGAAGAATTTATTTGAGCTGCTTCTAGAAGGTTTAGAATTCTTTTCTGTATCTCTTTTATTTGTTTATTGTTAAGGGAGTCTACAATATAATAACACAGTTGTTTTCAGATAACATTGATGTTACACAGTTTGCCATACAATTAAGTAATTGGTGGATTTTGCAAGTATCTTTGTTCAAATTTTGAACAACCCAAGATTCCCATAGTCCAGTTGGTGATGCTTGTATGCACAGGCATGTTGATCAATTAGGAGTACAGTCTATATTGCTGTAGTCTCATGATTCACCCCTATCTCTCCGCAGCCCTTACATTCTACCACGCCTCCTCTTCCACAATTTGTTCCCTAGGCTTTGGGAAAGGGGCACAAGTGGGTGGAAAGAAAACAGTCTACTTTTTTTGAAGTTGTCATTTTGGACTCTAGTCTGTTCAGGTTGTTTCCCTTCATGGGTTGACAGCTTATCCAGTGATACCTTTTTAGTCATACTAACAAAGCACAAGCAATTGGATGTATAGGCATTTAGGCAGTACTAATTATTATGGCAAGCTAAGCTGTGAGCATAGACACAGATGCTTGGATGGTATGCTAATCCACAAACTGTGGTTTCTCTATAAAGGGTGACAAGTTCTTATTGTGGCTTATAACATCTCCTAACCACTAGAGGACATAAGCTTGTGGCATCCGCTGTGANAAAATACACCTGCTGTTACAGTTGGAATAGCGGGGAAGGAAGTAGTTGCAAAGTCATAACTGTAACAAAAGCATGGAAAGATACAAGGACACAAATATCCTTTCTCTCCGCCTTCATATCACCCCCCCCTCCTGCCGGCCCCCAGTTTCCGTATCCTGTTCTACCGCCTCCTTTTCCTCCTCGTGCCCTTGTGTTGCCCTCCCGATCGGGTCACTGTCGGCCCCCTGCCTTATTGCCACATCGTTTCTTGTGGGCCCGCCGTGCCTTCCCACCTGTATTTCATACCTGCCATGATACATTAATTAGCTCGATCTCACACCCCTGCAGATGCCTTTTAGAAAACCACACCCGCGCACCCATAATACACGCCCCCCGGATAGTCCCCCAAGACCATAGTTGATAAATACAGTGATGACACTTAGGAGTAAGCCCGCCAAAAACATAAATCTATACCTTGCGTCCCAGAAAACGAAAATTGCTCCAGTCTAGCAACACCAAAAGCAATCCGTTTGATATTGACTAGAAATGGACATCGAGCTGAAAAGACCAAGTTAGAGACAGTTCTATGAATTAAATCTACATGTATTCTGACTACAAGTTTAGATAAGATATATCGTAAGTACAGTACTTGCACAACTTACCAGGTTCAGGGGAAAATGCTGATTCTGTAATTGTCAGTAGATGCGTGAAGTGCCCATAAAATTTGGGGGCATAATAAGTCCTGTTTATTTTTGTTTTTTTTTGTTTTTTTTTGTTGGTCCTTTTAATGTTGAGACAGGTACTCCTGCAGCCCCAGCTGGAGTCCTAGAACCTCAACTCAATAGACCAGGTGGCCGTTCAATCACGAGTATGATCCACCTGCCTTCTTCGTTCCTCCGAGTGCGTTGGGATAAGGCAATGCAAAACCACCACCATGACCGCGGCGTCAGAAAAGGTCTAGGTCCTTATGCTTACCATGGCCCGTTTGTTGTTGGTACCAATTGCGCTAACCCTGTATCCGCAATTCGATAAAGGATGTGTTCACCGCTCAATTTGTCACTGCTAAGAAGCACCAATATAATGGTTGTGGGCAAGAATATCAATACTAATAGCATATTAGAAATAGTGTTGGTGGAACTCCGGCCGTTGTTTTATTCCTATGCCCAATCGATCGCTGTTGACAAATGTTAGCCAGGTAAAGTATGAGATGTTAACCCACGATTCTATAATACATCCTGATAACCTGAGTTTCCACCCGGTCAGAACAACAAATGACATGATTACAAGCAGAAACAGATTTGTGAAAACTTCAGAATTAGGGAATTTGAACGACAAGAACTTGGCTTAGGGAAAATTTAATGTGAGGAAGCGTTATGGATAGGAAAGTCATGTAAAACACATTTTGGGCCGGATAAGAGAAAGAAAGAAAAATTAAAATGTGGGCTGAAAATGCATAATTAAATGAATGGATCCTGGTTTGAAAAAAAAAAAGAAAAGAAAGGGAAGATAAACCATCACAAGGAGGGAAACAAAAGAGATGGTAGAATAGAAGCAATAAAAAATATAAGCCATATACATGTCGGAAATAAGTGAGAATAAAAGAAGCTTGGCTTTGAGCTTTCCTCATACTCTGGTCAGTGGGCCGCTCTTAACTGGCACATTTTTTCAGTACTATAACATGCTCGTTCCCTTCCATGATTTGCGCTGTGGGTTTTGCTTAAAAAAATGGTTTGTGATATTCAGAAACTACAAAGCAGTCACCGGACAAAATAAAAGAAAGAGGTGCAGAAAAAATATGTCATGATGTTGAAAAAAACTGAGGAATTGGAAAAGAATTTATGATGATTCTTTCCCAATATCATTTTCCCGCGTGAGAATAGTTTAGCTAGGCGGGTGGAATTATTTTAGAAGCTTCTTCAATAATAATAGAGCCATTCTAAATAATTGCATATCTGTATGTGCACTCATAGGCTGTAAATGACAATTAAGTAATCAAACCAGTGGAAACTTAAGTGATAAAACCATTTTGTCATTGAGATGGTTTGGTACAGTTACCAATAACAATAAAAAGAATAGGCTTTCAATAGGGCAAGGAGATAGTGTTGAGATAGCAATAATTTTAAGTTATCCATTTTACAGTTGTGTGCAAGCATTAAAAGAACATTGTTTATAGAACCAATAACACAGTGTTGAAGTCATTGACAAAATCTTTAGTTGAACAAATGAAAAATCAAGTAATTTTAATAAAGTTTTATTATCAAACTTAGTAAACTTTCTGATTTATATGGATCAATCTTTCACAACTCGATCTTTAGTAACTTTTTGATTGGTGCCTTATGGAGATAAATTTTTTAAATTTCTTCTTTCACCTCCTTTCCCCTATTAAGAATTAAAATCCAAACTGGTTTTTACCTGAAGGATGCTTGTAACTGCCATGGATTAATCACTGTAATGAGGCTAAAAAAGAAATGTACACAAAAAAAACTGAGAGAAAGATGCAGGAACAGTTTTAGGGCAGAATGCAGGAACTGGGATGGGGTGAGGGTGGGGGGGAAGGGAAAGGGAATAATGCCTGAACTTTACTTGAAAATGAATGTATGAAATTCACAAAGCAACAATAAAAAAAATGTGTAAAAAATAAAAAAATAAAATATTTTCTAGGTGAAAGTAAATATGGTTTTATAATCAATTTATTATAGGCTAATTATATGTAAAACATGATATTAGTTGGAAAAATACCAGAGCATATTCATCTTCCACAACTTCATTACAAAGAAACCAATACTATGAAGACAGATGATGAAAATTATAGAGAAAAATTTAATGTAAACGCAGTAATCAGCAGCGAGGTTTTTGTAAGAAACAGTTGAACACGTGGAAATCGAACAAAGTAATTAACTTCTGGGTGTGTTTGTATATCTGCAAATTATTTTATTTAATTTTAACTAAGTAAACCTTTAATATACAAAAAGCTCTTAGAGCTGCCGCAACAAACTAAAACCATTTTATTACGAAAGAAATCCACAGCTTTAAGGTGTAGAACATAAATACAATAAAAGTACATTGAGTAGTGGGATAACTATATATATAGATATAGATTTATAGTTTATATAGTTTATATAGTTTATATATAAATGATATATAAGTGTATATAGTTTTTTTCCAATTCTTTAGTCGTTTCCAAAATAATTCCAACTTAAAATGTCGGCCTTAGTGCCCAACGTAATACTTAATTGTCCCTTTCTCATTATAAGCATGAGTTTTACCCTTCATCCATATTGTTACAAGCATTATTTATCAGCAGAGACATTTCCTTCCGTTGTACAGAAGTGCTTCCCATTTGTAAGATCATTGTATTTTAGCCAATGCTCATTTCCAGCAACCATGCTTTTAAATGACTGTGACTGATTATGAGACTTAATTAACTTGTCAAGAGAGAGATAGTAATTTTTAGTCCATTTTCACTTTTCCATATGGCCAAAATGGAAAAGTCTATCTCCAGCATGCAGTAATAGATACATGTGATACATTGTGAAAATGGAATAAGCCAAATTACGCAAAACTTACCCCCAGGAAATAGAAGAAAGCTACAAATAAAAAGTAATGAGAGTTAGACTTTTTTATTTTATTTTTCCCTATAAATTGCCCCTCTGGTCAGTATTTTGGGTATCAATTGATATGAGAAAGTTTGTAGTGTTGGTTTAGTTATCCCATTAATGAGAACTTAAAATCATAGAGAAATCTTAACCCATTTTGAGGGATCAAACTAGGTATCAAGGCAACTCTCATAGCAAAACTTTTAAAGTTTTGGGGCCACAATCTTAGGCTTGGTGGCGGAGCTGTAAGTTCTTCTGATATATTCCCTGTAAATATTTACTTTCACCAAATACAAAAAGTCTGTGGATTCAATGTGTATATGTGCCCTATATAAATGAGTGAGCCTGAATAGAAGTGTTTGAAGAACAAAGGATAAGTAAATACATCTTAGGAATTAATCAGTCTTCTATAGGTTTCAACTTAAATAGGTTCAGAATAAGAAGTTTGTGTGGGGGTTTGGAAACAACAGCCTGCAAATTGGTTTTAGAACAAGGAAGGAATGCTTGTAAACTCATCACTTATGCTAAAAAAAAAAAGGAAAAAAAAACTGGAGAAGAGTTGCAGGACAGTTGTTTTTAGGCCAAGAATGCATGATCTGGATGGGGTGGGGGTGGGGTGGGGGTGGGGGGAAGGGAAAGGGGAAATATGCATGAAACTGAATTGGAAAAGGATGATGAAATACACAAGCCATCAATTAAAAAAAAAGTTCACATCTCCCCAGTGACCTATCCAAACTAATAATGGTAGATTACTTATACTTTTCTTTAATTTATTGATACATGCTGGTTTTATATATCAAAGTATCAAAGATTAGGTTTTGAGTATGACCCACAAAATCGAGGACTGACTTAAAATGTAAAATCTATAAAAATAAATACGCCTCCAAAACCGGCTTCATATCTCCATACATCAGCTCTACACACACCCTAATGAAGACTAATCAGTATTTTCTGAACTACATGTACCTCCCCTAAAGAAATCAACAATAATACTGAAGAAAAAATTCATCTTTATATGGGTCCTGATACATTTAATGAAAAGTTTGAGGATGATGACCTTCAGATCGTATTTTCCCTGAAAACTTCAAAAATTTTTTTTGTGGAGTTTTTTTAAAAAAATCTTAAATGTTTGCCTCAGAAAACGTGAAGAAAAAGTAAAAGCTTGGTTACAAAAAGTTTGATAATGCCATTTGTAAAACTTTATGTATATGTATAAATCTTATTACCATCTACAAATTCTGATTAATCACCATTCGTAATACTACATCTACACCTTTGAGCTAATATGAGGAAATAACTGGTTGAACTTATTGCATTATTCTCTAATTACCCTTAAGTTCAAATGTCTGAGGAAAACAACACCAGTGACTCCTAGAATAATGTGTAGCTATCCAGTTATGGTCAATTTAGCCAGATGCATAAATTTAACCTGTAGCCTAAAATAATTGCATCAGCTATCTTTCTATTACTACTTCATGTATGGTACTGCAGCCTGTTCAGGTTTGTCTTGATTACTCCATGTCAGTTAGCAGTAAACAAACTTTATAGCATATTCAACTTGATTTAATTCACACTTGTCCACCTTTTTAGATGTGCTCACATGGCTAAATAGTCACCTAGCAAAGATTTTCTCAAAAAAAGTCCCATATTTTATGGTTGTATAGCTGGGTTATATAGGAGAACTTAAAATACCATTTAAAATGTCTATTCTACCCTAATTAAATATACAGATTCAATGAAATTCCAAGTAAAATCCCATGAGTTTTCGTCACAGACTTTGGAAAAAAAAATCTTTAAAATTATATGGAAAAACCAAATAACCCCACCCAAAATAGTTGTGTAAAGCAACTCTGAGTGAAAAAAATCAATACTGGGGGGAATCACCTTACCAAACTTCAAACTATACCACAAGGCTACAGTCATAAAAACAACAGCCTAGTACTGGCCAGAAAAACAGACCCCACCTTGACAAAGGGAACAAAACGGAGATCCAAACTTGACTCATACAATTTCATCAAGCCACACCTCACATTTGATAAAGGGGACCAAAAATCTCAGTGGAGAAAAGATAGAATCCGTCAGTAAATGGTATTTAGGGCAAAGCTGGATGCACACATGTAGAACAAAATAAAATACCTACCTCTCACCCTATACAAAAAAAATTCAACATCCAAATGAAATCAAATACCTCAAGGTGAAACCCCAAACACCTTTTGAAGATGATAGAAGAAAAGTTGGCAGAAGTGTTAAAAGACATGGGCATAGAAAAGACTTTTCTAAGTTAAGACAGCAGCTGAAACAAAGGAATAAGTCCAAACAACGAGTTTGACAAGTGGGCATCAGTAACTCAACAACTGTCTGTAATCGGTGGAAAGAAAAAAATTAGGGGAAGTGAAAAGAAGAAAACCAGAGAGTGGGAGGAACCCTTAACCAGTGACTCATCTGACAGAGCAAGAATATAGAAACTACTCAAAAAAAAAAAAAAAAAAAAAAAAAAAAAAAAAAAAAAAAAAAAAAAAAAAATCACTCACTCAAAAGATGGAGTAAATAGCTGAAGCAGAGACTTCACCAGTGAAGAATATAAAGAAAGGGCTTGGAAAAAAATCTCAAAAAAAAAAAATGTTCAACAGCTTTAATAATTTAGGAAATCAAATTAAACCATCTAAGATATCATCTCACTCTGATTAATACCTGGCTAAGATCAAGAAAAACAAAAGACATTCAATGCCTGAGAGGGTAATTTGGTCAAGGGGAACACTCAATCCACTGCTGGTGGGAATGTAAACTCGTACAATCACTGTGGATTAAGCAATGGGGAGAACCTTTTAAAGACTCAAAATGAGCCTACCCACCTGACCCACCCATACCAACCCTGGGTATATACACACAAAACCCCAATCGACTGCAAGATCAATGTGCATTTTGAGGTTTTACTGCAAAGCCTCTCCACAAATAGGCAAAAGTGGGAATCAACCCCAGTGGGCCCCTCAACTGACAATGGAAATAACAAAAAATGTAGAAACATCTACAAAATGGAATTTTCTTCTGTAGAGGTAAAGAAAAGGAAGATGACATCAATGAACTTTGCAGGTAAATGGGAATCCGAACTTGAAGCCATATGGGGCTATTGTGAAGACACAGTCCCCAAAGAAACAAACGGGGAATTGTTATTCCTTTCTCTCCACATTTGTGGGATGCCTCGTACCAAATTTTTCCCCCCAATTGAAAGACGGAGAAAGCTGGGCAACGTTTTGTGTACCTCTCTTTCTATCTTGAAGCCAACGATGAGTGCTAGCTCAAAATGCGAATCTCTTTTATGAACCCCCCAGAATCAAATTACCACATACTTTCAGATATTGTGATTAATGTATATGAGTGGAAAGAATATATCCATATGTTAGAGTAATATAATTAAAGGGAAAAATTGAACTCCTAAACATATAATTGGAGTTAACTACAGTTATTTTTTCCTGGAGGACAAATTTTCCGGGTACATATATGAACATGTATACAGGCATAAGTGTTTTTTTGGAGCAATACAATTGGGAGAGAACAACAACAACATAAGGACTGGATCAAAGAACAGAGTGATATGGTCAATTCTGCCCCAAAACAATAAACCTTTACCAAGAAAAACTTTAAAAATACCGAAGAAGAGATGGGGGAACATGTATGGGGCAGAAATGCCTGAAGCTGGGGGAAAGTGGGGGGAGACAGTCCCCAGGGGAATAATGTCCCCTAAATGGACCTGCCAACGTGACTGTCTGTGCAAATCCACCCACCAATCCTACTCAACCCATAGTTTTCAACTCACCTTTCCTACCGGTTTCAAACCTCCCCCAACATAGAGATGGCTCATTGGTTATAAGCCATGGCTGCTCTTGTATAACAAATCCCAAGTGTTAGTTTTTTCCCATCACCCACGAGGTGGCAAAAAAAAATCCTACTCCCAGGGTCACTTTTCTGTTTGGCTGTGAGAAAACCACCAATGAACCAAGGGAACTTTTATAACAGGAAGAGTTTTAAGTTGAGCGTATCATTGAACAAAGTCCAGGGAATAGATTCCACATTGTTGGCACAGAGGCCATGGCTGCAAGGAGCTGAGCAGAAAGCTGAGTTCACATCCTGCAATGAGCACAGAAAGCAAAAAGAGAGCAACTGGAGACCAAAAGACTAGTTAAACTCACTAAGAGCCCACCACCCCCCCATTGATGTACTTCCTCTAGTATGGCCACAACTTCTAAGACATCCCAATACGGTGCCACCAACTGGGGAAAAATGTCTGGAAGTACTTGAACCCTAGATCCATTTTATTCAAACCACCACAGATTCTGACGTGCCTCTTCTGAACTTCTTTGCATTGCACAACTAGGGGTGCACTTACCATTACATGCAGGCAAAACACCTCATATACATAAAATAAAAAATAATAACTAAATAAAGAAAATATTTTAAAAGAGTTTAAGCACAATAACAATCAGAAAATGTATCAAAATTAAACAAGTCAATTATAGTGAAAGAAGAAGAAGAAGAAGAAGAAGAAGAAGAATAAGAAAAGAAGAAGAAGACCCTTCTACTAAACTACTCCCTAAACTTCAGAACATTAATTTTAAACACCCCTTGCATAAAAATTGATATGTTTTTTTTAATTGCCAATTGCTCAGATATCATTACCTATTTTTCAATGAAAAAAATTACATCAGTGAAACCACCAAGATAAATTTAATTTGAACATCAGACCTAACTTTAAAAAGCAGGATGAAAGTTTACAAAGCTATTGATTTTTTCAGCTTCCCCCATTACTATGGAAAACTTGCTGGCAAATACCATGTCAAAAGGTCTTTCAACTTTTTAGAAGATAGTTATTGGAAATTCTTACTTCTCCCCATCTTTATAGATTTCTTGTTCTTAAATCTTTTTGAGTCTGCAATGAAATTTAGTCCTACCTGCCTCCCTGGTGGTATGCTAACCCACTTAGCCCCGCTATTCCGTCAAGGCTTCCCCTCCCATAAGACATTTGCTTGTTATTCTTCTTTGGCCTTTTGTTTTTTCTCCCCTGCCCCGCGGAACACCAAACTGGCTTCTCATCCCTCCCCCGTTCCTTTTCTCCTCCCTTTATTCTTTCCTCGCCCAGATAAGCCACGGAAGGCAAAAGCTCAATCAATACAGCCTTTTCAATATCCCCTGACATATTTCCAATAAAGTTAGTTATCAACTTTCAATCTCTAAAATCTTTTTCCATATGTTTACTCTAATACATTTGATCAATCTCCATATCCTCATCAATTTTAATATATTTCCATTGAGATCCGCAAGTGAAATCCAGTTGTTTTAAAAAACAAAAACCAAGATACAATAGACTCTTGTGCTTTCACAATTATATCTCCGTATTATCTCTCTTTAACAAATCCAGTGGAAAATCTTTCAAATGAATCATATTGTGCATATCTATAAAATAATCATATTAGTCAGAGAAGTGTCTGGAATTTTGGCTTCTAGCAAAGAACCATACTTTTGTATCATGCAGCCTTAATCGGCCTATAGGATTATATCATTTATTTTTATTAAATAAAATAGCTCATGTATTTTCTTTCACATCAGTGTTCCATGATGGTGTAGTAATAAATGTGCTTCATTTCACGTTTTATACAGTGGGATTTTGAGGTACGACAAATACGGGGATGTGTGTGGTATGTTGTTGTTCATAGAAACAGATTTTGAAGTTTTGGATATATTAATGAATTGATACTGATTTTTTAATATAATAACAAAATATAATATCATTGATCACAGAAAAAATTATCAGTTCCAAATATACTAACAAGAAAAGAGGTACCATGGTGCCTAGCAGTTAATCCCAAAACCTCGGGAAGGAAAGAGGCAGGCAGATCTGTTACGATTTCAAGCCAGCATGGTCTAAATTGTAAGATACAAGCCAACTGGAGCTATAGGGAGGACCCTGTCTAAAAAGACATACAAAACAAGCAAACTCAGCATGGGTTTTTCCAGCTTTTTTAGTTCCAAGCTTTGGAGGCAGAGACAGGCAGATTTTTTGTGGAATTTGATGCTATTCGCTAATTATACAAAATCCACAATAATTTCAGGTCACCCAGAGGTACATAGAGATACCCTGTATCAAAGATAAAATAAAAAAAAAATCTCATCTCTCTAGCATCTAAATAACAATAAACATAGCAGCTTGGAAGATTTTTTTAAATAATGATCTTATATGAACGTGAACCATACTATTTTGACTATTATTGACATTATGCTAATCAATCTGCCAAATCTTATTTTAGGAATAGAAAGCCTGACTAAAACTACTGTTAAATAAAAGAATGTCGACCATGTGACTTGTCCAGTAGAACCTATACTTATTTATATTTTGTTTTATAACATACTCTATTCAGGTTTTTTGGTCAATTGAGGGAGACTGACCCACATAGTTTCCAAGTATTTGGACATTTTAGGACCATAGTTTGGGGGGGGACTGTTTTGTTTAAGAGGCTTGAGAAAGTGGTTTGGCAAGGCTTTGCGATTTAAAACAGTTCTTTAGATTTTTCTCGGTGATTTCCTTTTACTCTCTGTATTCCTGTGCCTGTGTGAAGATATGATAGCAACTCTGAAATTTCTTATGCTTGGGCACCACCATGCCACCATGGCCTCTCCATCAATGAAAGAATTCTAAGTGACTGTTTTTTGTAGTTTGCACATAAAAAAAACAGCACCACCACCAACAAAAAAAAAAAAAAAAATTTAAAAGAAAAAAAATTATTTGAAACCGTTCAACTCACCCCAATCGCAGGAGCCCCTTACATTACTATCTTAACTAAGCCATTTCCCCCTCTTCCCCGCAAAGTTTCCCTGGGTTTAGAAAAGGGGCAGGGGTGGACGAGAAGCAAAAGGCTACTTTGTCTGGAGATGTCGTTTTTGGACTCTGGATCAGTTTTGCTCTGGCTGTTTTACCCTTTCCATGGGCTGGACCGTTTTTGGTCCGTAATAACCTTTCACAATCCTACTAAACGAAGCACAAGCAATAGATAGAACGAGTAGTTTTAAACATGCTAAGTACGAATGGTAGGTGTACTTTGGGTATAACACGATGTTTTTGGAATGGTTGTGTTTTTTTAATCCATGATTAACTTTTACTTTTCTCCCTGTTGAAGAGGACAAAGGTCCGGTACTGTGCATATAGCATCCCCCCTAAATCACGAGAGGATAATAAGCTTGTAAGGCAACAATCCATTGGAGTTTAGTCCTCCAAGGAGAGAGCCAATAGCCAAATAGATTTGGGATTTACAGACTTTTGGCTGCCACTGCTGCACAGTTATCTCCAAGCAAGTGAGTTGTAGCATATGCTGGTGGAGGAGCCTTGCTTGAACGCCAAGAGGAGACCAACATTGGCTTTATTGATTCAATGGCTTTGGTAACACTCTCTGTTATTTCCAGAAGTTTTTTTTTTTGGTGTCATGCGCACACCAAACTGTGGAGCATGAAAAATGTTATGAGACGGAACGGCACTTGCAACGTAAAACTGGCCCTCTGGAACCCCAAAGAGTGTTACCAAAGGCCAACTAAACCAATAACCAAACAGCAAAATATTGGTTTCCTCCTTCCATCCTCCCTTTCAGACAAGAAAGTCCCTCCGTCAGTTTTGGCTACAATACAACTGCCCGGGAGATACTGGTGGCAACAGTGGGCCAGAGCCATCTTCTCCTCGCTCGCTCCACTCTATCCCCTCCTCCCTTCTCCTCAGCGCCCCTCTCTCTCACCCTCCGCTCTCTCCCTCCCTCCTCTCCCTCTCTCATCTCCTCTATATATATAAGATATATATATATATATATATATATATCCCACAAGATTCTAACTGGCTTATGTTAGCTCTCTTCTTGAAGGAATAACCCACAGTTAGATAGAGAGAGAGAGAGAGAGAGAGAGAGAGAGAGAGAGAGAGAGATGGCTGCCACTGTTGCACAGTATCTCCAGGCAGTTGAGTTGTAGCCAATACTGACGGAGGAGACTTTCTTGTCTGAAGGAAACCAATATTTTGCTGTATTGCTTTAGTGGCCTTTGGTAACACTCTTTGGCATTTCAGAGGCCAGTTTTACGTTAGCAAGTGACGTCTCATAACATTTTTTCATGCTCACACTTGGTGTGAGCATGAAAAAAATAACTCTCTGGAATACCAGAGAGTGTTACCAAAGGCCATTGAATCAATAAAGCAAATGTTGGTCTCCTTGAGTCAAGCAAGACTCCTCCACCAGCATCTGCTACACCTCACTTGCTTGGAGATACTGTGCAGCAGTGGCAGCCATATGTCTGTATATCCCAAATCTATTTGGCTATTGGCTCTCTCCTTGGAGGAATAACTCATGGATGTTGCCACAAGCTTATATCCTCTAGTGATTAGGGGATGCTATATGCCACAGTAAGACCTTGTCCTCTTTCACAGGGAAAAAAGTAATCCATGGATTAACACACCATCCAAACATCTGTGTCTATACCAAAGTAACCTACCATAGTAATTAGCAATGTTTAACTACCTATATATCTAATTGCTTGTGCTTCGTTAGTAGGATTGAAAGGTTATTACTGGACAAACGGTCAGCCCATGAAAGGAAACAGCCAGAACTGATCAGAGTCCAAAACGACATCTCCAGACAAAGTAGACTGTTCTGCTTCTCGTCCACCCATGCCCCTTTTTTAAGCCTACGGAACAATTTGCGGAAGAGGGGGAATGGTAGAATGTAAGGGCTGCGATTGGGGTGAACGGTAAAATTATGACAATATAGTCTGGATGCTTATTTGATTAACTTGATTGAACATTCAGAAGGTTTAGAATTCTATCATGATGGAGAGGCATGGTGGCAGGTGGTAGCCAGAATAGAAATCAGAGTGCTCATATCTTCAAACAAGCACAGGAATACAGAGAGTAAAAGGAAATCCAGAAAATCTTAAGAACTGTTAAATCGCAAGCCTGCACTTTCTAAAGCCTCTTAAAACAGCCCCCCCAACTATGGTCTAAAATGTCCAAATACTTGGAAACTATGTGGGTCAGTCTCCCTCAATTGACCAAAAAACCTGAATAGAGTATGTTATAAAACAAAATATAAATAAGTATAATGGACAAGTCACATGGTGACATTCTTAAAGTAGTTTTAGGCAGCTTTCTTATTCATAAATAAGATTGCAGATGATTAGATATATGTCAAATATATTCAAATAGTATTGTTCAAGTTCATTATAGATCATTATTTAAAAATATCTTCAAAGCTGCATGTTTATTGTATTTAGATGCTGAGATTTTTTTTTATTTTATCTTTGATACAGGGTATCTCTATGTACCTCTGGGTGACCTGAAATTATGATGTAGAATAGAATAGCATCAAATTCACAAAAATCTGCCTGTCTCTGCCTCCAAAATGCTGGAACTAAAAGCATGGAAAACCATGCTGAGTTTGCTGTATTTATGTATGTCTTTTTGAGAAAGGGTCTCCCTATAGCTCCAGTTGGCTTGTATCTTACAATTTAGACCATGCTGGCCTTGAACTCGTAAAGATCTGCCTGCCTCTTCCTCCCGAGTGTTGGGATTAAATGCATATGGCACCATGGACATCTTGCTGTAGTATATTTTGAAATGATAATTTTTCTGTGATAAATGAATAATAATGATTATTATATCAAAATAGTATCAAATTCATAATATATCCAAAATAAAATCTGTTCATATGAACACACATACACACACATACACGTATTTGTCTGTACCTCAAATCCACTGTATAAAAGTGAATAAATTATTACTACACATCATGTGACACAATGAAAGAAAATACATGAGCTATTTTATTGAATAAAATAAATGATATTAATCATATCAGGAAGATTAAGGCTGCATGATACAAAAGTATGGTTCTTTGCTAGAAGCCAAAATTCCAGACACTTCTCTGACTAATATGATTATTTTATAGATATGCACAATATGATTCATTTGAAAGATTTTCCACTGGATTTGTTAAAGAGAGATAATACGGAGATATAATTGTGAAAGCACAAGAGTCTATTGTATCTTGGTTTAAAACTGATTTTCAATGAGACTCAATGAAATATATTAAATTTATGAGGCAATGAGATGATCAAATGTATTAGAGGAACATATGAAAATATTTAGAGATTGAAAGTGATTAATAACTTTTATTGAATATTCATTGGATATTTGAAAGGCTGTATTGATGAGGCGTGCTTATCTTTTCTAGGAAATAAAAATTTATGATAAAATACTGTGATTTATTATAATCAGTGTTTCCTCTGTTCATGTTATAAAAAACAAAAGCAAAGAAAACAAGCAAATGTCTATGGTATTTTAATGCCTTTACTGAATATACTTTGCTAATTTTATCAACACAGTTATTCATTTATACTAAATTTCATTGCAGACTCAAAAAGATTTAAGAACAAGAAATCTATAAAGATGGGGAGAAGTAAGAATTTCCAATAACTATCTTCTAAAAAGTTGAAAGACCTTTTGACATGGTATTTGCCAGCAAGTTTTCCATAGTAATGGGGGAAGCTGAAAAAATCAATAGCTTTGTAAACTTTCATCCTGCTTTTTAAAGTTAGGTCTGATGTTCAAATTAAATTTATCTTGGTGGTTTCACTGATGTAATTTTTTTCATTGATAAAATATTTAAGAACTGAGCACTGGGCATTAAAACCATATCCATTTATGCAAGGGTGTTCCCATTATTTTCTGACGTTTCGGGACGTACGTTAGTAGAAGGTCTTCTTCTTCTTCTTCTTCTTCTTCTTCTTCTTCTTCTTCTTCTTCTTCTTCACTATAATTGACTGTTAATTTTGAACATTTCTGATGTTTATTGTGCTTTAACTCTTTTAAAATATTTTCTTTATTTAGTTATTATTTTTATTTTATGTATATGAGTGTATTGCCTGCATTAATGTAAGTGCACCCTAGTTGTGCAATGCCAAAGAAGTTCAGAAGAGCAAGTCAGATCTTGTGGTGGTTTGAATGAAAATGGATCCCATAGGGTTCAAGTATTCAGACATTTTTTCCCCAGTTGGTGGCACTGTTTTGGTAGGTCTTAGAAGGTGTGGCCATGCTGGAGGAAGTACATCACTGGGGGGTGGGCTTAGTGAGTTCAACAAGTCTTACAGGCTCCAGTTGCTCTCTCTTGGCTTCCTGTGCTCATTGGAAGATGTGAACCTCAGCTTTCTGCTCCAGCTCCTGCAGCCATGCCTCTGTGCCACAATGGACTCTAATTCCCTGGAATTGTCAATTGTAAGCTCAAATAAACTCTTCCTTTTATAAGTTCCCTTGGTCATGGTGGTTTTATCACAGCAACAGAAAAGTGACCTGGAGTTATGGATTTTTTTGCCACTACGTGGGTGATGGAAACTAAACTTGGGTTGTCTACAAGAGCAGCCATGGCTTATAACCAATGAGCCATCTCTGTGTGTGATAACCGTTATTACATGTTTATTTATAACATGTTTATCGATGTTTTGTGTATTTCAGACATCATTTTTCAGTTCAATTTAGACATATTCCCCTTTACCTTCTTCCCCCCACTTCGCCCCAGATCATGCATTCTGCCATACATGTCCCCCATCTTTCTCTCGGTATTTTTAAAGTTTTTCCTCTGTAAAGGTTTATTGTTTTGGGCAGAATTTAAGCATATCACTCTGTTCTTTGATCCAGTCCTTATGTCGTTGTGGTTCTCTCCCAATTGTATTGCTCCAAAATATGCCTGTATAAATGTCATATATGTACCAGAATTATGTCCTCCAGGAATAAACTGTATGTTAACTCCAATATATGTCCAGAAGTTCATATTTTTCCCTTTAATTTTATATTACTCTAAAATATGGATATATTCTTTCCACTCATATACATTAATCACAATATCTGAAAGTATGTGGTAAGTTGATTCTGGGGTTCATAAAGAGATTCGCATTATAATATCATAGTGGCTTTCAGATAGAAAGAGAGGTAACAATAACGTTGCCCAGCTTGTCTTTCAATTGGGGGATTTGGTACGAGCATCCACAAATGAGAGAAACAATTCCCCGTTTGTTTCTTTGGGACTGTGTTACTTCACATAGCATAATGGCTTCAAGTTCGATCCATTTACCTGCAAAGTTCATGATGTCGTCTTTCTTTACCTCTACAGAGAATTCCATTTTGTAGATGTTCTACATTTTTGTTATCCACTTGTCAGTTGAGGGGCACCTGGGTTGCTTCCCACTTTTTGCTATTGTGGAGAGGGCTGCAGTAAACATAAATGCACATGTATCTTTGCAGTAGGATGGGTTTTGTGTGTATATACCCAGGAGTGCTATGGCTGGGTCAGGTGGTAGGCTCATTTTGAGTCTTTTAAAGGTTCTCCACATTGCTATCCACAGTAGTTGTAAGAGTTTACATTCCCACCAGCAGTGGATGAGTGTCCCACTTGCACCAATACCTCTTCAGCATTTGATGTCTTTTGTTTTCTTGATCTTAGCCAGTCTTATCAGAGTGAGATGATATCTTAGAGTGGTTTAATTTGCATTTCCTAAATTATTAATGATGTTGAACATTTTTTTGAGATTTTTTTCAGCCCTCTTTACTTCCTCACTGGTGAAGTCTCTGTTCAGCTATTTACTCCATCTTTTGAGTGAGTCATTTGCTTTCTTTCTTCTTTGTCTTTGAGGAGTTTATATATTCTGGAAGTTAATGCTCTGTCAGATGAGTCACTGGTTAAGGGTTCCTCCCACTCTCTGGGTTTTCTTTTCACTTCCCTAATTTTTTCTTTCACCGATACAGAAGTTGTTGAGTTTAATGAGGTCCCACTTGTCAATCGTGGACCTTATTTCCTGTGTAGCTGCTGTCTAATTTAGAAAGTCTTTTCCTATGCCCATGTTTTTTAAATTTCTGCCAACTTTTTCTTCTATCATCTTCAAAGTTTTGGGTTTCACCTTGAGGTATTTGATCCATTTGGAGTTGATTTTTGTACAGGGTGAGAAGTAGGTATTTTATTTTGTTCTACAAATGGTGATCCAGCTTTGCCAATACCATTTACTGAAGATTCTATCTTTCTTCCATTGAGCTTTTTTGGTCCCTTTATCAAATGTGAGGTGGCTGAAATTGTATGAGCTCAAGTTTGGATCTTCAGTTTTGTTCCATTTGTCAGTGGGTCTGTTTTTCTGCCAGTACTAGGCTGTCTTTGTGACTGTAGCCTGGTAATATAGCTTGAAGTCTGGTAAGGTGATCCCACCTGTATTGCATTTTTCACTCAGAGTTGCTTTAACTATTTGGGGTATTTTGTTTTTCCATATGAATTTAAAGATTTTTTCCAAGTCTGTGAAGAAACTCATGGGGATTTTAATTGGGATTTCATTGAATCTGTATATTAATTTGGGTAGAATAGACATTTTAAATGGTATTTTAAGTTCTCCTATATAACCCAGCTATACAACCATAAAATATGGGACTTTTTTTGAGAAAATCTTTGCTAGGTGACTATTTAGCCATGTGAGCACATCTAAAAAGGTGGACAAGTGTGAATTAAATCAAGTTGAATATGCTATAAAGTTTGTTTACTGCTAACTGACATGGAGTAATCAAGACAAACCTGAACAGGCTGCAGTACCATACATGAAGTAGTAATAGAAAGATAGCTGATGCAATTATTTTAGGCTACAGGTTAAATTTATGCATCTGGCTAAATTGACCATAACTGGATAGCTACACATTATTCTAGGAGTCACTGGTGTTGTTTTCCTCAGACATTTGAACTTAAGGGTAATTAGAGAATAATGCAATAAGTTCAACCAGTTATTTCCTCATATTAGCTCAAAGGTGTAGATGTAGTATTACGAATGGTGATTAATCAGAATTTGTAGATGGTAATAAGATTTATACATATACATAAAGTATACAAATGCATAAACTTTTGTAACCAGCTTACTTTCTTCACAGTTTCTGAGGCAAACATAAGATAAAAACTCCCAAAAATTTTTGAGTTACAGAAACGATCTGAAGATCATCATCCTCACAAATCATAATGTATCAGACCCATAAGATTGACATTTTCTTCAGTATTATTGTTGATTTCTTCTAGGGGAGGACATGTAGTTCAGAAAATACTGATTAGTCTTCATTAGGGTGTGTGTAGAGCTGATGTATGGAGATATGAAGCCGGTTTTGGAGGCGTATTTATTTTTATAGATTTTACATTTTAAGTCAGTCCTCGATTTTGTGGGTCATACTCAAAACCTATCTTTGATACTTTGATATAAACAGCATGTATCAATAATTAAGAAAAGTATAAATAAGTCTACCTATTATTAGTTTGAGTCACTGGGAGAAATTCTACTTTTTTTTATTGATGCTTTGTGTATTTCATACATCATTTTCCAATTCAGTTCAGGCATATTTCCCTTTCCCTTCCCCCCACCCCACCCCACCCCACCCCATCCCAGATCATGCATTCTGCCATAACTGTCCTGCATCTTTCTCTCAGTTTTTTTTTCATTTTTTAGCAATAAGTGATGAGTACAAGCATCCTTCATGTAAAACCAATTTGCAGGCTGTTGTGCCCAAACCCACACAAACTTCTTATTCTGAACCTATTTAAGTTGAAACCTATAGAAGACTGATTAATTCCTAAGATGTATTTACTTATCCTTTGTTCTTCAAACACTTCTATTCAGGCTCACTCATTTATATAGGGCACATATACACATGCATCACAGACTTTTTGTATTTGGTGAAAGTAAATATTTACAGGGAATATATCAGAAGAACTTACAGCTCCGCCACCAAGCCTAAGATTGTGGCCCCAAAACTAAAGTGCATGAGATGCATGATACCTAGTTGATCCCTAAAATGGATTAGAGATTTCCTATGATTAAGTTCTCATTCATTGGATAACTAAACCAACACTACAAACTTTCTCATATCAATTGATACCCAAAATACTGACCAGAGGGGCAATTTATAGGGAAAAATAAAATAAAAAAGTCTAACTCTCATTACTTTTTATTTGTAGCTTTCTTCTATTTCCTGGGGGTAAGTTTTGCGTAATTTGGCTTATTCCATTTTCACAATGTATCACATGTATCTATTACTGCATGCTGGAGATAGACTTTTCCATTTTGGCCATATGGAAAAGTGAAAATGGACTAAAAATTACTATCTCTCTCTTGACAAGTTAATTAAGTCTCATAATCAGTCACAGTCATTTAAAAGCATGGTTGCTGGAAATGAGCATTGGCTAAAATACAATGATCTTACAAATGGGAAGCACTTCTGTACAACGGAAGGAAATGTCTCTGCTGATAAATAATGCTTGTAACAATATGGATGAAGGGTAAAACTCATGCTTATAATGAGAAAGGGACAATTAAGTATTACGTTGGGCACTAAGGCCGACATTTTAAGTTGGAATTATTTTGGAAACGACTAAAGAATTGGAAAAAAACTATATACACTTATATATCATTTATATATAAACTATATAAACTATATAAACTATAAATCTATATCTATATATATAGTTATACACTACTCAATGTATTTTATTGTATTTATGTCTACACTTAGCTGTGAATTTCTTCTGTATAAAATTGTTTTATCTTTTTCTGCAGCTCTAAGCATATTTTTGTATTATAAATGTTTGCTTTAGTAAATTAAATAAAATAATTTGCATATATAAAACACATAGTAAATTACTTTGTAGGATTCCACTGTTTTTCAACTTTTTCTACAAAAACCTAGCTGCTGATAATGAGTAACATTAATATTTTCTCTATAATTTTCATCATCTGTCTTCATAGTATTGGTTTCTTTGTAATGAAGTTGTGGAAGATGAATATGCTCTGGTATTTTTCCAACTAATATCATGTTTTACATATATTAGCATATAATAAATTGATTCATAACATATTTATTTCACAGATAAATATTTTATTTTTATTTTTTAACATTTTTTTATTGATGCTTTGTGCATTTCATACATCATTTTCCAATTAAGTTCAGGCATATTTCCCTTTCCCTTCCCCCCCACCCTCACCCCATCCCAGATCATGCATTCTGCCATAACTGTCCTGCATCTTTCTCTCAGTTTTTTTTTCATTTTTTTTAGCTATAAGTGATAATCCATGAGTACAAGCATCCTTCATGTAAAACCAGTTTGTATTTTAATATTAATAGTTGAAAGAATAAATTTAAAATTATCTCCAATAATTCACCAACAAAATTTACTAAAAGATCTGATTTTTAAATATTTATCCATATAAATATAAAGTTTACTAAGTTGAAATAACTTTATTAAATACTTGATTTAATTTTGTCAACTAAAGATTTTGTCATAGACATGTCAACACTGTTATTTGGTTCTATAACAATGTTCTTTAATGCTTGCACAAAATGTAATGGAATAACTAAATTATGATATCTAAACTATCTCCTCTTGCCTATTGAAGCTATTCTTTTATGTTTATTGTTACTGTACCAACATCTCAATGAAAATGTTATCACTTAAGTTTCCACTGGTTTGATTACTTAATTGTCATTTACAGCCTATGAGTGCACATACAGATATGCAATTATTTAGAATGGCTCTATTATTATTGAAGAAGCTTCTAAAAAGTAGCTAAATCTCACTGCGAAATGATCTTGGGCAAGAATCATTCATAAGATCTTTTATCCTCAGTTTTCTCACATCATGACATATTTCTGCACCTTTTTTATGAGACTGTTAGTTTGAAAAAACAAAGCAAAACCACAGAAAATCATTTAAGTTAAAGAGCATAATAAAACTCATTTACATGCAACTTAGACCAGAGTATGAGAAAGCTTTGCAAGCAAGCTTCTTTTATCTCACAACGACCATGTATGGCTTATATGTTCTTGCTCTATTCTAATCCTTTTGTTTCCCTCTGTGATTGTTTACTTCCTTCTTTTTCTTTTTTTTTTTAACCAGGATCCACTATATTTAAATGCAAATTTTTCATTCTCTATCCCCGAAGTTACATGAACTTTTTCTAATAAAGCTCAAATTAAATTTTTAAGCAGTCTTGTCTCTAAATTCCTAGAAGGTGTAAAATCTGTGTTCTGGATTGTATCAGGCATTTGTTCTGATGAAACCAGTTACAGTATATTTAAGAACTTTGGAATCCTACTTATGTATACATTGTCAAGATATCTAGGCAATGTAATAAAACTGCACTTAGTTCACCAACACTATTCATAAATTTTATTATGTATATGATAAATTCTACACATATATTGATCTTTATCAGTACAAATTTATCTTTTACACATCTTTATCGAATTGCTGGATACAGTGTTATGCATTGTACAAAACAAAGAATGGTAAGACTATACCTTTTTGAAGCCGGGCATGGTGGTGCATGCCTTTAATCCCAGAACTCCGGAGGAAGAAGCAGGTGGATCACTGTGAGTTGAAGGCCACCCTGGTCTATTGAGTGAGTTCTAGGACAGCTGGGGCTGCAGGGAGACCCTGTCTCAAAAAAAAAAAAAAAAAAAAAAAAAGACTATATGCCCCCAAATGGGCATTTCAGATCTATTGAAAAAGAATCAGCATTTTCCCCTGAACCTGGTAAGTTGTGCAAGTACTGTACTTACGATATATCTTATCTAAACTTGTAGTCAGAATACATGTAGATTTAATTCATAGAACTGTCTCTAACTTGGTCTTTTCAGCTCGATGTCCATTTCTAGTCAATATCAAACGGATTGCTTTTGGTGTTGCTAGACTATGGAGCAATTTTCTTTTCTGGACTCAAGTGTATAGAATTTTTTGGCTTGATTACCTAAAGTTCATCACTTTATTTTACATACATGTTCTTGTTGAAATATTGTTTCTTAAGTGCTCTGGTAAAAGTCACTGCATTGTAGTATATCTAGAAATCTAATTTATCAGTCAGTAAAACATTTAAGTAACTCTGTTCCACAAGAAAAGATGTAAAAATTCCATGTGTCCAGACAGGAGCAGAACTGTATTTCAACAAAATGTCACTAGGAAAAGTTTCTGCTGATAATGAAAGTAACTTTTTCTTCATGATGTTTTCATAATTTTCTATATAAATTAATGTGTCCTTGTATTTTCCTATCTTTTGTTACAGTTAGAATTTGCAACTTAATTCATTCCCAGCTATTACAAATGTAAAAGCATGTGTATTTTAACAAAAATTGATTTCTCGAATTTGGTATTTTAATGCAAATTTTAAAATTCAGTATATTTTTCCATCATGGTTACTTTACATAACAAATATTTCTGGGGCTGGAGAGATGGCTTAGCGGTTAAGAGCACCGACTGCTCTTGCAGAGGACCCAGGTTTGATTCCCGGCACCAACATGGCAGCTCAGAACGATCTTAGGCCAGGTGTGGTGGTGCATGCCTTTAATCCCAGCACTTGGGAAGCAGAAGCAGTCAGATATCTGTGAGTTCAAAGCCAGCTTGGTCTACATAGGGAGCTCCAGGCCAGCTGAGATTAAGGGGAGGCCCTGTCTCAAAAAAAACAAAACAAAACAAAACAAAAAACCCAAAACCCACAAATTTTCCTCAAGAATCTTTGTGTAATTTGAAGATTGAAATAAACATTATATGAATTTCAATTCTGGGGCGGGAGAGATGGCTCAGCAGTTAAAATTTGGTATATTTTTCCATCATGGTTACTTTACATAACAAATATTTCTGGAGGTGGAGAGATGGCTTAGTGGTTAAGAGCACCGGCTGCTCTTCCAGAGGACCTGGGTTCAATTCCCAGCACCCTCATGGTGGCTAAGAACCGTCTTTAACTCCGGTTTCAGGGGAATCTGACACCCTATTCTGACCTCTGCGCCATTGCATGACACTGGCGCACCAACCTACATGCAGACGGTACACTCATACACATAAAAAATAAGTAATAATTTCAATTCTGATATCCATTTCTCTATCCTTTCTTTATAGAACTGAAATGTTATTGGCTATAAGAATGATACAGGTTTGCATTGAGTAGGATGTACCAAAAAGTGGCAATGGAAAGGCTGACCCGTCTGAACATTCAAAGGAAGAAAAGCCTCAGATTGCCATAAACATCGAACCCCTCTGTGGATCCTACATGTAACAACTAGTTATAATGAGTCCTAATGAAACTTACCTTCTAGGTGCCACAAAGGTTCTGATATGAGAGACTTCCTTGCCTTCCCACCCATAGAACAAGGAGAAATATGACAATGATGAGGTCGCTCCCCAACTGTAAATTGGAGACAACTATTGTAGAGGTAATCTCTTATAAAACCGGTAAAACTGCTTTCTTTAATTGACTACTAGACATGGGAACTGTGGAAGGGATTACTCTCTGTTCAGAACCAAATATAATACTAAAGTCCTAGGGCTATGCACTCAGGCAAAATATATTAATACAGGAGCTCTGACATCAGCAATGGATTGTTCTACCAGGTGGATGTTGGCCAGGGGATCCAAGGCCCCACAAAAGGTAAGGGCTCCTTGCCTCTAAGTTGGGATACCTACAGGAGGAGAGGCAATAAGACCCTGCTGCCGAAGACCTGACGTTAACATGGGAGGGATGTATTGAGACCACACATGCAAGTGTACAGATGGCCTCTGGAATGCCAGAGAGTGTTACCAAAGGCCACTAAACCAATAAAGCAAATATGGGTCTCCCTGAGTCAAGCAAGACTCCACCGTCAGCACCAGCTACACCTCACCTGCCTGGAAATACTGTGCAGCAGAGGCAGCCATGTGCCTGTATATCCCAAATCTAATTGGCTATTGGCTCTCNTTTTTTTTTTTTTTTTTAATGAAAGATATGTTCTCTTTCCTGAAAAGTGAGATAACAAATTCCCTAGAAATAAATCATACATAATTAGAAAATGCTTATTCCTTTTGTACTTTGGTAAGTCGCAAACCAACTTGGAATTTTATATCCTTAATAGTAAACAGCAAAGTTAACTAAATACCCAAATTCCTTTTGGGGGGGAGGGGTCTTTTTGAGATGGAGTCTCCCTTTAGTTCCATCTGGCCTGGAGCTCTCTGTAGACTGGGTTGGCCTTGAACTCACAGAGATCTGCTTGCCTCTGTATCCCAAGCGGTGGGACTAAAGGCGTGAACCACTATGTTCGGCATGCCTAAATTCTTATAAAGTATAATAAGAACTAAAAAGGATGAAGGATGAAAGTTACTAAAAACAACATCTACATGGAAAGATCTAATATTCAATAACTAAAATATGTTATCTGGTTTATTTGTTCTCTTTATGTCTATGTTCAATACTTATTATTTTAAGGTATTTTTCTTTTTTTTTGTTTTATACTTTTTTTGGTATTTTTGAGACAGGGTCTCCCTTTTAGTACCAGGTATCCTGGAGCTCACTCTGTAGACCAGGCCGGCCTTGAACCCACAGAGATCCACCTATCTCTGCCTACCGAGTGCTGGGATTAAAGGCGTACACCACCAAGCCTGGCTTAAGGTATTTTTATAATATTTTTATATGTGTTCATAAAAATCAATGAATACAAAAGTTGGTACTTTGAAAGAATAAACAAGATAAGCAGACCTCTAACCCAGTTAACCAAAGGAAAGAAAGAAAAACTCCAAATCAATAGAATTTGTGATGAAAGGGAAAATATCACAACAGACAATGAAAAGATCCAGACAATCATAGGCGAATACTTCAAAAACCTATACTCTACAGAGTTTGAAAACCTAAAGAAATGGATGACTCTCTGAAATCCTGGGAATCACCAAAGCTTAACCAAGAAGAGATTGACAGCCTAAACAGACCCATAATATATGAAGAAATTGAAAATGTAATAAACAACTGCCCAAATAAAAAAAAAGCCCAGGCCCAGATAGTTTCTCTGCCGAATCCCATAAAACATATAAAAAAGAATTACAACCATTATTACTCCAGCTATTCAGAATGATACAAGCAGAGGGAATTCTCCCAAATTCCTTCTATGAGGCCAGCATAACTCTAAGACCAAAACCAAGCAAAGATACAAACACACAAAAAAACTGTAGACCCTTCTCATTAATGAACACAGATGCAAAAATTCTCAACAAAATACTTGCAAACCACATACAGACCCACATCAAAAAAGATCACCCGTCATGTCCAAGTTGGATTCATACCAGAGATGTAAGGATGGTTCAACATACAAGAATCAATAAATATCATAAAACACACAAATGGACTGAAAGAAAAAAAAAACCACACAATCATCTCAATTGATGCAGAAAAGGCCTTTGACAAAATCCAACATCCCTCCATGCTTAAAGTCCTAAAGGGAATTGGATTCGAGGGATCGTTTCTCAATGTAATCAAAACCATATTCTATTCACCCTGACCCACGGGGTTTTCAACAAGGGTCTGGGGAGAAAGTAACCTGAAGGAGAGACAAACCAAACACAAGGAGGAGACCAGGTCTATATTCTGATCGAGGTCTCGTTGTTTTTATTAGGTGCAGGGTTTATAAAGACAAGCGAGCAGGAAATTTGTGGTGGGGGAGGGGGCAGGCACAGTTCAGGGAGAGGGTACATCTGGAGAAGTGCCAGGCACTCACAGATCCTGATACTGACCTCGGTGCCTATTGCACTCGTAAATTTCTGAGATAAGCAAGCTGACCTTGTAAATTCCTGAGGAAAGTAAGCTGTGCTCGTAAATTCCTGAGATAAGCAAGCTAGTAATTTTCTGCGAGCATGTATGTCTGACAGCTTTGGCTCCCGGCACCATATACAAGAAACCCACAGCCAACATAATCCTTAATGGAGATAAGTCCAAAGCATTCCCCATAAAGGTAGGAACTCAGCAAGGCTGTACTATTCTGCCACTCGTCTTCAATATAGTGCTTGAAACACTTGCTAGGGTAATAAAGCAAGAAAAAGAAATTAAAAGATTACTAATTGGAAAAGAGGAAGTCACGCTATCCCTTTTTGCAGATGACATGATAGTTTACCTAAGGGATGCTAAAAAATCCACCAAAAATCTCCTAGAAACGATTGAGAGTTTCAGTACAGTGGTGCAATACAAAATTAATCTACAAATTCAGTAGCCTTTCTTTACACCAACAACAAGCAACTGAAAAAGGAATACAAGGAGAACTTTCCACCCACAACAGCATCAAAAACAATAAAATACTTGGAAACAAACCTAACCAAAGACACCAAAGATCTCTTCAAAAACAATTTTTAGCCCTTGAAGAAGGAAATTGAAGAAGACATCAAAAGATGGAAAGACCTCCCATGCTCATGGATTGGAAAAATTAATATAGTAAAAATGTCCATTCTATCCCAATTAATATACAGATTCAATGCAATCCCAATGAAAATCCTCAAGAGTTTCTTTATTGGCTTGGAAAAAAAATCCTTAAACTCATAGAGAAAAACAAAAGACTTCAAATAGCCAAAACAACCCTGAGCAAAAAGAGCAATACAGGGGCAATCTTTAAACCAGATTTCAAACCATATAACAGGGCTATATTCATAAAAACAGCTTGGTACTGGCACAAAACCAGACCTGTATAACAATGGAACGAAACTTAAGATCCAAACTTGAGTACATGCAATTTCAGCCACCTCACATTTGACAAGGAGGCCAAGAAGACCCAATGGAGTCAAGAGAGCATGTTCAGCAAATGATTCTCACAAAACTGGATCGCCACTTGTAGAAGAATAAAGTTAAACCCCTACCTAGTGCCCTGTACAAAAATCAATGCCAAATGGATCATAGACCTCAACATGAAACCCAAAATGTTGAAGGTGCTAGAAGAAAAAGTTGGCAGCCACCTAAAATACATAGGCATAGGAAAAGATTTTCTAAATCAGACAGCAGCTGCACAGGAAATAAGATAGACAATTAAAAAATGGGACCTCATTAAACTCAAAAGCTTCTGTACAGCAAAAGAAACAATCAAGAAAGTAAAGAGAGAACAGAGTGGCAGGAAACATTCACCACCAATACACCTGACAAAGCATAAATTTCCAGAATATATAAACTACTCAAAAAACAAAGAAGAAAGAAAACAAATGACTCACTCAAAAGATGGAGTAAAGAGCTGAACAGAGACTTCACAATTGGGGAAATAGAGATGGCTGAGAAACATCATTGCTAATAATTAAAAAAATGCAAATTAAAACCACTTCAAGATATCATCTCACTCTGATAAGACTGGTTAGGTACAAGAAAATAAATGATACCAAATGCTAGAGAGGTTGTGTGGAAGGGGGAACATTCATCCTCTCCTGTTGGGAATGTAAACTCATACAACCACTATGTAAAGCAGTGTGGAGAACCCTTAAGAGACTCAAAATGAGCTTGCCACCTGACCTAGTCAGACCACTCCTGGGTATAAACCCTTATGACTCATTCTACTGCAGAGATACATGCACATCCATGTTAACTGCAGCTCTCTTTACAATAGCAAAGAGCTGGAATCAACCCATGTGTCCTTCAAATGACTAGTGTATAGAGAAAATATGGTACTTCTACACAAGGGTATTCTATGCAGCAGTAAAGAAAGATGACATCATGAACTTTGCAGGTAAATGGATGGAAATAGAAGGTATTATGTTGAGTGAAGTATCATAGTCCCAGAAAAAAACAAATGAAAAATGGTACCTCTCATCTGTGGATGCTAGTACCAAGTACCTAGTTGTAGGACAAACTAAACAACGTTAGTGTTATGTTCCTTGTGATATGAAAACAACTGTGCTGTTTTATTTTGAATCCTGTAATAGGTTCTAGAATTAAGCTACCATTTATTTTCAGACTTAAGCAGTTTTGGTATATTGGTGGAGGATGTGTATGCACAAAATTAAAAGAATGAGGGGAAAGAAAACTAGTTTGTCATAACATTGTGTCTGACCACAGTATTCATCTTATGGGAGTGCTTCTTAGTATTTCTTATACATGGCAGCTTGAGCTTTTGTCCACCCCTTATCTAAAATATTATACAGTAGTTTAAACTATCAGGCTGGTGTAACTTAACCTTCCTGGATGCATAACAACCATGCTTAAGGCCCATACCAATTTGGCCAAGGGACTTAAGGGATAACTTTGTTCCTTGCCCTCAGAGGTCAACTAAGTCCCAGGGGATTATGCATGGGGGCATCTCTTGGAATGTCCTGAAAATGTGAGTCACCAGTCCTCCTGTGCAGGGAGGTCTTAGAGAGCCACTAATAAGACTTCACCCAATTTCCAGTCTATAAACAGAAATGTCTGCTCATGCTTCAAAAAGTGAAGCTTGGTTTAGCAGGACTTGACTTTATCCTCGAGTGGATAGAACTGGTAAATTAAAAGCCAAAAGGAGCCAGGGGCTCCCTCCCCCAACCAAATATCCTGAGGATCAGGTCCTCAACTGACCTTGACAAAACAAAAACCTTGGTTAATCTGGGCTAACAGTATGGCTTTAAGCATCCAAATGGAAAGACTAACCAGAAGTAAATAATTAGTAAGGCCTGAGAAATTGTACTGCAGGTGTAAAATTTGAGATTTTAGTAAAAAGTCAAAATGTAAAACAAAAGAGCACTGTTGTTTTGCCTGTCTTACTGGCAAGTACAGTTACTTGCCTGTCTTACTGGCAAGTGCTTATTGGGTGCCACTGATTTTACCATCCTTCAAAGACATGAGACACATCTTTTCAACTTTCCAATATGGACTGAAGTCTCATGTCTCTCCAAGAATCCTCCAAAACTTCAGTGCCAGATAGGGACTGCTGAGACATCCAACTTGTGTATTGAGCTACTACTGGCGATTCAGCCTCTTCGGAGTATTGATTGCCATTGGTAGACTACCCAGGCTGAATCACAGAGACCAGTAGAGGAAGATCAAGAGAGGATGCTGTACTTACTGGGCTTCATTTGGTGACCATGAGAAGGGTAAACCCCAGTGTGGAGCACAAGGGCAGGATTGATGGTTGTTTGGACTTGTTGTTGGAGGAGCTTTAATACATGACATCTTTCAGCCTAATAAAAAAAAAGAAATTATAAGCTAAAGATGCTAAATTATATATGTGATATGCATATATACATATTTGGGAGTGATGCAGACTGTTAGTAAAAACAACAACAACAACAGTAAAAACAAATACTGAGTCAAAGAACTGACTGAAACATTGAACTTCTGCTAAAAACAGTAGACTTCTGCATTGAAAATTTTGAAAGAGACTTAGAAAAAGTTGAAAAACATGTTTGGCAGAATGAATGAGGTCTGGTGAGGTGGGTGGGGAGAGGAAGGGTGAATGGATATAGACTTGATTGGAAATTTTGTATGAAATACACCAAGCTTCAATAAAAATTGGCTTTGGAAAAAAAAGTCTTTAAATAATATGGATTCTTTATCTGAAAGAATATCTCAAATTTTCATAAGTAAGATATTTAAATCCACATTTGATGTGTGAGGGTTTATTTCTCTTTATTACTTGTTTAATTTATGTGACAGACTCCTATAAGAGGCCTTGCCGTGTTCCTAACTTTAAAGGGAATGTTTCTGTCGTTTCCCCATTTAGGATGATATTGCCTGTGGGTTTCCTGTATATGGGTGTGATTACATTGAGGAATGACCCCTCCAATCCAATTCCCTCTAGGACTTTAAGCAGGAAGGGATGCTGGATTTTGTCAAAGGCTTTTTCTGCATCAATTGAGATGATTGTGTGGTATTTGTATTTCAGTCCATTTATATGTTTATTGATATTTATTGATTTTTGTATGTGGAGCCATCCCTGCATTTCTGGTATGAATTCAACTTGGTCATGATGGATGATCTTCTTGATGTGGTTCTGTATGTGATTTGAAAGTATTTTATTTAGAAGTTTTGCATCTGTGTTCATTAATGAGATGGGCCTATAATTCTCCTTCTTGGTTGTAAAAATCCTTAATTTCATTTGGAAAAACAAAAGAAACAAATAGCCAAAGCAACCCTGATTGAAAAGGGCAATACAGGGAGGATCTCTATACCAGACTTCAGACTATACTACAGGGATATAGTCATAAAAACAGCTTGGTACTGGCATAAAACAGACCTGTTGACCAATGCAACAAAACTGAAGATCCAAACCTGAGAACATACAATTTCTCCCACCTCATATTTGACAAGGGGGCAAAGAAGACAGTGGAGGAAAGACAGCATCTTCAGCAAGTAGTGTTGGCAAAACTGGATCACCACTTGTAAAAGAATGAAATTAAACCCCCACCTCTCGCCCTGTACAAAAGTCAGTTCCAGATGGATCAAAGACCTCAACTCCAAACTATGGAGGTGATAGAAGAAAAAGTTGGCAGCAGACTACAAGACATAAGCGGGATTTAGGGGTCCAATCTAGGTCTGACAGCCACTGGCCCCTCTGCCACAACTCAGCAAATCAATTGTCCTGCACCTGTGGGTCAATGCCCTAAGTTTTTACCTGCCTGGATCAGTGGCAGGCTGCTCCTGACCCCTGTGCAGGACCAGAGTATGGCATCTGTGCCTGACCCCAAACCCAGGACCTCAGATGGACTATTATTAGGACAATGTAGCTGTGCTATGTTGGGTCTTATAGTTTGTACTAATGTTATAGATGAAGATTATCAAGGAGAAATTTCTCTTATATTGCATGTATCCAGAAATCTTAGAGTCCCTAAAGGAGAATTTATTGCACAACTGTTGCTCCTTCTGTATTTTCATCCTAAGAATAGAACTAATAATAATAAAACTGGAGGCTTTGCAAGCACCACCGCATTTACTGCACTGACCACCTTACTCTAAGAACATTCTAGACCCATGTTGACCCTTTATATAAAAGAAAAGACCTTTACTGACATGTTAGATACAGGAGCTGATGTTTCAATCATTCACACTGAGGAATGGCCTAATTCCTGGCCTAAAGAAAGAGCCAAGCCTACTCTTTCAGGAGTAGGCTCGTCATCAGCTGAACAAACTTTTATCAGTGCTGAGATTTTACAAAAACAATGGGCTAATAACAGTTTAGCATTTCTACAGCCTTTTATCACCCCACTGCCTGTTAATTTACAGGGACATGATTTTTCTACAACGAACCAATGAAAAAATCTCCATTCTTGAACCTTTTTCCATAGGAGCCACTGACATCAGCTGCGCAAGAATTAAGGTCGACAATTGACAAATGGGACGTCATTAAACACAAAAGCTTCTGTACATCAAAAGAAATGATAAAGTAAGGGAAGAAATAACCCACAGAATGGGAGGAAACCTTCACCACAGATACACTGACAAAGCATTGATTTCCAGAGTATATAAACTACTCGAAAAACAAAGAAGAAAGAAAACAAATGAATCACTCAAAAGATGAAGCAAAGAGCTGAACTTCACAAGTGAGGAATTAGAGATGGCTGAGAAACAACTTAAAAAGTGTTCAACGTCACTAATAACTAGGGAAATGCAAATTAAGACCACTTTAAGATATCATCTTATTCTGATAAGACTGGCTAGGATCAAGAAAACAAATGATACCAAGTGCTTGGAGAGGTTGTGGGGAAACAACCCAAATATCCCTCAACTGACAAGTGGATAGAGAAAATGTGGTACATCTGCACAATAGAGTTCTATGCAGCAGTAAAAAAAGACATCATGAAATTTGCTGGTAAATGGATGGAATTAGAAAATATTATGTTATATAAAGTAACACAGTCCCAGAAAAACAAATGATGAATGGTATCCCTCATCTGTGGATGCTAGCGCCAATAACCCAGTTGTAAATATTTCTTGTGGGGAGTGATGCATATTGGAAAGAACACCAACAGCAGAAAAGACTGCATCAAAGAACTGACTGAAACGTTGAATCTGGTGGGGTGGGACGATTGTAAGGGGGACACAATTAAAGTATATTTACGTTTATCACATTGATGTGAGTTTAACAGTTACCCAAGTTTGCCCAAATTTTGTCTACATATTATATGATATTTTAGGACTTAGTGAAAGTAAAATGTCTATATTAAACAACATTGACTAAAATGTTTTAATGTAATTGGTAATACATTTAAGCTATTTAGAAATATAAATTGTTGTCAACATTTGTTTTACTTATGATTTGTATAACAGCAACTTTGGGATTAGTGTATACAAATGTTCTCTATAATGTTTGTGTTGTATAGTATCATCTTGTAACATTTTCTTTTACCTGTAGGATAATTTAACTTAAGGAATTAAGTTTGCTTCCCAAATTAACAACATACAGTCAATGTTAAAAGCTGATGATGTCGTCTTTCTTTATTGCTGCATAGAACTCCATTGTGTAGATGTACCACATTTTCTCTATCCACTCATAAGTTGAGTGACATTTGGGTTGGTTCCAGTTCCTTGCTATTGTGAAGAGAGCTGAAACAAACATGGCCGTGCATGTATCTCTGTGGTGGGGTGAGTCTTGAGGGTACATGCATAGGAGTGGTAAGGCTGGGTCGGGTGGCAAGTTCATTCCAAGTCTTCCAAGAGTTCTCCACACTGCTTTCCATAGTGCCTGTATGAGTTTACATTCTCACCAGCAGTGGATAAGTGTTCCCCTTTCCCCACAACCTCTCCAGCACTTGGTATCATTTGTTTTCTTGATCCTAGCCAATCTTATTGGAGTAAGATGATATCTTAAAGTGGTTTTGATTTGCATTTCCTTAATGATTAGTGATGTTGAACACTTCTTAAGGTATTTCTCAGACATCTCTAATTCCTCACTTGTGAAGTCTCTGTTCAGTTCTTTGCTCCATCTATTGAGTGGGTCATTTGTTTTCTTTTTTCTTTGTTTTTTGAGTAGTTTATATATTCTGGAAATCAATGCTTTGTCAGATGTATCTGCAGTGAAGGTTTCCTCCCACTCTGTGGGATTTCTCTTCACTTCCTTGATTGTTTCTTTTGATGTACAGAAGCTTTTGAGTTTGATGAGGTCCCATTTGTCAATTGTCGACCTTAATTCTTGTGCAGCTGCTGTCTGATTTAGGAAGTCTTTTCCTACGCCTATGTCTTGTAGTCTGCTGCCAACTTTTTCTTCTATCACCTTCAGAGTTTGGGGTTTCACGTTGAGGTCTTTAATCCATCTGGAGTTGACTTTTGTACAGGGCGAGAGGTAGGGGTTTAATTTCATTCTTCTACAAGTGGTGATCCAGTTTTGCCAACACCACTTGCTGAAGATGCTGTCTTTTCTCCATTGTGGTTTCTTGGCCCCCTTGTCAAATATGAGATGGCTGAAATTGTATGTGCTCAGATTTGGATCTTCGGTTTTGTTCCATTGGTCAACAGGTCTGTTTTTGTGCCAGTACCAGGCTGTTTTTATGACTATAGCCCTGTAGTATAGTTTAAAATCTGGTATAGAGATCCCTCCTGTGTAGCTCTTTTCACTCAGGATTGATTTGGCTATTCGGGGTCTTTTGTTTCTCCAAATGAATTTAAGAACTTTTGTTTCCAAGCCTGTGAAGAAACTCTTGGGGATTTTGATTGGGATTGCATTAAATCTATACAAGAGTTTTGGTAAAATGGACATTTTTACAATGTTAATTTTCCCAATCCATGAGCATGGGAGGTTTTTCCATCTTCTGAGGTCTTCTTCAATTTCTTTCTTTAAGGGTTTAAAATTTTTGTTGTAGAGGTCTTTGGTGTCTTTGGTTAGGTTTGTTCCTAGGTATCTTATTGTTTTTGAGGCTATTGTGAGTGGGAAGGTCTCTTTGAATTCTTTCTCCAGTTGCTTGTTCTTGGTGTAAAGAAAGGCCATTGATTTTCTAAGGTTAATTTTGTATCCTGCCACTTTGCTGAAGCTGTTAATCGTTTCTAGGAGTTTTCTGGTGGAGTTTTTTGCATCTCTTAAGTAAACAATCATATCATCAGCAAATAGGGATAGTTTGACTTCCTCTTTTCCAATTAGTACTCCTTTAATATCCTTTTCTTGCCTTATTGCTCTAGCAAGTGTTTCAAGCACTATATTGAAGAGGAGTGGTGATAGGGGGCAGCCTTGCCGAGTTCCTACCTTTAAAGGGAATGTTTCCGTCATTTCCCCATTTAGGATGATATTGGCTGTGGGTTTCCTGTATATGGCTTTGATTACATTGAGGAATGATCCCTCCAATCCAATTCCTTCTAGGACTTTAAGCATGAAGGGATGCTGGATTTTGTCAAAGGCTTTTTCAGCATCAATTGAGATGATGGTGTGGTTTTTGTCTTTGATTCCGTTTATGTGTTTGATGATGTTTATTGATTTTCGTATGTTGAACCATCCCTGCATCTCTGGTATGAATCCAACTTGGTCATGATGGATGATCTTCTTGATGTGGGTCTGTATGCGATTTGCCAGTATTCTGTTTAGAATTTTGGCATCTGTGTTCATGAGGGAGATGGGTCTATAATTCTCCTTTTTAGTTGTATCTTTGCCTGGTTTTGGTAATAGAGTGATGTTGGCTTCATAGAAGGAATTTGGGAGAATTCCCTCTGATTGTATACTTCTAAACAGTTTCAGAAATAATGGTTGTAGGTCTTTTTGAAATGTTTTATAGAATTCTGCTGTGAAACCGTCTGGGCCTGGGCTTTTTTTAGTTGGGAGGCTTCTTACTACATCCTCTATTTCTTCATATGTTATGGGTCTGTTTAAGCTGCTGGTCTCCTCTTGGCCAAGCTTTGGTGATTCCCAAGATTTCAGATATTCATCCATTTCTTCTAGATTTTCAAACTTGGTAGAATATAGGTTCTTGTAATATTCCCATATAATTTTCTTGATCTTTTCCTTGTCCGTTGTGATATTTCCCTTTTCATCACAGATTGTATTGATTTGGAGTTGTTCCTTCTTTCTTTTTGTTAACTGGGCTAGAGGTCTGTCTATCTTGTTTATTCTTTCAAAGAACCAACTTTTGGCTTCATTGATTTTTTGTATTGTTTTCTTTGTTTCTATTTCATTGATTTCTGCTCTGATTTTTGTTATTTCTTCCTGTCTGTTGCGTTTAGGGTTCATCTGTTGTTGCCTCTCAAGTGCTTTTAGCTGTAGTGTTAGATCATTCACTTGTGCTCTTTCTGTTTTTCTAATGTAGGCACCCAGGGCTATAAATTTCCCTCTTAGGACTGCTTTTAAGGTATCCCATAAGTTTTGTTGTGTTGTATTGTCATTGTCATTCAGTTCCAGGAATGTTTTTATTTCTTTCTTTATCTCTTCCTTGACCCATTCATTATTCAAGAGTGTGTTGTTTAGTCTCCATGTGTTCTTGTAGGCAGGAGGGCTTGTCCTGGTGTTGATGTTGAGCTTCATTGCACTGTGGTCTGACAGGATGCATGAAATTATTTCAATCTTTTTGTATTTGTAGAGGTTTCTTCTGTGTCCCAGGATGTGGTCGATTTTGGAGAATGTTCCGTGGGGTGCTGAGTAGAAAGTGTATTCTCTGGTATTAGGATGGAATGTTCGGTAGAGGTCTATGAGGTCCATTTGGTGTATCATATCGTTCAGTTCAGATGTCTCTCTGTTTATTTTTTGTCCTGTTGACCTATCCAAAGGACTCAGTGGGGTATTGAAATCTCCCACTATGAGTGTGCTGGGGTTAGTCTGTGACTTGTGGTCCTGGAGAATTGTCTTTATAAAGTTTGGTGCACCAGAATTTGGGGCATATATATTCATAATTGTGAAATCTTCTTGGTGGATTGTTCCTTTGATGAAAATGTAATGGCCTTCTTTGTCTCTTCTGATTTCTTTTACTTTGAAGTCTATTTTATCCGATATTAAAATAGCAACACCTGCTTTCTTTTTGGTACCATTTGCTTGGAATATTTTTTTTCCATCCTTTCACTTTAAGGTGGCGCCTGTCCTTGAAGGTAAGATGTGTTTCTTGTAGACAGCATATCGATGGATTCTGTTTCCTAATCCAATCTCACAGTCTATGTCTTTTGACTGGGGAATTTAGTCCATTAATATTTAAGGTTATGACTGTTGGGTTTGTATTGCTTCCTTTTGCCTTGTTATCCATTTGCAGTTTGGGTTTAGGTTTCTACTTCTGCAGTTATGCTTTTATTGATTTCTCTTTCTAGGTTCCTGGGGATGGTTGCTCCTTTCTTCTGTTCTTTGAATTGCTTCAAGTATTCTCTGAAGGGTTGGTTTTCTGGACATGTATTCTTTCAACTTGTTTATGTCATGGAAGGTTTTTCTCTCTCCTTCAATTATAATTGACATTTTTGCTGGGTATAGTAACCTGGGTTGGCATCTATTGTCCTTTAACACTGGGAATGCTTTGCACCAGGTTTTTCTTGCTTTCATAGTTTGCATTAAGAAGTCAGTTGTAATTCTGATAGTTTTCCCCTTATAGGTCACTTGTTTTTTTCTCTTGTGGCTTTAAGGATTTTATCTTTGTTTTTGGTGTCTAGCATTTTAAGTATGATGTGGCATGGAGAATTTCTTTTCTGACCTTGTCTGCTTGGAGTTCTATGTGCTTCTTGTATTTGTATTGGTTTGTCTGTTTTTAGTTTGGGGAAGTTTTCATCTACTATTCTGTTGAAGATCTGATCATTAATATTCTCTTGGGATTCTTCTCCTTCTTCTACTCCTATGATGAGGAGGCTTGATCTTTTCATAGTGTCGCACAGTTCCGGGTTGTTCCACTTTTGTGTTTTTTTTTTTAAATATTTCATAGTCTTTCCTTGAGTTTTTTATTTGTTCTGTGTTATCTTCCAGGTCTGATATTCTTTCTTCTGCTTCCTCCATTCTGTTTCTGAGGCTTTTTCCATTCCTTTCCTCTTGATTGGATGAGTGTTTAATTTCCTTTTTCATTTCCTCTTCTTATTTCTTTAGTATTTCTACTTCTTTTTGGAGCTTCTCAATCTCTTCCTGTAGCTCTTTGCCTCTCTGGTTGGTTTCCTTATCTTTTTCAGCATGGGATCTTTTCAGTGTTTCCAGTTCCTTCCAGAGTTTGTCATTATCTCTCTCTCTCTCTCTAGGTCCTTTTTGAGTTCTTCATTTTCTTTTCTTAGTTCTTTGATTTGCTTTTTATAATCTTGTAGTTCTTTAAATATGTTCCTAATTGTGTTTCTGATTTCTGTGTCCGGGCTATCCCCATGGTGATCCCACTGTAGGAATCTTCCATATGATTGGTAGAGCTTGATGCAGGATTATCCTGCCCCTTTCCCTTGTTGTCTCTTCTTCGTGTTCCTAGCATATGAGCTTCTCCTTGCCTGTATTCCAATGTGAGCCCTAAATGCCTCTTCACTGTGTTGAAGGCTTGCTTTGCTTGCCTCCTCAGATGCCTTCATATTCCCAGTTGGCGGGGGCGGGGTGCTCTGGGCAGGCTCTTTTGCCCCTGCCCCGGCTCCTGTGCTTGCCTCAGCTGGTCTCGGAAGATCTCCAGATGTGCTTATAAACATAATCCTCAATTATGTTCCATTGATCTATGGATCTATTTTTGTGCCAATAACAAAATGTTTTTTAATGACTATAGCCCTGTAATATAGTTTGAAGTCTGGTATGGCAATCTACCCTGTGTTGCTCTTTTTGCTCAGGGTTGCATTGGCTATCCAGGGTCTTTTTTATTCTCTGTATGAACTTTAGGATATTTTCTTCTAGGTCTGCAAAGAAGCTCATGGGGATTCTAATTGGGATTACATTGAATCTGTAGATTGTGTAGGATGGTCATTTTTACCATATTGATTCTTCCAATACATGAGCATGGGAGGTTCTTCTATCTTCTAGTATCTTCCTCAATCCTCTTCTTGAGGATTTAAAATTTCTTTGTATAGAATTTTAGTGTGTTTGGTCAGGATTTTTCCTAGAAAATTCATTTGATTGGAGGCTATTGTGAGTGGGAAAGTCTCCTTGTATTCCTTCTCCAATTGCTTGTTATTGGCATAAAGAAAGGCTACCAATTTTTCTAAGTTAATTTTGTATCCCACCACTTTACTGAATCTGTTGATGGTTCTGGTGGAGTTTTTGGCATCTCTTAGGTAAACTATCGTGTAATCTGCAAAAGGGGATAGGTTGACTTCTTCTTTCCAATTAGTACTCCTCTGATTTCCTTTTCTTGTCTTATTGCTCTCCTGAGCATTTCAAGCACTATATTGAAAAAGAGTGGGGATAGGAGGCAGCCTTGCTGGGTTCCTGACTTTAAGAGGAACACTTCTAGTTTTTACCCCTTTTAGGGTAATTTTGGCTGTCAGTCTGTTGTATATGGCTTTAATTGTGTTGAGGAATGTTCCCTACAGTACAATTCCCTCCAGGACTTTAAACCATGAAGGCATGCTAAATTTTGTGGAAGGCCTTTTCCTCATCGATTGAGGTGATTGTGTGCTTTTTGGTTTTCAGCCCATTTATGTGTTTTATGATGTTTATTGATTTACTTAGGCTGAATCATCCCTGAATCTCTGGTATGAAACCATCCTGGTCACCGTGGATGATCATCAGTATATGCCTGTGTGTGGTTTGCAAGTATTTTGTTGAGAATATTTGCATCTATGTTGATTAATGAAATGGGTCTATATTTTTCTATTTTGTTTGAACATTTGCCTGGTTTTGGTATTAGAATGATGTCAGCTTCATAGAAGGAAATTGAAAGATTTCTTTGTGTTTCTATACTCTTGAATAATTTGAGTCGTAGTGGCTGTAGGTCTTTTTAAAATGCCTTATAGAATTCTGCTGTGAATCCATCTGGACCTGGGCTTTTATGAGTTGGGAAGATTTTTATTACAGTTTCAATTTCCTCCATTATAATGGGTCTATTTAAGCTTTCAATTTCTTCCTGGTTATGTCTTGGTGGATTTCATGATGTCAGGTATTCATCCTTTTCTCTTAGGTTTTCAAATTTAGTGGTGAATAGGTTTTTGATGTATGCCAGTAATTGTGTCTGAATCTTTTCATTATCTGTTGTGATGTTTCCCTTTTCTTCTCTAATTTGGTTGATTTGGAGTTGCTCTTTCCGTCTTTTAGTCAATAGGGCTAGAGGTCTACCTATCTTGTTTATCCCTTCAAAGATTCAGCTCTTGGAATCATTGATTTTTTGCATTGTTTTCTTTGTTTGTGTTTCATTGATTTCCTCTCTGATATTTGTTATTTCTTCCGGTCTGCTGGGTTTAGGATTCATTTATTGCTGCCTCTCCAGTGTTTTTATTTGTGGTGTTAAGTCATTTATTGTGCTCTCCATTTTCTTAAAGTAGGCAATTAGGGCTATGTATTTCCCTTTCAAGACTGCCTTTAAGGTGTCTCATAGGTTTTGTTGTGTTTTATCATCCTTTTCATTTAGGGCCAAGAATGCTTTTATTTCATTCTTTATTACTCCTGTGACCCATTCATTATTCAGTAGTGTGTTGTTTAGTCTCCATGTGTTCTTGTACCTAGTAGGGCTCTTTCTGGTGTTGATATTATGCTTTAAGGCATTGTGATCTGATAAGATGCATGGAATTATTTCAATTTTTGTATTTGCTGAGGTTTGCTCTGTGTCCCAGTATATGGTTGCTTTTGGAGAATGTTACAGTGCGTGCTGAGTAGAAAGTATTTTCTTTGGTGTTTGGGTGGAATATTCAGTAGATGTCTGTTAGGTCCATTTAGTGTATCATATTGCTCACTTCAGATGTCTCTCTATTTATTCTTTGTCCAGTTGACCTATCCAATGGACTCAGTGGTATACTGAATTCCCTCACTCTTAGTGTGCTGGGATTGATCTGTGTCTTGAAGTCTTTCAGGATTCTGTTTATAAAGTTTAGTGCATATATATTTATGATTGTGAAAGCTTCATGATTGATTGATACTTTGGTAATTATGTAGTGACAGTTTTCATTCTTCTCATAAGTTTTACTTTGAAATCTATTTTGTCTGATATTAAAATAGCAACTCCTGCTTGCTGTTGGTACGATTTGCTTGAAATTTTTTTTTTCCTTCCATTCACCTTAAGATGGTGGCTTTCCTTGAAGTTGAGGTATGGTTCTTGTAGACAACAGAAAGATGGATTCAGTTTCTTAATCCATTCTCTCAGTCTGTGTCTCTTGATTGGGGAATTTAGACCATTAATATTTATAGTTAATATTGAGAGATGTATATTGCTTCCCTTCATTTTATTTTCTGTCTGCATTTTTGGAATATGTTTGTATTTCTGGTTATATACCTTTATGCTGGATAGCTTTAGTGTCAACTTGACACACCTAGGTTGAGGGAGCCTCAATTGGGGAATTGGCTCCATTGGATTGGCCTGTGGCCACATCTGTGGAGTATTGTCTTGATGGTCAAGCAGTGTGGGAGGGCCCAGCCGACAATGAGTGGTGCTACCTCCGGGCAGGTTGTTATGTACAGTATAAGAGGGCTGGCTGGGCATGGGCCAGGGGAGCAAGCCAATGAACAGCATTCCTCCATGGCCTGTGCTTCAGCTCCTGCCTCCAGGTTCCTGCCCTGAGTTCCTGCCTTGGGCTCCCTGAGTGATGAACTGTGACCCAGGAGATATAAGCTGAATAAGTCCTTTCCTCCCCAAGTTGGTGTCAGTCAGAGTGTTTTGTCACAGCAATGGAAGACAACCTAGAACTGAAATTGGTACCAGCAGAGTAGGGTATTGATGTGCCAGACCTGACCTTGGTGTTTTGGGGAAGGATTGTGGAGGCGTTTGGAACTTTGGGCTGGGAAGATCATTGAATGCCTAAATATTGTTTCTGTGGAGCTTGGAGCAGTTTTGCTGAAGGAGTTTTAGAAGATGGAGGACTGGCTTGTGAAGTTTCTAGTTTCAAAAGGAAGCAGAGATCATCAGGATGGTTTATTCTGTGGGTTCTGGTCAGCTGGGGCTGAAGAATCAGCTATAAGTAAAAAGAGACCAGAACCTGAAAGGAAATCTTTGTTGTACTGGGACAATTGATGCTGGTTAGCTGGGGCTGACAAATCAGCTGTAGGTAACAAGAGACCAGGATCACTGTGGTGAAATCTTCTGGGAAGAATTTCTTCTGTGTCAGCACGCAGAAGCTGTGATCCAGAAGAGGCCTGAGCCTCCATCTCAAGCCAGAAGCAGGACATGGTAGTGTGTAAGAGTCTCCTATGTGGTTCTGGTGTTGAAATTTGAGGGGGTCACAGAGAGCAGCCAAGGCTTGGTACTACGAGAGGTCAGGAAAGACCATTGATGGAAGTGGACCTCATTTGCAGTGAAGACCCCAGGATTGCAGGGGTCATGGAGAGAAGCTGAGAATTTGCACCAGGAGAGGTCAGAAGAGACCATAGGTGAAGGTGCTGCCTCAGTTTTAGTGGCAACCCCAGGTTTTTGGAGATTCCAGAACTGTTGGTTGACCACCAAGAGCAGCAGCAGGTGTGGAATGGAATCAGCCTGGGTGTGCGAGATGAGCTGTGTGTGCCACGGATGGCAGTCAGAGAAGGGGAGCTGCAGAAACCCTTTGGAGCCAAGAAGATCGTGTGTGAATGCCAGGTGTCCAGCCTTGAGTTACTTGCTGGACTTTGGTTTTGTTTGAGAGTGCCTGATTCTTCCCTTTGAAATAAGACAGTAATTATTTTGGATTTTACAGCAGCCTGTAGTTAAGAGACTTTTAATAGACTGAACATTTAAGCGTTTGGACATTTTAAGGACTGTGAGACTTTTAAGTTTGTGCTCTCTTAGGTTGTGATTAATGTTAACATCATACTTTGGGGATAAGAACTGGAAAGGTGGTGGTTTAATAGTGATGTGTTTTGTGTGTCAAGTTGACAAGGGGTCAATTGTGCTGGATAGCTTTAGTGTCAACTTGACACACCTGGGTTGAGGGAGCCTCAATTCGGGAATTGGCTCCATTGTATTGGCCTGCGGCCACATCTGCGGAGAATTGTCTTGATGGTTGAGCAGTGTGGGAGGGCCCAGCCCACAATGAGTGGTGCCACCCTGGGCAGGTTGTTGTGTACGGTATAAGAAGGCAGGCTGGGCATGAGCCAGTGGAGCAAGCCAGTGAACAGCATTCCTCCATGGCCTGTGCTTCAGCTTCTGCCTCCAGGTTCCTGCCCTTAGTTCCTGCCTTGGGATCCCTGAGTGATGAACTGTGACCCAGGAGATGTAAGCTGAATAAAGCCTTTCCTCCCCAAGTTGGTGTCAGTCAGAGTGTTTTGTCACAGCAATGGAAGACAAACTAGAACGACCTTCATTAATTTCTCTTTCTCTTGCTGCTTGGGGATAGCTGCTTCTTTCCTCTGTCCTTTGAACTACTTCAAGTGTTTTCTGGAAGTTTAGTTTTCTAGACATGTATGCTTTCATCTTTTTGAAGTCATGAAATATTTTCCTTTCTCCTTTGATTGTAATTAACATTTTTGCTGGGTAGATTAACCTGGGTTGGAATCTGTAGTCATTTAGAAGTGGAAGTTCTTTGGTCCGTGCTCTTCTGGCTCCCATCCTTTTCATTGAATAGTCAGCTGTATTTCTGATAGGCTTTCCTTTATATGTAACTTGCTGTTTTTCTCTTGTGTCTTTTAGTAATCTGTCTTTGTTTTGAGCATCTAGAGTTTTGATTATGATATGGTGTGTGGAGTTTCTTTTCTGATCTTGTCTATTTGGTGTTCTATGTATTTGTATAGGTGTGTCTTTTTTCAATCTAGAGAATTTTCTTCTACAATTTTGTTGAAGATCTGGTCCATACCGGTATCCTGGACTTCTTCTCCTTCCTATATACCTATGATGTGGAGGTTTTGTCTCTTCATGGTGTCCCTCATTTCCTGATTATTCCTCTCTTTTTTTCCATAGTCTTTGCTTGAGATCTTCAGTTCTTTCACGTTTTCTTCTAGGCTTGATATTACATTTTCTGCTTTGTCCATTCTGTTACTGGAGCTTTCTCTTACCCTTTCCTTTTGACTGGATGAGCTGTCAATTTCTTTTTCATTTCAGCCTGAGATTCCTTTAGTATTTCCATTTCCTTCCAGAGTTGACCATTCTCCCCTTTTAATTTTTAAGTTTCTTTTTTCATTCAGCCTGAGATTTTTTTCAGCATTTTCATTTCTTTCTGGAGTTAGTAATTTTCTCCCTTTAAGTCATTGAATTCTTTGAGTAAATCTATGGTTGTTCTTTTAAGATTTTTGTCCTTTAACTCCATAAAAATCTCATTGTTGGAGTCTACAAGACTTTTAGAGCTTGGTGAGGATTTCTTATTTGCTTTTCCCGTGTTGTTGATTTTTCTTTGTGCTTTTAGCATGTGGATTTGATTGGTTTTGTTTGTAATCTGATGTGAAATTCAGGTGTTTATTCATTGTGATGTAGGCCTGTTCCTTTAGTTTGACTGGGGTTGGGGTGAGGCGCTGATTTGGCCCATGCTCTAGCAGCCTGGCTGCAGCTTGATTGTGCCTAATTATCCAGGTTCCCATCGAGTTGGGCTGGCTATTCACTGACCTGTGGTGGAAGCGGAGAAGCTGCTGGCTGCTGTCTCAGTGTCTGTGAAGACCCCTACTCCCAGAGGGGTGGGCTAGCTCTTACCCAGCCTGCGTCAGAAGCAAAGGGGTCAGTGCTTGTTGCCTCAGTTTCCCTGAAGACCTGAGCTCCCAGCTAGCTGGGCCAGCTCTTACCTGGCCTGTGGTGAAAGCCAAGTGGCCACTGGCTGCTGCCTCAGTGTCCCAATAGTAAATTTAGGTCTTTTTTTTTTAATTAATTGAGCTTGACCAAATTTTAATATAATATTTCAGCAAAGACAGCCTTCAAATATGTCATCAAAGTATTTCTCATATTTCAGGATGCTATTTATTCCATCTTAGGGTCTGAGTTCACCCTATCCACTTCAACATGTATATGCCTAACTCTGTTTGCATTTCTAGGAATTATAGATAACAAGGTATGCTGCAATCCACTGTAATGATAAAATAAGAATTATTTCAATAGCATTGCCTTAGTTGTTGCTGTTATATTGTCTTAATATGTCAAGTTTAGCCTTTTGGGAAGCAGACGTATTTCTGATTCCTATGCCATGGGACATTGTTGATATTTGGCAATATAAATGTTTCATACTTTTTGACCTTTATTTCTGCATAAATATTCACTCCAATTACTAAACTACTACTACATTCCGAAATGATTATCAAAAGCTTGATGATATGTGAATTATATTTTCTTTGGTATTCTGTAAATGGAATAATTAATTTGCAGTTCTTACAACAGAGATGTTCTGTGGATGCTAATGCCAATTACCTAGTTGTAAGTATTTCCTGTGCATGGCCCCTTGAGCTTTTGTCCAAGCATTTGGGAGTGATGCATATTACAAACAACGGCGGCAACAACAACAACAACAACCACAACAGAAAGGACTGCATCAAATAACTGACTGAAACAGTGAACTTCTGCTCAAAATAGTCAACTTTTACATGGAGATTATGGAGAAAGACTGAGAAAGAAATGAAAAGCATGTTTGGCAGAATACATGAGCTCTAATGGGGTGGGGGTATAGGTGGGTGACACAGGTCTAGATTTGATAATCTTATACAAAATATATATTAAAAGAGATAAAAAAAAACCCAGAGATGTTCTGCAGATTTAAGTAAGGGAAGATTTATAT
>VZQC01000611.1:757512-778194 GCA_009823505.1 Rhizomys pruinosus
TGTGTGTGTGTGTGTAGATAGATATTTTTAAGAAGTTCACATCCTTGAAAAAGTCTGACTTTTCCCTCCCATCATTAGCAGTTTTCATAACCCTTCAGAAATGACTGGGGTTTCTTACGTACATACTATCTTCTGTGGTTGGATTTTGTCTGGCTTGAACTTAGTTGGGAGTTGTGCATCCTGTATCCATTGCTGTGAGTTTACATAAGTAACTACCTGTTTGGAAAAGTGTTTTCTTGTGGTCTTCCAAAACATCTGTCTTTTCCTTTATACCACTGTCCTCTTCAGGGAAAATCATTCAACAGCCTCATTCTCTGCATATTAGCCAGTTTTGTCACTCTGTGTTAATCAACATCTGGTGCATGAGGAAATTTTTCTGGTGAGAGTCAAAGGATGCATTAATCTCTTTGTATAAACGTATTCAATTAGGGGTTGGCTTAATACAATTGTTGTTTGGCAGAATATTAAAAGGCTTTCCTCTGTGTCCTGTGACATGTCTAGCTACAAGTTCCTAGTATAGATACCAGTGTCATGTAGGAGCTCAAGAGTGTGAAGTGGACTTCAAGTCCAGTTTGAAAGTTGTTGGTAACTGCAATAACATTTTCACCACCACTGAACAAGTGAGCATTGCTTAGAGGTGAGTTATTTTTGAAGCTTGCAGTGTTCATTGCTAACCAAGGTACATGATCGCCCTTCTCTTTTGATACAATGCATAACACCTTAACACAAGATGAAAGCTAGTCAGTAGAGATGACTATGATAAATATTTGAAGACAGCATCATCTTGATTTCTCCTCATTTGTTCCAGAACTTATGCATGTATTTTCTTCAAAAATAGGGTCTTCAAGTGAAGTTCTGTTTGGTGAAAAAGAGTAAGGGCAGCTGTAATTATTATATAACAGTTCATGACATTCCTTGTCAACAGCTTCAAAAGAAAGTGTCCATTCCTGACACTGGACATTTTCTTTGCTAGCCTATATTAAGGATGATGATTCCCTATTGATTAGTTGAGAATTTCAAACAATGTTTTTTAATGAAAATCAGACCTTCTTTCTCCTCTCCTTTTAGATTTACCATTAACTGCCCAAAGAACTTACTTCATGGTTTCTATTATGTTTAATATCTGCAGAGTTTTATTTGCATTACTCAAATGCTCTTGGATGTGGGTGGTCCTCTGGAGCCTGGTCCACCTCCCCAGTATCAGATGATTCAATAAAACAGAATCCTCCCAGCAGCTATCAATTGTCAATTGTTAATCAGATGGGACTGAGGCTTCTTGCACATCTCTTCCATCAATGCTATGTTTCTACTGATTGCACTTGTGCAGATCTTTTGTAGGCTTTTATAACAACTGTGGATTAATAAGTATAGATGCCTTGTTTTGCCTAGAAAACATGATTCCTTGTATTAATCCACCAGCTTTGTCTCTCATAATGTTTATACTCCCTTCTTTGCAATGGTCTCTGAACCTTGGAGAAAGGGAAAATGCTTTAATATAGGTATTCAATTTAAGACACTCTACATTCTCTTCTCAATTTCTATGTGATATCCACTTGTGTGTATCGTGGTAATTGTCATATGGTTCAAGAAGAAGCTTATCTGGTGAGAGTAGAGAGAAAAACTTATCTATGGATATAACAATAAGGCATTAGGAATCATTTTGATACTGGATTATTTTAACAGGATGATATGAGTAGTTTCTCTGTTATGGTCTGTGACTTACCTAGCCAATGGTTTGTGATCATAGTGCCAAATATGTTTTCAATTTTCTGGTGGCCTCAAATCCATTCAGAAATTGTTTGAGTATTCCCATAACATCTGTGCAATTATTGCACCAGTGACTATATTGTGCCAGGAAAGTCATTATTGCAGTTCACACAGTTCACAGCTGGGTAAGACAATTAATTTTGGTAGCTAATATATCACCTTCCATCATCTGAGAATAGGCAGTAGTGATGAAGCTTCAAGGATAGTACCAGCTTGATTTCTCTGTGTTTGTTTTCAAACAAACATATGTAGATCATGATTGATGGGGTATTACCCTCCAAAGTCAGTAAGCAATACATCTGAGAATCATTGTGACCTGCCTGACCAACAACTCAAATCAAGAGGAAAGGAGTGGAAAAAGCCTCAGAAGCAGAATGGAGGAAGCAGAACAAAGAATATCAGACCTGGAAGATAACACAGAACAACTAAAAACCTCAAGGAAAGATTATGAAAAAATTTAAAAATACACAAAATTGGAACAACCAGGAACTGTGGGACACTATGAAAAGATCAAACCTCTGCATCATAGGAATAGATTGGCGGAAGTTCAACGTTGGTTGCAGTGAAGAACCCAGGTTTTTTGAGATACCAGGACCATGAGATGACCACCAAGGGAGGGGGAGGGGGACAGGAGGAGGTAGTGCCCCTTTTAATTTGGAGGTACTAGGATTTGGGAATGATAGCAGAGTGTGAAGGAAGCTTATTTGATTATCTAGGCAATGTGGAGTATCTGCAAAATTTTGATGGGGAGTAGGCTGGGTTCTGATAAAACCTGAAAGGAGGGTGGTGGTTACGGTGTATCATATAGTTCAGTTCAGATGTCTCTCTATTTATTCTTTGTCCTGTTGACCTATCCAAAGGACTCAGTGGGGTATTGAAGTCCCCTATTATCAGTGTACTGGGGTTACTGTGTGACTTGTGGTCCTAGAGAATTGTCTATAAAGTTTGGTGTGCCAGAGTTTGGGGCATATATATTCATGATTGAGAAATCTTCTTGGTGAATAGTTCCTTCGATAAAAATATAATGGCCTTCTTTGTCTCTTCTGATTTCTTTTACTTTGAAGTCTATTTTGTCTGATATTAAAATAGCAACACCTGCTTTCTTTTTGGTACCATTTGCTTGGAATACTTTTTTCCATCCTTTCACTTTAAGGTGATGTCTGTCCTTGAAGGTAAGTTGTGGTTCTTGTAGACAGCATATGGATGGATTCTGTTTCCTAATTCAATCTCCCAGTCTATGTTTTTTGATTGAGGAACTTAGTCCATTAATATATAACGTTATGACTGATAGGTCTGTGTTGCTTCCTTTTGCCTTGTTATCCATTTGTGGTTTGGGTTTAGGTTTCTACTTCTGCAGTTATGCTTTTATTGATAGCTCTTTCTAGGTGCCTGGGGATGGTTGCTCCTTTCTTCTGTTCTTTGAATTGCTTCAAGTATTCTCTGAAGGGTTGTTCTTCCGGACATGTATACTTTCATCTTGTTTATGTCATGGAAGGTTTTTCTCTCTCCTTCAATTATAATCGACATTTTTTCTGGGTATAGTAACCTGGGTTGGCATCTATTGTCCTTTAACACTGAGAATGCTTTGCTCCAGGTACTTCTTGCTTTCATAATTTGCATTGAGAAGTCAGTTGTAATTCTGATAGGTTTCCCCTTATAGGTCACTTGCTTTCTATTGTGACTTTGAGGATTTTGTCTTTGTTTTGGGTGTCTAGCATTTTAACTATGATGTGGCGTGGAGAATTTCTTTTCTGATCTTGTCTGTTTGGAGTTCTGTGTGCTTCTTGTATTGGTATTGGTTTGTCCTTTTTTAGTTTGGGGAAGTTTTCATCTATTATTCTGTTGAAGATCTGATCAATACCATTCTCTTGGGATTCTTCTCCTTCCTCTATTCCTATGATGCAGAGGTTTGATCTTTTCATAGTGTCCCACAGCTCCTGGTTGTTCCATTTTTGTGTATTTTTAAATTTTTCATAATCTTTCCTTGAGGTTTTTAGTTGTTCTGTGTTATCTTCCAGGTCTGATATTCTTTGTTCTGCTTCCTCCATTCTGCTTCTGAGGCTTTTTCCACTCCTTTCCTCTTGATTGGATGAGTGTTTGATTTCCTTTTTCATTTCCTCTTCTGATTTCTTTAGTATTTCTACTTCTTTTTGTAGCTTCTCAATCTCTTCCTGTAGCTCTTTGCCTCTCTGGTTGGTTTCCTTATCTTTTTCAGCATGGGATCTTTTCAGTGTTTCCAGTTCCTTCCGGAGTTTGTCATTCTCTCTCTCTCTTGGTCCCTCTTGAGTTCTTCATTCTCTTTTCTTAATTCTTTGATTTGCTCTTTATAATGTTGTAGTTCTTTAAATATGTTCCCAATTGTGTTTCTGATATCTGTGTCCTGGGTCATCCCAATGGGGATCCTACTGTAGGAATCTTCCATAGGGTTGGTAGAGCTTGATGCAGGTTTATCCTGCCCCTTTCCTGTGTTGTCTCTTCTTCGTGTTCCTGGCATATGAGCTCCTCCTTTCCTGTATTCCAGTGTAGGTCCTAAATGCCTCTTCACTGTGTTGAAGGCTTTCTTTGCTTGCCTCCTTCAGATGCCTTCGTAATCTCAGTTGGCAGGGGGGGTGACTATGACTGTGGGCAGGCTCTTTAGCCTGCCCTGTGCCCTGGCAGTGGTGATTGCCTGAGCTGCTCTTGTGAGATCTCAGATAGACTCACAGAACCCCACCTTTAATACCTGCTGGGAGGATAACTCCGCCCCCAGAGCCACAAAAGCCAACTAAGCCAAAAACAACTGGATTAACGGATTAACTAGATGAAATCAATCAACAATTAGCCTTGCTGAAGCACTTAGCTGCTGTCTACCTGCCTGCTCTTGCCTGAGCTGCTCTCGGGAGATCTTAAATAGAAAATTTAAGGCCAGTATCACAAACATTCCTTCCAGGAGGTACCCACATACAATGTGCCCTGCATCTGCCACCTGCAGTTCCCGAGGCAAAACAAGGAACATACTCTCCAATCTTCGTTTCAGGGATACTAGCAACTTTACTCAGACTTGCTTGCAGAATGATTGGGTGAGGTGGGGGTGGACATAAAATATTTTATTGGCATTCACCCACTCATATTTATCCTGGGCCACAACCACCGAGTCTACTCAACATGGTGCCAAGCTCAATCACTGTGTTCCCAGCAAGCACAGTACATTCCCAGCAAGCACTATCTTTCCCAGGGATACCAGGAATCCTGGTGAGCACTTCACATGGCTTTTTCCATAATCCTTCCACCTACTTAGAGGGGAGGAGTTGCAGGATCTGGATCCTTAGCTCTATCCCTGAAGCTAGCAACTCTACAGATTGTGAGGTGTTTGACATTCAGGAGCAGTCCACTCAAACGAAGCTAAACTAAATTATTCCACACACCAAACCCCCTTCTCTTTGTCTTTACAATCTGCATGAACCAGAATCCTTGGGCCTTGGGTGATGGGGGGGATAAATTTTCCTCTGAGGTGAGATATCAAACTCTTGGGTCAGTCCAGGTTCTGTTTCCAATGGACCATTCGTTTTTCAGGGGTATTTTTTCTTACTAATAAAACGGAAATAAAATGAATCATGAGCATCTAAATAAGTGTTGATCATTATAAATAACCATGCTGTGGATGGAAACACAAATGTTTGGATGGTATTTTAGTCTAGGAAACACAGCCCTTTTAAAAACAATTTCAATGGCTTTTATATTGTAGCTTATAACATCCCCTACCACTATGGATCAACTTGGCTAATGGGCCATAGATCCAATTGGAATTTTTCCTGGGTGTACATATTTCAGTTTTGCCACCATTGCACTAGAACAGTTGTTTGGAATGTGACAGTGCAGCATGTGAGGTCTGTAGTAGAACTTTGGGAACCATTTCTCCCTAGTGAACTGCATAGGAAGTTTCAGGGCTATGAAGACTAGCTGTCCAGTAACAGGGCACGATCCTGGCATAATGTCTCTTTCCCACACTCACATCATGCCATATATTCATCAATAGGGTCTTACCATCGGCTTTTGTGTGCAACCAACTTTAGAGGAAAAAGCCTTTGTTTTGGGGGGCCTCCATAGCATCCCTTGCCACCAACTCATTATGGGCCAACCCATCCCTTGTACTGAAGTCTTTATTTACTAATCGTACAGTTTTATGGGATACTACTCTATTTTGTATCTTTATAAGAAATCTGTTTACACTTTGGGACCTACAGGCTCAAGCCACTGTAGACCTTTCTAAACCATTTAGGTGAATAATATTTACATCTTATCCAACCATAAAGCTTCCAAGGTTTCCATAGTTGTGCCTGGGCTTAGTACCCCTTAATCAGTTTGCTTTCTGTCCTTGCTTTCTTGGGTGTACTTGATATCACTCCAATAGGTCTTATATTTGTAAAATTAACAGACATTAACATTATATATTAAATCAAGCATAAACCAAGTCTAACATAGTATAGTGAGATTTTTACATATTTATACCAAATTTGTCTCAAAAGATCCATGTTGAGTACAGTAGCATGGATTAGAGGCATTAGTTCATTCACCTCTTCAGTATCTATAGTCCTTTTCTTGAATCTATTTGCTATCCTGGTGTTTTTACATGAAGCCTCCCTATACTTCTGTAACTTTGATAGACTAATTGGGCCTGGCTCAAGCTGCCTAGCACTGTGGAATAGGTTCCTTTTGCCCCTGCTGTATTTGCTGGCTTGCTGGGTGAGGCAAACACTAGGCCTGACTCTTGGCTGTAGTCACAACTCTTAACTTTTCATTGATACTATCTGGCCACTTTGGGAGGCTGCAGCTAGACAAACTACTTCCACCCTCAGCCGAACTTTGCTGAGCATAGAAAGGTACTCTGTTCAGCCTGGAGGGGGTTCATTATCCACCCCTAAGTTTTTATCTTCTGCATGCATTTTGTGAACTGTTCCTCAGACTTTAAAGACTTCTAGAGGCTCTTTGGCATAGAATTCAGCTTCTTTTCATCAATTTTTTTTCTTTAGGAACTTGGACTTGACATGAATCTTGCCACATCTGCCTTCTAGTAACTAAAATAAACTTCTTTTTCAGTTTTGTACTTTTTATATCTCCTTTAGGTTGTTTCACTCCTTTATATTTGTATGTTACATACTGTTCTAAGTTACCTAGACCTAACAAGGCTTTTACTGCTTTATAAAGACTCTGTCCCATCGAGGGATATAGCACAACCATTGAAGTTCCATACCAACCTCAAGGTACTTGTTCAACCAAGCTTTTTTTTTTTTTTTTAATCACTGGTAAATAGTCCTATTTGTTCCAGTGAACTTGGTATCATATTGTGATGGTTAATCCTGGGTGTCAACTTGACTGGACTAAGGAACAAATAAGAGAAAAAGGATCTTCGGATTGGACCACCTCAACTCGGATGGCCCACCCCAGATGTGGGCATTATCTTCTGCCAGCAGGAAGTAAAAAGGGCCACGGCAGAGGGAGCTGGTCCCTTTTTTCCTGTGGCTTGCCTCTTTCTCACTGCTGAGTTGGTCTTGCTACTGTGATCAACCCTTCAGATCCCAGTGTGTACTGAGACCGGCAGATCTCCTGGAATCCACCGGGCCTTCAGCACCAGATTGGGACTGCTGAGACATCCAGCCTTGTGAACTGAGCAGTTCCCTGGATTCTCAGCCTCTCCAGTGTGGCGCAGCTACTGTTGGACTACTTGAGCTCTGTCACGTGAGCAAATCAATAAATTGTATATAGCTTTATATTCGTCCTTTTGCTTCTGTTTTTTTAGAGAACCCTGACTAATACAGATTTTGGTACCAGAAGTAGTTCTCAAGAAACAGAATTGAAAGGAAGAATTTCTTCAGTGGGTTTGGCAGTTTCTGGAGCCAGCTCTCCAATCCAATGAAGCCTAGAGTTATTGAAGGCTTTCCTGGTGGCATGAAGAGGAATGATAATCCTTGGTGCAGATTATTTGATGTAATTATAAAGATAGATCCATTTGACTCACCTAACTCGCCTCTTGTGAGGAGAAAGGAATTTAGCGACTCTCTATATAAAACATTTGAGAAATTGTGGAAAAATAAGGAAAATAATGAGGTTGCCTGGTTGCTCCTACCATCTCTGGATAAAGTGATAGAGGAAAATAAGGAGCTCAGTCATAAAAATGACCAGCTCCGGATTCAAAACATCAGTTTAAAAGTTTCCAAGTGTGCTCTGGAAGAGAATCTTCTCTCCAGCAGCCAAAGAGCTACAGCAGCAGAAAATCAAGCTGGAACCCTTATTATACCTTTGGCTGATTTACAATGCAAATTTAATTCCCAGCCACTAAGAGTGTCAGCAGTTAAAGTGAGAGCACTGGTGGGGAAAGGGTGGAACCCTGAAACTTGGGATGGAGATGTGTGGGAGAACCACGATGATGAGGATTTTGAACCCTTGGATTCTGAGGGATTTTCTTTATCTGAGGAATTAATCTCCCCACCCTCAGTAGAGAATCCACACCCTGCAGATCCCTCCTCCCCACCCTTGCCTGAGGAAACTAATCTCCCCCTCCCAGTGGGAGCTAATGTCCCTCAGGGCCCAGCAATTGTTGCCTCTAGACCTATAACCAGAGTCAAGGCTAAGCAAGCCCCTAAAGGTGAGATAGAAAGTGTGGTCCATGAGGAGGTGTGCTACACCACTAAAGAAATTAATGAGTTTGCCAATTCATTCTGGCAGAAGCCTAAGGAATATGTGTGGGAATGGATTTTAAGGGTGTGGGATAATGGTGGAAGGAATATAAAATTGGATCAGACTGAGTTTATCGATATGAGCCCACTGAGTAGAGATTCTAGGTTTAACATGGAAGCTTGAGCAGTTAAAAAAGGTGTTAAAAGTTTATTTGAATGGTTGGCTGATGTATTTATTAAAACATGGCCTACTAACAGTGAGTTAGAGATGCCTGATATTCCTTGGGTTAGTATTGATGAAGGGATTGTGAGGGTCAGGCAGACAGGCATGCTTGAGTGGATTCAAGTGTAAAACCACATTCTCCACAATATGAGGACCCAGAGGACATGCCATTCACTGAATTTATAAGATGGAAAGTACTGAGAGAGACACCAGAACATTTGAATAGCTTTGTTTTTGCCCTATTTCTTATGTCAGATCTTACAGTTAGAGAAATTGTTGCTCGCTTACATAAATTAAATGTACACATAATACATTTAACAGGACCTCAGGGTAGGCGTCAGGTGGCAGCACTGAATCCCGAAGGCCACATGAGCACAGTTATCATAATTATCATAATGGTTGGCAAAGGCAAAACAATGCCTATAATGGCATGACCTGAAATGATCTTTGGAACTGGCTAATTATTCATGGTGTTCCCAGGAACAAAATACATAAGAAGCCTACTAAGTTTTTATTTGATCTGTATAAGCAGAAAATCTCTAGAACAAATGACAGGAAGTCAAAATTGGATTTCAGCAGTAGCAAATCCCGTCCAGTTAACCAGTTTCCAGACTTGAGAAAGTTCACAGACCCAGAACACCTTGAATGAAGGGGTGGCCGGGTTCTGGTGAGGAAAGACCGTGTCACAATACCAAAGAGTTATGCTATTTGCCTTCCTCCTGTCCTTCCCCAGAGAGACCTGAGGCCTTTTACTAAAGTAACTATACACTGGGGAAAAGGAAATAATCAGACTTTTCGAGGCCTATTGGATACTGGTTCTGAGTTGACGCTGATCCCAGGAGACCCTAAAAAGCATTGTGTCCCTCCAGTTAAAGTAGCGTCCTATGGAGGTCAGGTGATAAAAGGAGTTTTGGCAGAACTCTGACTCACAGGGGGCCCAGTGGGTCCCAGAACTCATCCTGTGGTTATTTCCCCAGTCCCAGAATGTATAATTGGGATAGATATAATTAGAAATTGGCAGAATCCCCACATTGGTTCCCTGACCTGTGGAGTGAGGGCTATTATGGTTGGAAAGGCCAAATGGAAACCATTGGTGTTGCCTCTACCAGAGAAAATAATGAACCAAAAACAGGATCGTATCGCTGGAGGGATTGCAAAAATTAGTGCCACCATCAAGGATTTGAAAGATGCAGGGACTTACAGAATGCCTCATCCACCGTCATAGTTTTCCTCACAGCATCGCTTTTGACCAAGGAACTCACTTCACAGCCAAAGAAGTGCGACAGTGGGCCCATGGTCATGGTATCCACTGGTCTTTCCATGTTCCCCACCATCCAGAAGCATCTGGCTTGATAGAACGATGGAATGGCCCCTTGAAGACACAGTTACAGTGCCAGTTATGTAGCAATACCCTGAAGGGCTGGGGCAAGGCTCAATCCTCCAGCAGGGAGTATATGCTTTGAATTAGCACCCACTATATGGTACTGTTTCTCCTATAGCCAGAATTCATGGGTCCAGGAACCAAGGGGTGGAAGTGGGAATGATTTCACTCACTATCACCCCTAGTGACCCAGTAGGAATATTTTTGCTTCCTGTACCCACGACCTTGTGTTCTGCTGGTATAGATGTTTTGGTTCCAAAGAGGGGAGTGCTTTTGCCAGGAGATACAGCAAGTATTCCATTGAACTGGAAGCTAAGATTTCCCCCTGGCCACATTGGGCTTCTACTGCCCTTAAGCCAATAGGCCAAGGAAGGAATAACAGTAGTAGGAGGAGTGATTGATCCAGACTACCAGGGGGAAATTGGACTTTTTCTCCACAATTAATGCAAGGAAGATTATGTCTGGAAGGCAGGAGATGCTGTAGGGCTCCTTCTGGTGCTACCATGTCCTATGATTAAGGTCAATGGGAAACTCCAACAACCCAAACCAGACAGGACAACAAATGGCCCAGACCCTTCAGGGATGAAGGTATGGGTCACTCCTCCAGGGAAAGAGCCAAGACCTGCAGAGGTGCTTGCTGATGTTGGAGGAAATACAGAATAGGTAGTAGAAGAAGGTAGTCATAAATATCAGCTGAGGCCATGGGACCAATTGCAGAAGTGTGGATTATAATAGATATTAACTTTTGTCCTATTTGGTTAAAAATGTGCTTGTTCATATATATGTGTATATGAAGCAGATACTTGTGTTGTTCCCTTTTGAATGTGCAACTGAGATAAGTGTTAAGTGTTGTCATATTTAGGTTATTAGATACTGAAGGAATAAGTGTTCCTCAAGGACATTACCACCTACTCTATGATATAATGCTTTGCTATTGCACATGAGACACTTATAACCTGTTAGGTGGAATTATGACCTTGCCATTGCTTGCAATTGACATTTAAACATAACATAAGGAGAGGCTATTTATTGGCTGTCAAGTTGACAAGGGGTGGACATTTGACGGTTAATCCTGGGTGTCAACTTGACTGGACTAAGGAATAAATAAGAGAAATAGGATCTTCAGATTGGATCGCCTCAACTGGGATGGCCACCCCAAATGTGGGCGTTACCTTCTGCCATTAGGCAGTAGAAAGGTCCACGGTAGAGGTATCTGGTCCCTTTTTTTCCTGTGGCTTGCCTCTCTCTCACTGCTGAGTTTGTCTTGCTGCTGTGATCAAACTTTCAGATCCCAGCGTGTACTGAGACCAGCAGATCTCCTGGAATCCACCGGGCCTTCAGCACCAGATTGGGACTGCTGAGACATCCAGCCTTGTGGACTGAGCAGTTCCCTGGATTCTCAGCCTCTCCAGTGCAGCACAGCTACTGTTGGACTACTTGAGCTCTGTCACGTGAGCAAATCAATAAGTTGCATATAGCTATATATTCATCTTGGTGTTTCTGTTTCTTTAGAGAACCCTGACTAATGCACAGATATTGCTTTTTTTATACCTAGTTCTCTCAGCAGTGCTTGCCCCTATCACCCTCCACCTTCTGTTATTCATGGGAACCTCAGTTGGGGATAACCATGTGTTTCTAATGGCTTTAATTGGCTAATCCATTATGGACTGATTCCACCTGTACTGTCTCAGGCTATGCAGCCTATGTCTCATGAGGAATGGGTGGTTATATTACTCAGGTTTTCTGATTCTACAGCATTTAAAATAATTCCATCCTCCCCCATGTTCCACAGCCTTAGAAGCAATGTTGTGAATGGCTCCTTCACTGCTTCTTTGAACTTCTTCCCCAATTCTAGTAACTGCATTGTTTGCCAAGTATTCTCTCATTGTCATATTTTTATACACTGTTCCATTATTAAGATCAACATCAGTCTCATTAGTGTGTTGAAACATGGATTTTTCCTTTCTTTGTATTGAAGGTCAAACCCAAGGGGCATCTTGTGATTTTCCTAGGTCATTCTCCTCATCCTTATTCTCCTCCCTACCCCCAGGTCTCCTAGCTGTAAACCGTGGTTGGCTTCAACTTCTTATTCTCTTTTATGTGCTTTACTGGAAAGGTCAGAAGCCAATACTGAGGAGGCCAGCCTCTTATTTTTTTTTCTTTTTTCTCCAAATTGTTCCTTAAAATTTTAATCTCTCCTTGTGCTGCCTCTTTTATCTGGAATAAATCTTTAATAAACAAAGAAAATGCCAAGATGTCTCTTCTGCAGCTCACTGATTCCTAACGTTGCCCTGGTGTCCTACTCTCAGGGCTTACAAAGTTTGTATTAAACCTTCTGGTGTTCCCAAACCATCTCCATATTCACATGGTGGATGGTGCTGCTCGATTAAGCATGCTATTTTGTACCACTTAGATATGGATGTCCAACTGGGAAATTTTCCCATTGGCTCTATCCACCTAAGTGGCTAGCTACTCTAGTTCTTCTCCTTAAAGTCCATTGTGCAATCTATACTGCCACTGCTACACCTGCTAGTGCTATGCAGACAGCCCACCAGGCCAAAATTTCTTCTGCCTATACTTTTCCTCAATCAGTTTTCCCTTAAACACAGGTGTCTTTTCTTATAGCCAAGGGAATTCCATCACTTTTCTTCAGTCCTCACTTTGCCTATCCTGCTTAGACTATGCCAATTGTCACAGAGATTCCTTCGGGAGGTAACCATACACATGGGGTCCTGCTTCTGCCACCCCCTTTTCCCAAGGCAAAACTAGGAACAGACTCTCCAATGTTAGTTTCAGGGAGACCAGTGAGTTTACTCAGGCTTGCTTATAGGATAAATGGCTAAGGGGGGGTGGGCGTGGGCTCCAAGATTTTATTAGCACTCTCCCTCTCATATTCATCCTGGACCACGATCCCTTGCTCCACTCAGCATGATGCCAGTGGCAGCATGAGCACCCCACTTTCCCATTGTGGACAGCATATTCCCAACAAGCACTTTGCCTTCCCGATGAACACAGCATATTCTCGGAGAACACAGCATAAACAAGTTTCCACTTAATCTCTCCCCCTACATAGATGGGAGGAGTTGCTGGATCCAGATCCACAGCTCTGTCTCTGCAATTAGGGGCATGTCTGAGGTTCAGTACCAGTACCAAAAGAAGCTAATTTAAATTTTCCCACAGCCAGAATGGGAAAGATATATTTCAAGCACTGAAATGCCACAACTCAGTCTAATATACAAATGAAAACTGTCTATAAAATTGCAAGCATAAATAAAATATTTCCTTGTTAAAAATAGTTTATAGGAGCCACACGTGCTGGTGCATACCTTTAATCCCAGCACTCCTGAGGCAGAAGCAGGCAGATTATTGTGAGTTCAAGGCCAGCCTGGTCCTCATAGTGAGTTCCAGGACAGCTGGGGCTACTGGGATACCCTGTCTCAAAAAGACCAAAAAAAAAAAAATACCTGTTTGTAGGAATTAATAACAAATAATACAGCTCTACCAATGATCCTGGAAGGAATAATTCTTCAGTTTAAAGTCAAGGATGAATGCACTAAAGAGGTCACATAAAGTAATGACAGAACAGTTAAACAAAAGTATATATAAAATAGTGCTATCACAAATAAAAGACAAGAATTAATAAATATTGTTCAATAATTACTCAATATAATATTATTAGGTCACCCATGCAAAGACACAGACTAGCAGCTCAGATTAGAAAACAGGATCCATCATTTTTCTGCCTCCAATAAAACCTGATAACATGAATCTAATAAAGGAGAATATGAGTAATACACTGGATCTTACAGGCACAGAAAATAACATTATGAATAAGACCCTGGTTGTGCAAGAATTAAGACCAACGACTAGTAAATGGGATCTCATGAGAAGAAAACAGCTTGTTCACAGAAAAAGGGCATTATCATTTGTGTGAAGAGACAAATGGCTTGCAGATTGGGAAAAACTATAAATTCTACATCTGACATAGATTCAGTATCTAGGAATATACAAAGAATTCAGGACATTAAACACCAAGAAAACAAATAATCCATGTAGAAATTGAGACATAGAACTGAACAGAGAATTCTGAAAAAAAATTCTGAGAAATTTTATTAAAAATATTCAACAGCTCTAGTATATTCAGAACGGCTAGGATCACAAAAACAAATGACAGCAAATGTTGGCATGAGTGTGAGAAAGCAAGAAAATTAGTTACTGTTGGTGAGAGTGGTATCTTGTGCAGCCTCTATAGAATCAGTATGGATTCCTCAAAAACCTAGAAATAGTTTTTTTTTCCATATGCAACATCTGTACAGACACTGAGTATATACCCAAAAGTCTTTATTCTACTAAACAGATACTTGTTTATCCTTGTACCTGGTTGTTTTGTTCACAATAGTCATAAAATGGATAATGAAAACATGGTGCACACACATGACAAAATATTTTTTCAGCTGTGAGCAAAAGTGTTTTTGCAATAAAGTCCTACCTTCAGGTTATGATAGGCCATGAATGCCAAAGGCAATAAGCTACAAGTTTTGGAGTCACCTGGATCCCCCTTACTAAAAACTTGAAGGGAGTTTCTCTTACCTGGCAATGAGGATTTGGTTAGATAATCTATGTCTCTTAAGAGAACACAGTTACTTCATGTTGTTTAACTCACACTCACACACACACACACACACTCACACACAAACACACATATGTATATGGGGATACTATGCATTTTAAGTAAGATTATAAAATATTTTCGCTGCGGTCTTCTCAAATATCCATAGATTGATTTATCAATTCTTCCTCTCTCTCCTTCCTTATCACACCCTTTTCCTTCTCTCCAGATAAGAATGCTCCATTTTCTTATTTCCTTTTTGGCAGCACTTCCATTCTACTATCTCATTTTCCAAAGTTTGTTTTCCCTGCTCTCTGAAAGGTCCCTTTCTATTTTCTTGGCTTCTGTGGTTATTTCAAGTTATATACTCAAATCTAAAGATTCTGAGTTAAGATCCACAAATAATACATCATAGGAGGTTTGTCTTTTTTATCTGGTTTACCGCATCTAGTATATTTTTAAGTTCTAAGTATGTTAATACAAATTTCATTATTTCACTTTTCTTCATAACTGAATATAGCTCTATTATACACATTTGACATATAGTCATTATCCATTCATCTTCTGAGGGATCTTTACATTGTTTCCATTTCCTAGCTTTTCTGAAAGGACTGACAAGACCCAGGGGTAAACAACTATTTCTATATTGCGATATGGAGTTCATGTAGTATTCATCTGAGAGTGTTTTCAGTGGATTAAATGCTAGAACTACTATTATCTAATAAAAAATTCTCCACACTGATTTCATTGTGGTTGCAGCAATTTGCAATCACATCAACAATGAATGAAGGATCACCTTTCTGTGCATTCTCAGCAACATCTGTTAGCAATTCTGCTTGTTTATTTTGCTTGTTTTTTATTTGTTTGTTTTCAAATCTCAGCCATTCTTATTGGGGTAAGACAAAAATCTCAAATCAGATTTAATTTGCATTTCACCAGTTGCTGAGTATGCATGGCAATTACAAGGTATTTCTTGGTCATAATTATTTCTTATTTTGCCATCTTGCTGTTCAGATCTATTGGCCATTGCTTAATTGGGTCTTTTTTGGTCCTTCATTTTGACACTGTACATGCTGAGTACTAATCCTATGTTAAAACATTCTGGCAAATTCTTTCCTGACTCTTCACTTTTTTTTTAGTTTAATGAAATTTCATTTTCAATTGAAAGCCTTAGTTTAAGATCAAATGCAGTCTGATTCAGAAGGCTCTCTCTTGCACTTTAATCATGTGAGGTATTACCTGTTTTTTCTCTAACAGTTTTCAGCATTTCAGGTTTTATATTGAGGTCACTGATTTATTTGGAGTTGATTTTTGTGCAGTGTCATATATTCAAGTCTAATGTAATTCTTCTATGCTGTCTTTTCTGTTATTGTCCAGCAATATTCATTTTGCTCATTATTATTTAAGCTTTCCAAGGTCTTTTGTGCTTCCATATATTCTTTATAACATTTTTTCTATTTCTCTGAAGTGTATATTGTGAATATTGCTTGGGGTTGCATAATCTTTTTTTAGGATGATTCTTTCCACCATATTATTTATAACAGTAAATGAGAATGGGTGGTCAGTTGTTCTATCTTCTTAATTCTCCTTAAATTTCTTTCTTCTGAGATTTAATGTATTGTTGTAGAGGCTTTCCATCTCATTCATTGGGTTTATTCCTAGATAATCTATTCTTACATTGGAATGAGAGAAACTGAGCAGGAGCTAATCTGGAAACTTCATTGAGGACTAGGTCTCATAGCATAGGAAGGTGTTATGAAAGCTGTAAAGGGTAAAAATCAATAAGTCCACCTACCTACCTGTAAAGACTGCAAACCATAACAATGATTGTTGTGGGACAGCAATCCTGGACTCAGATGTATGTTGAGCCTGTGCAGGCTACCAATTTGCTTACATCATATGCTCAGAAGTCACCAGTCCACTTGCTTGTCAGCACACCCCTTTCCTGAATATAGCCCATGAGGTGGGATAATGGTGTGGAGGTCTAAGATTGGCCACTGGTAGGTGATGTGACAGGATGTAGTAGTTGCTTGTCGTGAACATATATAAGCTGATTTTTACATCAAATAAATGAATTTCATGAATTTGTACAACCTGGCATGGTCTCCAGGCTATTACTACTCATGTGTTTGGATTGGGGGCTATCAAATCCACAGCTGGCTCTTCAGCTCATTTAGTCATGGGAGCCAGCAGCTCAGCAACCATATTTGGCCATGGAACCATCAGTTCCACAGCTGTGTGTTTAGCCTGGGATCACCAATCTAAGCTCTAAATATACTAAGGATGGTACCCCTATTAGTAAAGTTTTATATACTCTGGAGCAACACCCAGCCCAGCAAGAAAAGGAGCCAGAGACCCATCAGTCAAATCAAATAGGGATAGAAGGACCAGGAATCTTTTGAACAGTCCCCTTTGAGGAGACCTATAAGCCCCAAAAGCAAATTTACATGGGGGATAAGATTTTTAAATGCTCATTGGATACTGGAATGGACCAAATCATCATTTGGGAGGAGAAGTTTCCAGAAGAATGGAAACCTGAAAGGCCTTTGGTCCAGGGTGTGGGAGGAAATGTATCTAAGACAACTACATGACCTATGGTTTTGGAGAGACTTAGATGGGGGACAGGGGACCATTAAACCCCTAATTATGACTGGCCTGCCTTATAACTTGTTAGGCAGGGATTTCCTTGATGCCTCAGAGATGGTCTTAACTATAGGTGCTAAAGTCACTTATAATTCAGTGGTAGACACCAAAGACTAGACAAAGGCTCTCAGTACCCCCAATTCTAAAGGCCAGTGTTCTGCCATAGCCTATTTATCTAGAATTAGTGACTTTGACACCCAACTGGGTGGAACAGTGGCCACTTGCCTCATCTAAACTTACATTGTTGTATTCCTTTGATGCTGACCAGCTAAGTGCAGGGCATTTTGAACCTTCCATTAGTCTTTGGGAAACCCTTGCCTTTGTAATTAAAATAAAATAAAATAAAATAAAAGAACTGCAGAGGAAGATTCTTATACTCCATAACTTTGGGCTATTAATGCTACAGTGAAAAAAAAAAGGGAACTACCCAACCTGGACTTCCTTATCTCTCAGTTATATGAATGGGCAAACACATTGCCTTTGTTTAAAGATTGCTTCTTTTCTATTCCCTGAGGACAGAACTCACTTTGCATTAACTGTCTCTCCTTAGAACCACTCCTTCCCCCACACAGAGATATCAATGGAATGTGGTGCCATGGGGCATTAAAAATAGGCCCACAATCTGTCAGGTTTTTGTTACTCATGTTCTGCAAAAGGTTTTTGGGGTTTTTTTGTTTTTGTTTTTGTTTTTAATTTTATTTTTTTATGTGTACGAATGTACAGTCTGCATGTAGGTTTTTGCACCCCTGTCATGCAATGCCGTGGAGGTCAGAAGAGGGTATCGGATTCCCCTGGAATTGGAGTTAAAGACGGTTCTCAGCCTCCATGTGGGTGCTGGGGATCGAATCCATGTCTTTCGCAAGAGCAGTCTGTGCTCTTAACAGCTAGGCCATCTCTCTAGCCCCCAGCAAAAGGTATTTTAAACCCCAGGGTTAGACATCATCCACTAAACATATAGTGTTCTCCTAGTTCGCTGTGACAGGGCAGTCCTGTACTCCCTACTCCAGCAGGTATTATGGTGCTTGAGGCTGCCCATTTAAATTCAATTCTCCCTAGGAGTTTCTGGGGTCAATTCTCAAAACTAGGTTAATTCAGCCTTGAAGGCCAATAATTAAACTCCCCACGATGTTGCTGCTGTTTTTTTTTTTTTTTCTTTTCTTTTCTTTTTTTAAGCCAATGTTTAGAAGCTCTGTACATTTCATGCAAAACTACATTACGAATCAAATCTAGACCTGTGCCACCCCACCACAACATAGTTCATGCATTCTGTCAAACATATTTTTCATCTTTTTCTCAGTATCTCTCAAAATTCTCCATGTAGAAGTTTACTGTTTCAAGCAGAAGTTCAGGGTTTCAGTCAGTTCTTTGACCTAGGATTTTCTGTTGTTATTGTGGTGGTGGTGATGGTTGATATTCCTTCCAATATGCATCCTTCCAAAATATGTACATATGCATACCACATATTTCATAGGTTTTAGCATCTTCAGGTTATTATTTTTCTTTTTTTATTGTTTTGTGTATTTCAGAGATCATTTTTCAATTCAGTTTAAACATATTTCCTTTACCCTTGCCCCTACCCCACCCAAGATCTTGCATTCTGCCATAACTGTCCTGCATCTTTCCCTCAGTCTTTTTTTATGCTTAGAAATTCACATTTTCCTCCATTAACTTTATATTACTCTAAAATATGGGTACATACTCTTCACCCATATACAGTAATTCCAGAGTCTGAAAATAGTGCTGGGTGGATTCTAGAGCCCCTTGAGAGATTTACATTAGTTGCTTTCAGATAAACAGAAATATAACAATAATGTTGTTCAGCTTGCCTTTCATCTGGGAGGAATTGGTGTTAGCATCCACAAATGACGGAAAACATTTGGCATTTGTCTTTCTGGGACTGTGTTACTTCACTTAGCATAATGGCTTGGAGCTCTATCCATTTACCTGCAAAGTTCATAATGTCATCTTTCTTTACCACTGAATAGTACTCCATTGTTTAGATATACCACATTTTTGTCATCTACTCATCAGTTGAGGAGCATATGGGTTGGTTCCGGCTTTTCACTGTTGTGAAGAGAGCTGTGATAAACATGGATATGCATGTATCTTTGTGGTAGGATGCTTCTTGTGGGTATATACCCAGGAGTGGTATGACTGGGTCAGGTGGTAGGTTCATTTTGGGTCTTTTAAGTGTTCTCCACACTGCTTTCTGTAGTGGTTGTACAAGTTTACATTCCCACCAGTAGTGGATGAGTGTTCCCCTTTCCCCACAACTTCTCCAGCATCTGCTGTCCTTTATTTTCTTGATATTAGCCAGTCATATCAGAGTAAAATGATATCTGAGAGTGGTTTTAATTTGCATTTCCTTAATTATTGATGTTGAACACTTTTGAGATGTTTCTCAGCCATCTTTAATTCCTCACTGGTGAAGGCTCTGTTCAGCTCTTTACTCCATGTTTTGAGTAGGTCATTTGTTTTCTTATTCCTTTGTGTTTTGAGTAGTTTATATATTCTTCACATTAATGCTCTGACAGATGTATCACTGGTGAAGATTTCCTCGCACTTTCTGGGTTTTCTCTTCACTTCCTTGATTGATTCTTTTGCTGTACAGAAGCATATGAGTTTGATGAGATCCCATTTGCCAACTGCTGACCTTATTTCTTATGCAGCTTTTGTCTGATTTAGAAAGTTTTTATCCTATGCCTATGTCTTGTAGGTTGTTGCCAAATTTTTCTTCTAGCACCTTTGGGGTTTCAGGCTTCACATTGAGATCTTTGATCCATTTGGAGTTGATTTTTGTACAGGGTGAGACTTAGGGGTTTAATTATGTTCTTCTACAGATGGTGATCCAATTTTGTCAGCATCATTTGCTGAATATGCTATCCTTCTTCCATCGAGTTATTTTTTTTTTTTTTTGCCCCTTTGTCAAATATGAGGTGGCTGAAATTGTATGAGCTCGTTTGGATCTTCGATTTTATTCCATTGGTCAATGGGTCTGTTTTTGTGCCAGTACCAGGCTGTCTTTATGACCACAGTCCTGTAACATAGTTTCAATTCTGATAGACCAATCCCCCCTGTATTGCATTTTTCACTCGGGGTTGCTTTAGCTATTTGGGGTCTTTAGCTATTTGGGGTCTTTTGTTTTTCCATATGGATTTAAGGATTTTTTTTCCAAGTCTGTGAAGAAGCACATAGGGATTTTGATTGGGATTGCATTGAATATGTATATCAATTTGGGTAAAATGGACATTTTTACTATACTAATTTTCCCAATCCATGAGCATGGAAGATCTTTCCATCTTTTGATGTCATTTTTAATCTCCTTCTTCATGGGTTTAAAATTTTTGTTGTAGAGATTCTTGGTATCTTTGGTTAGGTTTGTTCCCAGGTATCTTTTTTTTTTTTT
>VZQC01000611.1:778958-803206 GCA_009823505.1 Rhizomys pruinosus
ATCAAGAAAACAAAATAATTGCATGACAGTAATGTTCTTGCCTTACATGAGTGTCCTTGAAGAAAACAGATTCCAGTGGTAAAAATGTATGATGAAAAAACATCTCTTCATTAAGGTTAAAACAAAAATTCCCCTTAAACCTAAAATAAAAGAATCCTTTTATCTCATCCTCTGGTCCTAGACAAAGAGGTAGATAAGACATTCTTCTTGTTAAACGCCTGTATTCTAACACTCCCAGTAAAGCAAGGCAGAGGCTAAGTCTCCTTACACCAGCCACTTATCTGACAAAAACAAAGCTGTTAGCTGGAGCAAACAGTGGGACAGCTCTTAGTTCTCAGTAAAAATTTAAACCTTTGATTAGCAGTTAGAGTTAGAAAAACTAATAGGTAACAGGATATTATAGGAATAAGGTTTTTACTTCAATAGAAACTTAAAAGAAACTATTAACTTTAGGATGTATTTACTCTAGCTTCAGGATAGAGATATAAGACCAATATCTGCTGCTAAAGAACTTTGTGTGCTGTAACTTTTCAATTATAACTTGTAAACTATTGATGTTCCTTTTTTCTTCTTAGATGTTATTTCCTCGGTAAAGGTTATCTTAAGATTTCTACATTTTACTTCAAAGAAAGTTTAGTTCCTAACTAAACTTTGTGATGTTTTAGTTTCCTACTCTGTGTGCTCTGTATCTCATCAATGAGTTTCTTTTACCTACCTATGTAATTGTAAAGCTTTGCCAAATCCTTTGTTCTGCTCTCTCCCAAAGACTACTATATAATCACTGCCCCAGCTCAATAAAGCTGCTCTAGATTTGGAAAAACTTCTCTTAGTTTTTCATTTCTGCATGCCGTTCAAACTTCCCTGTGTTCTTCCTGCCAAGAGGACTCCCAGAAACCCACGACCCCCCGAGGAGGGCTAGCCGGTAGCAGTTTTGTTATGTATGGCTTTGATCATGTTGAGGAATGTTCCTTTCAGTCCTATTCCCTCTAGGACTTTAAACATGAAGGGATGCTCTACCTTGTCAAAGGCTTTTTTCTGCATCAATTGAGATGAATGTGTGGTTTTATCTTTTATTGGCTGAAAGATGTCATCTTTGAAGTCTCCTCCTTGGTAAGCCCAAACCACCATTAGTTCTGCCCTTGTGTTCCACACTGGGGTTTTCCCTTCCCATGGTCACCACACAACGTATAGTAAGCACTGCTTCCTGTCATCCTGTCTTGATCTTCCTGTACTGGTCTCTTCCCCCTCTGTGGGTTTTCTCTTCACTTTCTTTATTGTTTCTTTTGATTTATAGAAGCTTTTGAGTTTAATGAGGTCCCTTTTGTCATTGTCAATCTTATTTCTTGCCCAGCTGCTGTCTGATTTTGGAAGTCTTTTCCTACACCTATGTCTTGTAGACTGCTGCCAACTTTTTCTTCTATTACCTTCAGAGTTTTGGGTTTCACCTTGAGGCCTTTGATCCATCTGTAGTTGTACAGGGTGAGAGGTAGGGGTTTAACTTTATTCTTCTACAAGTGATGTCCAGTTTTTCCAACACCACTTGCTGAAGATGCTGTCTTTCCTCCATTGAGTCTTCTTGGCTCCCTTGTCAAATATGAGATGGCTGAAATTGTATGTACTCAAATTTGGATCTTTAGTTTGATGTTGCTCCTTAACCAGCCCCAAAAGGTTTTGAAGGGTAGTAACTGACAGTGGTCATGGCTTCATTTCTCCTCTGAGGCGATATGTCTATTGTATAATTGCCTGAGGGGCCCTATAGAGCACTTTTTGCTCTCTGTAACCCAAGAAGTGTGGCTTGTTCTTCAAACAATCAATGTTGCTCTGCAGGGAGCCTTCACTGTCAGATTTGACTTCTCCTTCCTCTTAATGGAAAAAATTCTCCCTTCAGGAGATTGTCCAGGGGGACAATATGACAGTCTTATGGACTTCTGAAATGGCTGTACCCTGCATATCATAGACTACAAAAGATAACACCTTTCCTGAATGTGGTTGTCATCATGATTAGGATGCTTCACCAGAGAACTCTCTAGGTTTTTGGCATGGAACCTGAATGCCTGATCTTCCCTTTTAATAAGGGTCTATTTTATCGGTGAATGCAGCATTACAACCCCTTCCCCATCTCCTTCGAAGGTTTTCCTGGCAGTCTTGATAATCATTTGCCTTGCTCATAGGCTCTTGGCCAGTTTCTAGGAGTTGCCTTTAATGCCCCCTGCCCCCCCACCATCCTAGTATCACAGGCTATCCCTGGGGCCCACCTAATATTCACTGATGGCTCCACTAAAAGGGCTTTACTGGTGTGTATTGGGCTGGACTCTTCCTCCAAATTCCAATATTTCTGGCCACTGGACAAAGGTTTAGTACAGCTTAACGAACACTGCCATCTACCAGGCCTGTCAGCTGTTCCCCTATGGACCCATTAATACCTTTACCGATAGCAATACTGTGCTTCTATAATAATTTTGTTGCCTTATGCTATGGGTCAGTTGGACCGTTTCAAACCACTTGACACCCTCATCTTTCTCTCGAAGGAAGCTCATGAGGCACATTCGGTCTCCAATTTTGTCCAACATACCCATCTCTCTTTGAGCTGCCAGTGCCACTGATGACTCTCAATAATGAAGCAGATAGGGTAGCGTTAGGTGCTTTACGTTCCTGCTACTCTGTCTTTTCATGAGCTACTTGCTTGAAGTCATAATTCCATCAATCATCACATAGTCTCTATCAGATGTTTCTCTACTTGATGGTGGGCTAATAAAAACAGCTGGTCTGAAGCTGCAAGACTTGTACCTCATTTCTGCTTTTGAGTGCTCTTCAGCCCTTGTGAATTAACCCCTGTGTCCTAAGGACTAATGCTCTTTGACAGATGAACATTACTCATTATTCCCTCTTTGGTCATCTCAAATACTTACATGTGACTGTGGATACTTATTCCCACAATATAATGTCCACTCACATGACCAGAAAATCCATGGCTAAAGATGTTCAACATCTCCTTCACTGTATATTGATTATGGGCCTTCCACATCAATTAAAAACTGAAAACTGCCTTCCATGTACCAGTGTCAAGTTTAAACACTTCTGTACTTTCTGGAATATCTCTGATATAACTGGAATTCCACAATCCTCAGGGCCAAGGCATTATTGAAAGAATACATAAAACTTTAAAGGAGTGGCTCTGGTGGTGTGGAGAGGGATAGGAAGGGGACACGGGTCTAGATTTGATTGGAAATTTTGTATGAAATGCACAAAGTTTCAATAAAAATTGGCTTTAAAAAAGCTTTAAAATATCAATTACAAAACAGAAGGCGGAGGCCTATACATCCTCCCCATATGTTGCCATGTGCAGAGCACTCTTTAACATAAACTTCCTGTCAATTTTGAAAGCAGACATGATAACCCCAGTCAAAAGCATTGAAGTCCTCTGATAGCACATAATGAGGCACCATTGGAACTTTGGAAAGATCCAATTTTGGGAAAATGGACGGGGCCAGACCCCCTTAACAATGGGAAGAGGGTTTATTTATGTCTTCCAACAGGTGGAGCTCTGCCCCATCTGTATTCCAGTAAGAAGCATTCTTCCTCTGACTGCAAGAAATGGACCAGGAACCACTGGCAGAGAAGCTGGCCTGTCTGAGCATCCAGGAAGGGAGAAAGAAATCCAGGAGATTACCATTCCACCTGAGGGTGACGTGATGGTACCTCAAGGCACTGAAGTCACAGGCACAAATCCTGATACCTCTGGGGATGGTGCCAGATATGGCCAGCCCACAGTTTCTGGTGGCATGCTCTTGGGCTAGTGCCCTGACTCTGGGCAATGAATCTGCCCTTGATTTAAACTAAATAGAGCCCTAAATTCAATTTTTCCTAATGAGAGTACTAAACTCCAATAAAACTATTAACTGATATGAGGAACTGTGTTCCCCTTTCCTGCTGTGAGAAGAGTCAATTATTATAATAATGACTTCCTACTGGGCTTGCACAATGGCTCCCTCTGTGTTTCTCCTGCATCACCTGAACTGGTGAAAGAAGGAAATTACCATGGTCATATTTCTAATTGTATCACAACCCAAAGTGCTACTGACTTTATTTATATCCTTGGGACACCAGCTGTCTAATGGTTGCCAGTGAAACTAACCACACCTTGGAAAGAGGAGAGCAGGCTGGAGCCTGTGGTCACCCTTCATCAACATAACAAAAGAGTCACAGAGGCCATCATCCTTGGCCATAGGAGCAGTTGCCACAGGAGTACAAATTGCAGCCATACCCTTCAGAAGAAAAATGACTTGCAGCAAAAAGTGACTGAGCTTTTATTTGATCAGCATGTTTGTGTATGCAAACCTCTCCAACTAGACTTGGGGACCATGCGTTGTACAGAAATTGGACACAGATGCTTGCTAGTTGGTTTCACATGGACATTACTTATGTGTATTGATTATGCTTGCTAATTGATTTACCCCACATTCAGTTTTTACATGGGCGTTTGTCATGGGAGTTGCTTATTGCTTTCACAATATAGCCATGACCATTCAGGCCAGACAAAAGAGATTGTCCACCACTATTATCATGCTCTCTGAGCTTGGAGGCAAAAACAGTGAAAAGAAATGTGGGACAGCAATCCTGGATTCAGACGTACCTGGACTGTGTGCAGGCTACCAATCTGCTTAGCAAACTAGGTAGAGCAGAGGATGCAAGGCACCTGCTCAGAAGTCACAAGTTAGCTTGCTTGTCAGCACACTCCTTTTCTGAATACTCTGCATGAGCTGGAATGACATGTGATGGTTTGGAGGTCTCAGATTGGCCACTGGGAGTTGATGTCATGTGAGGTAGTGACTGTTCACCTCAAACCTATATAAGCTGCTTTTTACATAGAATAAATAGATTTCATGGATTTGCACCATCTGAGGTGGTCCTGGGGCTGTTACTGCATGAGTGCTTTGTTGTGGGGTTATCAAGTCCACAACTGGCTCTTCAGCTCATTTGGTCAGCTCCACAACCCTGTATTTGGGTGTGGAAACATCAGTACAACAGCTGTGTGTTTGGCCATGGAACCATCAGTTCAACAGCTGTGTTTTTGACCATGGAACCATCGGTTCCACAGCTGCATTTATGGCCATGAGACTAAAATGCTGTGTTTGGTCATGAGACCATTACTCCCACAGCTGCATGTTTTGCCTCAGAGCCATCAAGGCCTGTGTGTGTGTGCCCTCTTCAGCCTATCCAACCATGGGGTCAAAGGTCCCACAGATTGGCTTAGCCAAATATCCTCAATGTAGTTGTGTTACTTCTTATATTGTGCAGCTATCTAATTGGACTTAATGCCCATTCAGATAGGAAGGAACACATGCCCGGGGATGACATAAACTCTAGAGAAGAACCTACTATAAACANGATCACTCATGTTTTTTTTTTTGCGGGGGGTGGCTTTTCAACCACCAGTTCCATCCACTCGAGGACACCATTAGGTCTTGCTAGACAAGGCTTCTCTTTTTGAAGCATGTAATTTCTAATTGTATTCTACATACTTATATTTATACCCTCAAACACGTGTAGCTCTTACTGACCATGACAAAAAGCATTTTGTAGCAGATGGGAACCAGTACCAAAATCTTTAACGTTTCAAAAGTCAAAGAATAAATGACCAGGTAGAGCCCAGCACCAATTGGTATATGTTCAAGGAATCCACACACCTGAGTCTCAGGGAACATTGCAGAAAAGTGAATTTAAAATACTGTTGGGAATAGAGGGCCAATATAATAGCTGTAAGATATTGTCTTCTAGACATGACATAGAGGCTGCACCTGCAAAATCTCAACAAGATGGCTTTCTAATCAAGAACTGCATAATGACCACATCATTCAGTGTGCCAGTGTTGATGAAGGAATTACTCAAGGCCTTATCTACAAATTAAAATGTCCAGACAATCAAGGGCTACTGAGATAAGAAAATAAGATTTCTATAATGAAGAGTTCCCTGATAAGTTATAGAATTCCAAGTAGACAACTGTAAACATGTGTACCTATGATTGACACTAAATAATACTCAACAGCTTGAGTGTAACTGTATGTATTACCATAATAATTACATAACATTTAGTGAATTCATAAGGGAGTCAGGGGGACACAGGAAGCATTGATGATGATGGGGATTTGTGGAACTTACGTAATTACAAATACTGTGTATGAAATTTAAAAAATAAATTTTATTTAAAATTTGAAGTTTACAAATAAATTAATCATGAAATAATTATTATGAATGAGGTAACAGATTCAGAAAGAAAAAAGTCATGTATTTTTTTCTCATATGTGGATATGAGATTTCAAACTTTAAATATGGTTTAAAATGAACTACCCATAGAACTCAGGGAACTAGTGAGGAGAATGTGGGCATTTCAAGGAAAGTTAGAATAGAATGCAGGTAGTATGAAGGGAGAAAAGAAGGAGTGATGAAACAAAGAGGACTGACTGGGTTAGTGATTTTAAGGCATTGTAGATAAGGTGGCATTGGTGGAGATAACTAGCACAAAAGAACTTTACAAACTCCATATACATGGCTTGGAGAGATTGCTCTGTTCTGAAGAGCTGGTAAAACAAGACATCAGCATCTACATAGATACTAAGAACTTTCTGTTACTCCAATTCCAGGGAATCCAATATACTCTTCTTGCTTCTGTAGGCATTGCACTCATGGTTGCACTTATACACTCACAGGCAAAACACTCATCCCCATAAAATAAAAGAATAAATAAATAAATCTTTAAAAAATTCAGTATTGAAACCTACTACTGCAGAAGTTTATTTAAAATATGGACATGTGGGGCTGGAGAGGTGGCTCAGCAGTTAAGATTACTGGCTTCTTTTCAGAGGACTTAGCTTTGATTCGCAACACCCACATGGTGGCTAATAACTCTCCATAACTCCAGTTTCAGGGGATCCAACATGGGCTTTGCACCATTACTGCCCTTCCTTACACACATGCAGATGGTACAATAATACACATACACATAAATTTTTTTTTTTTTTTTTTTTTCTCTGTCTCTCTTTCTCTATATATATATATATATTTTATTTATTTGTATTTATAATCAATTATCTATAGATTGTATATAATATATAGAATCTTATATAATTCATGTTATCTTATAGAATGAGACAATGTTTATACCAGACAAAAACTGGCAATCATGCTGTGAATAAAAGCCTTCTGAGTATTCAACTCTAAATCAAATATGTCACTTCCCCTTCCCCTCAGGCTCAAGGGTATTTTTGAAGGAGTATGTAGAACAATTATACTACCTGGAAGTGGTAGTTTCTGCAGCAATACATTATTTACTGGACATGAAAGAGCAATTGCCCACATGAACTCACAGGGCCTGGAACTACATGTGAAACCTGCAAATGATCAGGCCAGACAAAATGTTAGCATGGTTGAGGAAGGGTGTCATGTAATCCAACCCCCACTAGAGAAGTTATTGGCATTTTATGGCTAATCAGGAATAAAATTGTCAGTTTTTTTTTTTTTTTTCAGGAATGTGGCTTGAACTAGAATTTCAGGTCAAGTATTGATATATCACTAGCAATGTTCATTCTTGTAAGGATTACTTTGGTAATTAGTGGAATTGTTTTTGTTTTATATGAATTCTTGAAATGGCTTTTCGATATGCCTGTGAAAAATTCAATGGGATTTTGATGGAGACTTTATTGAATCTGTAGGGTAATTTTAGGAATTTAGTAATTTCCACAATATTAACTCTCTTATCTTCAAAAATGGAAATTCTCTAAAATTTAAATTATCATCTGTAATTTTATTTTTTAATATTTTAAAGCTTTCATTCCATAAAGATTTCACTTATCAATTTTATTTCTAAGTACTTTTTGTAGGGGACTATATTGTGAATAAAATACATTTTCCTAGTCTCTTAGTAAATTTGTTTTGGAAATTATGTGGAAATCCACTAATTTTATATGTTGATGTTGTGTCCTACAACTTTACAAAAAGTGATTTTGGGGTCTAAAGCCCCCTCAATGATAGGTGACTCAGTGTAGCACTGTAAACATACATAAATAGAGATGGCTGGAGAGGTTGCCATTCTTAGAGAAAATTTTATCTCTCTTATATTCCTAGACAAATATAATGTCTTAATGTATGTGAATTATGTAGCTTTATATTTACAGATAAGTATACCAATCACTACTCATCAAAGATTCTTCTTTTTGGAACAGTTGGAGACTATTACAGATTTCAAAAACTTGTCACACAAAGAGAATAAGTATCTGACAGATGCCCAGCTGAACTGACACATCTACAGTGGAAACTCTACACTTAAGGCTCATGCAACGTAGTGTAAGAGGAGGTAGAGAGAATACTAGTGGCTCTCTCAAATTTCACTAGTGAACATTCCTCATTTAACAGGGTAAAACAGATAGAGGTGGCCACACCTGCCCAAAGTGTATAGAATAAGTACTGAACAAAGGGTGTCCCTGGACTGGACTCCTATATTAAACCTATGCATTGCTCAGGAACCATTGTGGAAGAGGGGTGGAAAATTGTAATAGTCGTGGTTTGTGCATGATCTTAAGGAAAAGGTCTTCCAGGCCTCTGGGAACTTGCTCATATTATCTACCAGCAATGGTGTCATCATGCACAAAGCCCATGCAAACTTAATCAGGGAAATCTCAGCATAGAACTGGGGAAATGGTCAGCAGGCACAAACCTCACCCAAAGAACAATTGGCAGCTATTACTGCTGGGTGAGGGAGGAGTTATATTCAAGGGAGAGATTAAATAGACTTAGTGGAATGCAGTGGATAAACTTGCACTGAAGGAAAACTGGGCACACAAACATTGCTTGATAAACATTAACATATGTATTACTTGGGATTCTATAAAGAAATAGAACTGTGTAGCCCAGGCTGGCCTCGAACTCCAGATCCTCCTGCCTGTTTAAATACCTATATATCTAATTGTGAGTGCTTCATTAGTAGGATTGAAAGGTTATGCCTGTGTAGTCTGGACACTCATTTGATCAACTTGATTGAACAACCTGTCACCCCCCACTGGATGGTGGGGCTGTATGTGTTTGGGCACAACAGCCTGCAGATAGGTTTTGCATGAAGGATGCTTGTACTCATGGATTATCACTTATAGCTAAAAATGAAAAAAAAAAAAACTGAGAGAAAGATGCAGGACACCTTTAGGCATAATGCCTGTGTGTGTGTGTGGTGTGTGTGTGTTGGCGGGTGGGAGGGAAGGGAAATAGGCCTGAACTGAATTAGAAAAAATGTATAAATGCCAAAACATCAATAAAAAACTAATACAAAAAGCACAGGCAAAATAAAGGTTATGCCTGGAACAAAGATTTTCCGCCATGAAAGGAAAACAGCACAGCCTTGATAGAGACCAGGACTACAGCCAGGCAAGATCCGAACGTCGGATGTTTTGCTTCTCATCCACCTGTGCCCCTTTTCTAAGCCTAGGGAACAATCTGCGGAAGAGGGGGCGTGGTAGAATGTAAGGGCTGCGATTGGGGTGAATGGTGAAACTACAACAATATAGACTGGACACTCATTTGATCAACTTGATTGAACATACAAGCCCCCCCTGCTGGATGGTGGGACCCATGAGCTGTGTGGGTTTGGGCACAACTGCTCACAAATTGGTTTTACATGAAGGATGCTTGTACTCACAAATTATCACTTATTGTTAAAAAAATGAAAACAAAACAAAACAAAAACAGAAAGATGCAGAAAATTTACGGCAGAATGCATGATCTGGGATGGGTAGGCGTGGGGTGGGGGGAAGGGAAGGGGATATATGCCTGATCTGAATTGGAAAATGATGTATGAAATACACAAAGCATCAATAAAAAAAAGAAAAAAAAAGGAAATAGAACTGATGATTATATACACTGAAGAGGCTAATAATCCATTTCTTTCTCAGTCCACAAGGCTGTAGGTCTCAGCAGTCTCAATCTGGTGCTGAAGGACTGAAGGAATCCTGGAGAGGTATTAGTCTTCAGTCTACATTGGAATCAAATGAAGTCGTTTCTTAACTGGCAGTGAGAAAGAAAGAAAGCAGGAAAAATGCAAAAGCTCTCTTCTTCCATGGACTTTATTATGAGGTGTCATCTGAAGGTAATGCCCATATTTTGGATGGGTCTTCCAGATTCAAATAATCCAATCAAGAAAGTCTTTCTCATTACAGTTAATTCTAGAATCAGCCAAGTTGACAGCCAAGATTAGCTGTTACCACATATATGATAAAATACATGAAATCTGGTATGTGTGTGTGTGTGTGTGTGTGTGTGTGTGTGTGTGTGGCAGAGGGAATGGGAGAGAGGAAATGAGGGAGGAGTTATGAAGTTGCTTTGTATGAAGCATACAAATATTCATCAAAAGTATACATTGAAAAAACTAACAGAAAATATTTGTCTTCTTTACCCCTAAAGTAGATATGTGGTAGAATATATGTTGTCATTTTTTATTATAAAATATCATTTAATTTTTATGTGCTTCATCCATAATATTATAATCCATCTTAATCACCTTTATACCTACTTCTCCTTTGGTACCCTCCCTCAGACCCCTGTAGTTCAGACATTCTATCAATTGTGCTAGGGTCCATTATGCCAAATTACTCTCCCTACCCACTCCTCAGTGCTAGTACACCCCATGAGCTCTAGTCAGCCTATCTAGAGTCCCTTTCCTAAAGAAGAACAGGCCTTCCTCACCCAACCACAATAAGCTGCCAATATTTCTTCAGCCAGGGTTGGCCCCCTTCACCCATTTCTCGGGGTCATTGGTCTTAGAACAATCCCCAGTGTCAAACATCTCTAGGAGTTATCCTTATATTTACAGACAAATAGACACCACTCAAAAAAGAAGCTTCTTTTGCACCAGATGAAGAATAGTACAGAGTCCCACAACTGGACACAAACACAGATTGTCTGTGAATTTGCACATATACAATGCAACCTCTACACGTAGGCCCCATGCAACATAGAAAAAGGATGTGAGAAGGCATTAATTACCTCTTAACATTCCTTAAGGAAGCTCCAACATGTAACAGAGGGCCAGGAATTCATATGGTATCTTTTAAATGTAAAACATGTTATCTGTGAATGGGCAAAATTTGACTTCTTCCTCTCATATTTAGATCCCCTTTATACCTTTGTCTTATTTTATTGCTCTAGCTTAGATTTACAGCACTCTATTGAAAAAGATTGAAGGTACTGGGCACCTTCTCACACTTTAAATTTTAGAAAAAATGCTATCATTTTCAACATTTAGCTTAGTTTTGGCTTTATGTTTGTAGTATATGTACTCTGAACATTCTATTGGTTTCCTACATAACTTCAGACTATTTGAGCTGGGCTTTACTTTTACAACTCACTGCCCACGTTGAAATAAAAATTTGTATATTTAAGCAAAAATTTTATTTTCAACCTGTAGAAATTGAAAACCAAGGTCAAGGTTCTGTTTTTTATAAAATTTGAACATGGAAGAAATCAATTATACACAATATTCCATTCATTCAATAGCATAGCCTCTAAAACTGTCCTAGACACTCTTGTTTATACAGAATTGTGCTTAGAGATATCATTTTTAATTTCTTGCAGTTGTGCTATACTTACTATGTCCATAAAATGAAGCCTTCTAATTATTTTTTCTTCTTTCATTTTCTTTATTTTAATATGGGGATTAATGGTTTTGAGACTGATTCTCCATGTAGTCCCCCCAGCTGTCCTGGAACCCACAGAGATCACCTCACTTCTTCCTCCAGAGTCGTGGGATTAAAGACATGAGCAACCAAGCCTGGACAAGCCTTTCAGTTCTTAATGTAATTTCTATTACAGCAATGAGTGTGAAAAATTGAAGTTTTAGTATCTTTAGCTTTTGAAATTGAAGCATAGAGTGCTAGAAAAATCCAGGATATAGCATTAGGTGGCACTGACACAGCTGAATTTTATTTCAAAATGTTCTTCCCTCTATTTTTAATTTTCAGCTTAACTTTGCTTGAATTTTTCCTTTTTGTAAACATAGTACATTTGGTCTAAAACATAGGATAACTGTTAAATGTATACCTTATACCATTCTTTACTCACTGTGTTATACTTTAGGTAATTATATTTCTTGATGAATGACAAAGTACCCATAATATACAAAACCCCACTTACATCAACATATGCAGTACTTTGCATTGTTCTTATTTGCATAAATATAGACATGTTATACACAGATTGTCCCTGACTTATAATGGTCAGCCATATGAATTTTCAACTTGATTTTGTTAAACAACAATGTGCACTCAGTAGAAATTACATTTTAATTAATTTTTTATTTATTTCTGTATGTGTACGAATGTACTGTCTGCATGCAAGTCTGTGCACCCGTGCCGTGCAATGCCGCGGAGGTCAGAAGAGGGCGTCGGATTCCCCTGGAGCTGGAGTTCTCCTGGAATTGGAGTTTCAGACGGTTCTCAGCCGCCATGTGGGTGCTGGGGATCGAACCCGGGTCCTCTGCAAGAGCGGTCGGCGCTCTTAACCACTAGGCCATCTCTCCAGCCCCTAGAAATTACATTTTAAAAGTTAAATTTTGATCTTTTCCTCACCCAGGCATATGTGATACAATGATTTTTCTCAAAGTTTGGCAGCAGCAGTGAAACATGACTCTAAGTCACCTAGGTGATAACGAGAATGAACAACAGAAATTCTACAGTGTAGTGAGTTATATAACTATGGTGTTCAATATATCAAAAATAAGAAATGTGTTTTCAATTTAGGCTAATTTCAATTTGCAATTGGTATGTAACCTTAATTGTATGTTGATTTTCTGCTGTCTGTAGCACAACAGCAAACACGGTAGGAGATAGAATGATAAGACACATATTTTGGTTAAAGATAATTTATATAAAAATTATGTGTGCACAAATAATGAATGCCAGTGTCTTCCACTCTCTCCCCCTCATTTTATAAAGCCACCAGCATTCAATCATGAAGACTCCAATCATTTCATTTAATCCCAATCATCCCCTGATGGCCCATTTTTACAGGTACTCCTTTAACAGCACAATTGAGTTAAGTATCTTCTCACTTAATACATCACATTGGAAATTAAATATCAATGCATGAACCTTTGGAGGGAAACCTCAAATTTTATTGAAAAATAAGCACATGGAAAGTCAAGGAACATCTATATGTAAATTCTTCTATACTTTGATATTTAATGCAAAAATGTATCTTAGGTATATCTCAATGTGTAAAGAATTTCTTTGTTCCTTTCTATGTACAGAAAATACTCACTTGCATGGATAATACCTTAGTTTTCAAGTATCTCATTGTTGGCCATGAGCTTCTTTTGCTATAATGATTAAATAGGACATAATTCTGTTGAGGAAAATGGGCCTGGAACAGAAATAAATGTAGGGTAAGTACGACATGAGTTTGTTTATATATGGAATCTAAAAAATACTGTCCCATAAAAGTTTAGAATAGGCGGCTGTCCTGTCCAGGTGGAGGCTGAGTTGGTAGGGACAATAAGTGGAAAGGATGGGATCTTAGCTGCACTAGGCAATGGTCAGCTCTGGGCATGTGGCCTTGGTGTCCTGGTGAGGTCCCTGTGATGGTGCCAAGAGGAATGAAGCTCTTTGACAGCACTTTGGTTGGAGCCCAGGTTCAGGGGTTGAAGAGGCCTGGGGACAGGGAAGGCAGGGCTGGGTGGAGCTGGTTAACTGGCAGCAGGCTGCAGAGAGGTCATAATAGGAGGAGGGGCCTGCCAGGCACAGAGGGAGCAGCCAGGCAGGAAAGCGCTGAGCCTCCCCTCACTGATATCTCCAGGGGAGGGGGGGTGGGAGGAGGAGGGGTTACCACCATCCTAGAAAGTTAGTTTGTGAAAAGAATGAAGATAGTCTAGGTCCTAAGGGACAGCGCCTCTCTCAGTTAGTTATGGATTACACTTCACCATCAGGAGCTCCCTCACCACCAATGTCAACATGGAAGATGACATCAAATAGACAGCTTTCTTCAATTCCACCAAACCAACATCAATTCTCAGGGGAACAATGCAACACATCTGCTGGAAACAGAAGTCCTATTGTTAGGCTCCAGAGAGGAATAAGTGATCATCTGTCTGGGCATGATTCCACTCACCATCTCCCTGAGGCACAACAGCAAGCAATACAGGAACCTCGAGCCTTCCACCCTCTGAATGTACCTCCCAGTCTGTTACATCCAGCTGTCATCCAACCCAGCAGAGTGCCTTCGTGGATGACATACATGACCAGCTCCATCAAGGAAGAGTTCCGGTCTCTTATACGGTAACAATAATGGAACCCCATGAGATTCCACCATGCACAAGCCAACACCTCCCTGCTTGAGGTACACAGCAGGTCCCAGGAAGCTCTGCGGTTTTCAGTAGACAGCACTTCCCTGTCTGTAGTGTGCTTCCTCTAATTCTTCAGGCAGGTTCAGGTCAGCACTTCCTAATACTATATGCTGTGTTCCCACCCCTCATTTCTATTAATCTGTTTCTTATGCATCCTTCTCACCTTTCTCCCCATAGTCCTCCTTATTTGCCACCAGCAGGCCAGTTTGTCCCTTTCAAACCACAGCAGTCATGATTGCCTCTGCAGAGGATAGAAAATGAAGTGGAAATCATAAATCTCCAAGTAGGCAGTTTTATTTGCCGGGCTTCCATCCATCCTCCAACATTACCTATATCAGCTCCTTTGCAGTTCCTGACACATGACCCTTTGCATCAGGAGGTGTCTTTTAGAGTACTTTAGCCTCCATTTATGCCTCAGAGTCTCACAGAAGGTAGTAGATTCCTAGCAGCCAATATCACCTTCCCCTTTCCTTCCCAGCTTACTACCATTTGTGTTATTAATTCTTCCAGTGCCACCTGCAGTGGGTCCAACTTTCAGCTTTGAATTGGATGTGAAAGATGGAGAAGTAGAAAATTTCGAGGCCTTGTTCATTGTGCAGCTGCTGTCTGATTTAGGAAGTCTCTTCCTACGCCTATGTCTTATAGTCTGCTGCCAAGTTTTTTTTTTTTTTTTCTAGTTTTGGGTTTTCTTCAGAGTTTTGGGTTTCACGTTGAGGTCTTTGATCCATCTGGAATTGACTTGTGTACAGGGCGAGAGGTGGGGGTTTAATTTCATTCTTCTACAGGTGATGATCCAGTTTTGCCAACACCACTTACTGAAGATGCTGTTGTAAACTGGGATACCTGCAAGAAGAGAGGCGATAAGGCCCTGCTGTCGAAGATCTGATGTAAGCATGGGAAAGAGGTATTGAGACCACACTCGCAAATGTGCGGTTGGTCTCTGGAATACCAGAGAGTGTTACCAAAGGCCACTAAGCCAAAAAAGCAAATATAGGTCTCCTTGAGTCAAGCAAGTCTCCTCCGTCAGCACCAGCTAAACCTCACTTGCCTGGAAATACTGTGCAGCAGTGGCAGCCATATGCCAGTAGATCTCAAATTTAATTGGCTATTAGCTCTCTCCTTGGAAGAATAACCCATGGCTGATGCCACAAGCTTACATCCTCTAGTGGTTAGGAGATGTTATAAGCCACAGTAAGAACCTGTCGTATTTTACAGACAAAAATGTAATTCATTGATTAACATACCATCCAAATATCTGTGTCTATACCAAAGTAACCTACCATAACAATTAGTATTGTTTAAATACCTATATATCTAATTGCTTGTGCTTTGTTAGTAGGACTGAAAGGTTATTCCTGGACAAACTGTCAGCCCATGAAAGGAAACATCCAGAATTGACCAGAGTCCAAAATGAGAGCTCCAGAGAAAGTAGACTGTTTTGCTTCTTGTCCAGCTGCACCCCTTTTCTAAGCCTAGAGAACAATCTGCAGACAAGGGGGCATGGTAGAATGTAAGTCCTGCGATTGGGGTGAATGGTGAAACTAAAGCAATATAGTTTGGACACTTATTTCATCAACTTGATTGAACATGCAAGCCCTCCAGGTGGATCATGGGACCCTTGGACTGTGTGGGTTTTGGCAGAACTGCTGGCAATCTGGTTTTACATTAAGGATGCTTGTATTCATAAATTATTACTTATTGTTAAAAATGAAAAAAATTATAAAGTAATAAAAAAAGAAAGAAAGTAGGTGTAAAATTTCTCAACAAAATACTTGCAAATGGCACACATGTAGGATTCATACCAGTGAAGCAAGTATGGTTCAACATACATAACTCGATAAATGTCATAAAGTGCATAAATTAACTATAAAAGAAAAGCCACCATATCTTCTCATGTTTAAAGTCCTTGAGGTAATTGGACAAGAGGGAACATTTGTCCACATAATTAAAGCCATATACAAAAATCCCACAGCCAACATCATGCAAAATGGGGAAAAAATAGAAGAATTCCTCTTAAAGTCAGGCACTCGACTTTAAAGGCTTCCCCCTGTCTCCACTCCTTTTCAATATAGTGCTTAAAATGCTTGCTAGAGCAATAAGACAAGAACAGGAAAGTAAAGGACTACTGACTGGAAAAGAGGAGGTCAAATTATCCCTTTTTTCAGATGACATGGTAGTTAACCTAAGGTATATCAAAATTTCACCAGAAAACTCCTAGAAGTGATTAAAAATTTTAGTAGAGGTGGGATACAAGATTAACTAAAAAATCAGTAGCCTTTCTTTCTTCCAGCAACAAGCAAATGGAGAAGGCATACAAGGAGATCTTCACATTCATAATAGCCTCAAAAATAAAATATTTCAGAACAAATCTGACCAAAGAAACTAAAAACCTTTACAATGAAAAATTTAAACCCTTGAAGAAGGAGATTGAAGAAGACACCAGAAGATGGAAGGACCTCCCATGCTCACGGATTGGAAGAATTAATATAGTGAAAATGACCATCATACCCAAAGTAATATACAGATTCAATGCAATCCTGATTAAAATCTCCATAAACTTCTTCACAGACCTAGAAACAAAATCTTAAAGTACATGTGGAAAAACAAAAGACCTCAGAGAGCCAAAGCAACCCTGAGCAAAAAGAGCAATCCAGGTGGGATTACTATACAAGACTTCAAACTATATTAGAGTGCTACAGTCATAAAAATGGTCTGGTACTGCCACAAAAACAAACCTGTAGTTCAATGGAACCAAAATTACAGGTCCAAATTTGATCACTTTCAATTTAAGCCACCACATACTTGACAAAGGGGCAAATCATACTCAATCGAGAAAGACAGCATTTTCAGCAAATGGATCACCACTCTTAGAAAATTAAACTAAACCTCTAGCTTTCACCCTGTACAAAAATCAACTCCAAATGGTTCAAAGTCCTCAATGTTAAACCTGAAACTCTGAAAACGATAGAAGAAAATGTTGCTTGTAACCTACAGGATATAGGCTTAAGAAAAGAATTTCTAAATTGGACAGCACCTGGGCAGGAAATAAGGTCAACAATTGACAAGAGAGACCTTTTTAAACCCAAACCTTCTGTACAGAGAAAGAAACAATCAAAGAAGTGAAAACAAAAACCACAGAGTGAGAGAAAACCTTCACCAGTGATGAATCTACAGAGGATTGACATCCAGAGTATATAAATTACTCAACAAACAAAGGAACAATGTTGGGAATTGACTAAAGGTGGCACACACCTTTAATGCTAGGAATTGATTAAAGGTGGCAAAAAGCTTTAATTCTAGCACTTGGGAGGCAGAGGCAGGTGGATCTTTGTGAGTTCAAGTCCAGCCTGGTCTGCATATAGAGTTCCAGGACAGCTGGGACTACAGGGAGGACCTGTCTCTAAANAAAAAAAAAAAAAAAAAAGCAAACAAAGAAAAATAAAAGAAAATAATTGACCAAATCAAAAGGTGGAGAGACTTCACACAAAAAAGTGTTCAACAACTCTAATAATTAAGGAAATGCAAAGTAAAAACACTTTAGGATTTCATCTTACCCTAGTAAGACTGGCTATGATCAAGAAAATAAATGATAACAAATGCTGGAGAGGGTGTGGAGAAAGGGGAACACTCATTCACTAATGGTGGGAATGCAAACTAATGCAACCCTTATGGAAAACAGTGTGGAGAACACTTAAAGGACTCAAAATAAACCTACCACCTGACCCAATCATGCCACTCCTGGGTCTATACCCACAAGACTCATCCTATTGCAGAGATATGTGCACAATTATGTTTATTCCAACTCTCTTCACAATAGTGAATAACGATGCAAACCAAGAGTCCCTCAACTGATGAGTGGATAAAGAAAATGTGGTACATTTGCACAATTGAATTCTATGCAGCTGTAAAGAAAGATGACAGCATGAAATTTCCAGGTAAATGGACAGAACTAGAAGCCATTATGCTAAGTGAAGTAACACAGTCACAGCAAAACAAAGGACATATGGTGTCTCACATTTGTGGATCCTAGCAACCTGAGTAAATTTTTCTTCTTTTGTAGTAAATACAATGTCTGGTGCTACTAAAAATGTATATTAAAACATACATCTACTTCCTATGTAATTTAGGAATGTAATTTCTTTTTACCTGCATGCAACTCTAATATTGAAATGTGAACTTCTACACATGTTTTGAAATTAATTATTTTCAGATGTAATTTTGGTATATGTTTGGCATGTATATATGCACATTTTGGAGTAATATAAAATTATAGTGAACAACAACAACACCAAAAAGCCTTGTTCAAATAACTGAACAAAACATTAAACTGTCCAAAACAGTAAATTTTGGCATCAAAAATTAAAAAAAAATAATGACTGAGGAAAAAAGTGCGAGACATATATGCAGAATGCAAGAGCTCTGGCAGGGTTGCGGACATGTAAGCAGGAATGGATCTAAATTTGAATAAGAAATCTTGTGTGAACAGCATGAAAGTTCAATAGAAATTAAGAAAAATTATCAGGACAACAGTAGAAAGATTCAGAACCATAAAATATCTGGATGAGGGGGTCCCAAAGTAGGAAGTTAGTCAATGTTGAGAATGTTTGGTCATCGTAGCTATGTATTTAATGGCTATTTCCTTCCTTTCCCTTCAAAAGATGTGATATGAGGACAAAAGGATAAGCAGAGGACAGAGAGTAAGGACTAAAGCCTAGAATGTACCCAGTTTAGAAAAACAAACAAACAAACAAAAAAACCCCTAAAACTGTGGTTCTCAGACTTCAGTGTGTATAAGAGTTTGAAATAACTAATTTCAAATCCAGATTATTAGGCCTAACCTCCAGAAATGCAGCATTTTCACCAACTGCTTTCCAAGTTTCTTAGGTGAGCTCCAGGAATACTTTGAAACAATTTCTTAAAGCATCACACTTATTCCCTTACTGCTACATGTTGTTTTTTTTCAAGAAATCAGCATTTCTCATTGACAGGATTAAAAAGAGAAGTAAATATGATGAAACACTGTGAGGTGAGAAAATATTTTCTTTTACAATATTAAACTTGTGAAATGTTTTTGAGATATATTTGTTGGGAGCAATTATTTTTTTATTTTATTACTGTGTATAAAATATTTCTGAATTATTAGCCTGTGTCTGTGTTCTTAAAGACACTTTCTGCAAAAGGCTTTTTAGTTTTTCTCAGTAGTTGGATCTAATTTTCAAAACAATATCGCTGGGCATGGTGGCACACACCTTTGATCCTAACACTTGGGAGGCAGAGGCAGGTGGATCTCTGAGTTCAAATCCAGCCTGGTCTACAAAGTGAGTTCCAGGATACCTGAAGATAGAGGGAGGCCCTGTTTCAAAATAAAAAAAAGAAAAAGAAAAAAATACCCCCACAAAGCAATATCAAATGCTATTAGAGCTAAAACGAACCTCATAGATTAAGTTCAAATATTCAGCTTTGCAAGTGTGGAAACCAGAGGATAGAGGTATAAAACAACTACTGTGGCACATGACTTCTAGGGTCATATTTACATATGGGGAAGGAAGTTAGAAGTCATTCTTAGTTGAGAAAATGCTTAACCGTAGTGATTTTAACCAAATGTTCTAGATTCCAGAGAAAAATGACTTAATAGTCAAATATACTCTATCCTTACCTACTGAATCAAAATAAAAGAGATGGATTGAAGAGGCACATTTATCTTCTATCCATTCTCTATTAATCTTTACTAGTGAAGACAAGAGGTTAGGGGTTAATAGCCTTTAAAAAGACAAGTAATAGCCCCGCGTGGTGGCCCACGACTTTAATCCTAGCACTTGGGAGGTAGAGGCAGGTGGATCTTTGTGAGTTCAAGGCCAGCCTGGTCTACAAAGTGAGTTCCAGGACACCTGGGGCTACAGGGAGACCCTGTCTCGAAAAGACCAAAAAAAAAAAAAAAACAAGGAACAAGTAATGATTTTTGAAAAGCAGAAAATTTCCACAAATGTAAGGTTTAGAGTTTAAAATTTATAGACCCTTTAGTTTATTTTGGGAAATTTGTTATGTGTTATGAATTCTTCAGAGACAGACTCTAAGAATTATAGGGCTAATAAAGTGATTGTTATTTCTCTGTGTACAGATTTTTCAAGTGTGATTTTGTTGATGCCTAGTTTGAAATCCATAATAAAATGTTACTCTGGGAAAGCATATGATTCTTAAAGCAAATCTGTTTATATTTGGCATTTCATTTTTCATTGTGATTTCCTTTTTAAAGCTAGTGATGTATCCCTGTGTATCTTGGGTGCCCTTATGTAACACAATAGCACTTAACACAGACAGAAATAAAAGGTACAAATGTAGAAATAATAAAGAAAATCCAGAGAAATTAAATGGGGCTGTGGAACTTTATATAAAGAGAGAGACTTGAACTCAAAGAGAAGTAAACATTTTTTTTTTTTTTCAGATGGGCCTTGAACTCCAATTTTCCTCAATGTAATTAACATTCAATAATTGAGAGAAGGTCGAAGTTAATGTCCAAGTGCTTTTTTTTCTTTTTCAAAAGTAGAATGATTCTGTTTCCTTGATTTGCTCTTTCATTGTATTTCAGTATAGAAAACAAAACCTCTAATGTGTCTAACATTTTTTTTGGAATTAACATTATAGTTTATTCTCAGAGGTCATTAATTTGATGCATTAATGTGAATGTTTATATAGGCATATGTTGGAGCAATACAACAACAACATAAGACTGGGTCAAAGAACTGACTGATACACCTACCTGTTAAACTCTGCCCCAACAACAAGCCTCTGCAAAGAAAAAACTTTTGGAAAGGCTTGAGGAAAATATGCAAGACATGTATTGCAGAAGGTATGAACAGGGGTGGGATGGGTGTAGGGAGAAGGGAATGTGTCCTAAATTGGACTGAAAGATAAATGATGTATGAAATACACAATCATCAATAAAAAAACGTATATGTATTTTATATTATCTATATATAATATATATTTAATATATATATATATATGAAAAGTCAGATGTAATTCTTTTTTTTCAGAAATCTTTAAGATCAGTTTTATTTAAGAATTTCCAACAGTGACAACTCTTACAAAAAGCATCCAAGCACAGAACACAGATTGCAGGAAACATTAACAACAAATCATTCTTTTCAAGTGGGTCAATGTGAAACATGCATTCACCGTCCACTCATGTCTACTTTTCACTTTGCTGAGGGTCAGTGGAACCGAAAAGGAAGCCCAATTACTAACAGTCACTGTCCCAAAGAGACAATACTTCAAAACCAGAAAAGTTTGCATCTTCTGTTGTTACCATAAGAAGATGCACTTATTTCAGGTATTATTTTCCCTGTGCTAACTTATTTCATAACCAAATTCCAGTGCTTGACACATAGGCATTCTAACTCTCCCATGTATAAAGCACAGACTGAAACAATAAACGTAGCTGTGATTTAGAGTACAAGAACTTTACACCTGACTTTTACTTAATTAATTTTTCCAGAAAGAATATTACAGTTGCAAGTGAACACACATAGCTACCACGAGGAAGCCCATAGAAGCTCCCCAGTTTTCTAGATGCCTATGTGAAATAAATAGCCTCACTAGGAGATGCATTGTTGCTGTAGAATGCATGTCAATGTCCTTGCCTCTCAAGTTAAAGTTCAAAATATCATAAATGTAAATCTTATATAAATTTTTATAAGTTTTGTCTGAAAGTTTTATAATTATTTTATGAAATAAAATAGAATCTTTGCTTTAAGTAAAAGAGTATCAGCTCTCCCTCACCCAGCTGTAATAAGCTGCCAATAGTTTTTGGCCTAAGATTGAGACCTGCTGCCTATTTCCCCAGTTATATGCTGGATTTGTGTCTTCCCGAGTTTGTATGGGTCTTGTGTATACTGATATTATTGCTGTAAATTCATGTGGGCAAGGTGCAAGGAGCTGTAAGCCACTATATATGTCCATATAGTCATGTACCTCCTCCCCTGGCTCTCACAAGCTTTCTGCTCTCTTTTCCACAATGGTTCCTGAGCCCTGGGTATGTGGATTTTATCATAGGAATCCTGTCCAAGGACCTACATTCTGTAGACTCTTATGTTTCATGTATTTGCCGTTTGTAGAATGAATGAGCTTTTGATGAGAATAGAGAGATATATTTGTATTCTCTCTACCCTTTGTTCCACTATCTTCATGAACTTTAGGTGAGGATGTTCCATTATAAATGTGTCACTTAGGAATGGGCATTTCAAATACATAAATTCTGATTTGTGACTAAGTATGGAACCTTGTAATAGATTCCATCTCTTGCAAAAGAAGCTTCTTTGATGACTGGTGACAGGCATAGTTGTGTATAAATATATTGCTCCTTATTAAATATATTGTAAGTAATTATATGTTTCTAAGGGTGAGCCATCCTTTTTTTTTTATTTCTTTATGTGTATGAATGTACTGTCTGCATGTAGGTTTGTGCACCCGTGTCATGCAATGCCGCGGAGGTCAGAAGAGGGTGTCAGATTCCCCTGGAACTGGAGTTCTCCTGGAATTGGAGTTTCAGACGGCTCTCGGCTGCCATGTAGGTGCTGGGGATCGAACCCGGGTCCTCTGTAAGAGCGGTCGGCACTCTTAACCACTAGACCAACTCTCCAGCCCCAGGATGAGCCATCCTTAAGGTTTCTCTTAGATCTATGACCTCTCTAGCCATGTGCTTTTGGCTTCGTTTATAGTACCAAACATGAGTTCCTTCCCTTTTAGTGGGCCATAAATCCAGTTAGGTAGCTGTTGATACCTTTAAGATAAAATTGCCACCACAGCCTCAAAGTAGTTTGACTCGCCTCTCTTCATTGTGGTTCTTAGGCCTTAAAGTTGAGATTGGACCATCAATGGCTGTTCTCTGCTAGCAAATTGCATACTCCTTTACAAAACTATGAGAGCTAACCTTCAGTAAAGTGGATTTCATCTGAGTTTAAGCCCCTTTCTCCAGGTCCTGTGTCCAAATTCCAGCTTGTCTTCAGCTATAGGGTCTTGATTTCAAATTGTGGAAGATAGTCAGGGCTTGTTCAATATCCTGTGTTATGTTGGGAGGCTCTTGGACTACCTTAGGCAACAATTTGAAGAGATGTTTATAGCCTTCAGCTATAATTATGGATACACAGATATTTTGTATTTAATATTTCTGTAGGCTTTAATACTAATACATTTCCCTATGTCCTTTCACACCATTTAAGCATTATGAATTCTCTCTCTCTCTCTCTCTCTCTCTCTCTCTCTCTCTCTCTCTCTCTCCCTGTCTAACCATTCCTCCTACTTCCCCAGGTAAAGTAATACTTTAATTACTTTAAGCCCCATTTTCCACAGCTCGTCCTTGGTAATAACTGTATCCTATGGTCCCTTCTCTCTTGTGCTTCTTCTTCCCCTTTACCCTCATGCTTCCTTGTAAAACCCTCTCTCCTACCTTCATAGTAAATACCCCCATTTTACATGGGTATTTTGTTACACCTGTTTGCTACTGTTCCTCTCTCTCTCAGGCTGGTTCTTCCACATTACCTCCTTAGTTCTTTTTAATATTCCTGGCTTCTCCTGATATATAAGGCTATATACTCACATACAAGGATTTCCTGCTAAGATCCACAAATGGGGGAGAATATCCCTGTGGGATAAAATATTCCTTCTTTTGTAGTGAACTTATCATCAAACAAGCTGAAAAATACAAAGGTGGAGTCTGGTTTACATAGAGGCAGGGGCTAAGGGCAGAGCCAAGGCCACAGCACAATACTCAAGAGAATGGGCAGAGAACTCTGGGAAACTGTCAGTGCTGTGTTGGGGGAAGAGGTTTTATATATATATATATATATATATATATATATATATATATATATGA
>VZQC01000611.1:812271-827556 GCA_009823505.1 Rhizomys pruinosus
TTTTTTTTTTTTTTTAGTATTTCCATTTCCTTTTTGAGCTTCTCATTCTCTTCTTGGTGCTCCTTACTTCGTTGAATGTCTTCCTTTTCAATTTTTCTACTTCCTTTCAGAGTTTTTTTTTTCTCCCTCTAGTTCTTTCTGGAGTTGTCAATCTGTTCCTTTAGTTCTTTCCGAAGTTTGTCATTGTATCCCTCTAGGTCCTTTTTGAGTTTTTCATTCTCCCTCTTTAGTTCTCTGAATTCTTCTTTATTTTCTTTAATTTCTCTACATAGGTCTGCAGTTATTCCTCTAAGATCTGTTCCTTGGGTCACCTCCAGGGGGATCTGATTGTAGCTTTCTCCTACAGGTTTGGTAGAGCCTGGTGTGGGATTATCCTGTGCCTTTCCCATGTTGTCCCTTTGCCATGTCCCTGGAATGTGGGTTTCCCTTTTGTGATTCAAATCACAAATGTCTTTTCACTGTTAGGGGATGGTTTTGCTTGCCTCCTTCCAATGTTTTTTTTTTTTTTTTTTCCTCCTCCTTGTTTATGGAATATTGACTTGTCTAGGTTTCAGGCTTTCAATTTTGTTTATATATTGGATATTGGAAGCCTAAGTCACTCTTCTCTTCCTGTTGTGAAGGTTCTCAAAAAAAAAGTACACTTGGATACTCTCTCACCAATTCCATTTGGCAGGGGTGGGGGGAATATATGCCTGACTTAGCCCTCACCCCAGTACCTGCCTGGAGCAACATCCAACCAAACCCAACCCACCGGAGCGGGGGTTAACTGGCTGCAAAGGGGAAGGATGGCTCTGCCCAGACAGCCACCCCCTACAAAAGGGTTCAGGGTTGGGACCTTTTTCCAACAGCCCAGGAGACAATCTACCCTAAAATCTACCTTCCTCGAGCGACTTTCATATTCCTATGCCTCAGGAGCTGGCCTTCACAAAGCCACAGATGCACCAAACCAGACCCACTGATCACCGGCTGCAAAGGGGAAGGGTGGCTCTTCCCAGACAGCCACCCCCTACAAAATGGTTCATAGTCGGGACCCTTTTCCAGCAGCCCAGGTGACAATCTACCCTAAAATCTACCTGCCTGGAGCGACTTCCGGGTTCCTGTGCCTCAGAAGCCAGCCTGCACAAAGCACAGAGGCACCAAACCTGACCTGCCAGTCACCGGCTGAAAAGGTGAAGGGCCTGTCTATATTTCTTATATTATCTGTTAAAATGTGTTCTTACATTAATTTATTATATAAATTATGATATATATTCATTTTTTGGAACTAGACATTTCTCTAATCAAGTAACAAACTATGATTTGTAAATGGGCATCTAATTTTAATAAATGTACTATATACCATCAAAATGTGAAATCTAATATTTGAGATTAGAAAGTATTACATAATAAATATTCTAGGATATTTGCCTTAAGACTGGACGAGAAAAGCAAATTTCTAACAGACTTAAGAGCATCGGGTTTGAACGAATTGCATGAAATTATTAAAAAAAAAACCATGGTTCATGACTGTCTTCATATTTGCAGTGCCTCCATTACTAACTCCTCAATTGGGACAAAATAACACAATATTGAGTGACTAACACTTCTTTTTTTTCTGCCTCTGTTTTTATTTGACCACGCTGCTTGAGAATATCCAACAGAATATTTCTCTCCATATGTTTCCTGGGGTTGTGTAAATTGTATTATTCCTATCTGAGAGCTTTGTAAGCATACTTATAACTTTCTCATATTTCTTTACTTGTAGAATTAACATTTGTATTTCAAATAACTATGATATTTGTCTATGGAAATAGATTTGCCTGAGTATTTGAACTGACATTATGGTGGTGGTGGTGGTGTGGTGGTGGTGGTGGGGTGTGTGTGTGTGTGTGTGTGTGTGTGTTTGTATGAAAAGTATTATTTGTTGGTACATGTGTGTACTTGTATATTACACAATACAGATTATCTTAGCTTACTTCCTGATTCTAACAACGACTTAAATTTAATTTTTATTTTTTTGACAAATTTTGTACACAAATACTGTATTTACATCATTTCTATAACTCCCTGTTCCCTTTCCAGTTTCTTCAGAATCCTGTCTGAATAACTCCATAATTTATGAAGTCTTTTTCAATTATTGCTATATACACATGTATACATATATGTATATATATATATACATATATATGTGTATATATATACATATACCCTAGTGAGTCCATTTACTGTTATTGATATATAAACATTTTTAGGGTTGAACACTTGTGATTAAATAACCTTTCAGAGACCTAGTCCTTAGAAGAAACTAATACTCCTTCTCTCAGTAGCCATTAATTGCTTGCAAGCTTCCATCTAGCCCTGGGAAATTGTAAAAATTTCCCATACACATTGTAATGTCAATTTATGTTCTCATTACACAAGTCTTTAGGTAACCTCAATGCTAAGATCTAATGGGTGCAGCTTCCATGTCATATGTAGAAGACAGCATTTTGCAGAATACACCCTCTTCCTTTCATCAAGGAACCTTTCCAACCCTTCTTCTTCCATGTTCTCTAAGTCTTAGTCACAAGTGTTGCATTTTTGATGTACCAACTGTGATTAGACATCTGTGGGATAAATTATTTCATCTTTGAAATGGGCTTAACTAAGATTGCAGACCAGCTGTGCAGCGAATTTCCCCTTGGTGCTGAACTTCTTGTGATGCTGGTTTTACCACAGAAAGTGCACAAGACTTTGGATATGGGGGCCATTGGGAGGAGTGGGGAGGTTTAAAAGGCCACCACCCTACCTGGGCCCTCTCTCTCACCATGTAGTTATGAGGTAGGCGGGAGGGAGAGGCAGATGACGCCACACCCAGTCCATGCAAGGAATTTGAATTTACATGAGGGGGAAGGGTGCTGCTACTTGGTATGTATGTTATTTCCACTCACTTTGTAGGAAAGCCTGATGTGGTGGTTTGAATGAAAATGTCCCCCATAGGCTTCAAGTATTCAGACATTTTGTCCCCAGTTGGTGGTGCTGTTTTGGGAGGTCTTAGAAGGTGTGGCCATGCTGGAGGAAGTACATCCCTGGGGGCAGGCTTAGTGAGTTCAACAAGCCTTGCAGGCTCCAGTTGTTTTCTCTCTCTGTTTCCTCTGCTCATTGGAAGATGTGAACCTTGGCTTTATGCTCCAGCTCCTGCCACCATGCCTCCCTACCACAATAAACTCTAATTCCCTGGAACTGTTAATCATAAGCTCAAATAAACTCTTCATTTTATAAGTTCCCTTGGTCATGGTGGTTTTATCGCAACAACGGAAAAGTGACTCATACACTTGAGTAAACTGGTTAGACTTCCCTGAATTGTGGTTCCCAGAGACTTTCTTATGGGTCTTGGGAACCCACAGGTGGGAGGAGGTGAGATGCCAAGTATGTGGACATCTCCCTGGTGGAATATTAATTACAAAGTCATTGAGTCACCTATTGTCTGCAGTTTGACCAGTTGTGGACATTTATAATAGATTAACTTATTCTCTAAGCATGTTCCAATGTTCACAGCTTTATTCAAAGCAAAATATATATTACACAGAGATTCTCAATGTATGTTGAAAAATTCTAGTTTTGCAAATGTACACAGTAAAATTTGTCACAATAATATTTACAAAGCTAACTCCAGAGAATCAGATGATAAGAAGTGTTAAAGAAATTTCTTCCTCTCATTTGCTCAAATAATGGACATAGAAGTGCTTGAAGAAAATACAATAACAAGTAAACATGAAGTAATCATTTTTATGAATATCATATATATTTCATAAAGTATTTTAGAATATTTTAAGTAAATATTTATGTCATCTTCTATTTCCAGCATGTATAATAAAGCACATCTTTAGTTTTTCTTTTTCTGCAGTTGAAAATTACACTAAGGAAGTATGAATACAAATAGCAAGCTATATTTTGATCACTGAAGATTGTGACCATCAGCATAATTTAAGCAATAAATAATAAATAAAAGAAAAAGTCAAAAATTTTGGTAGATATAAATAGAGACGTACAAAAGATTATTTTAATAGACATTAGCATATAAAAGTTCTGAATCATCCCTCCTTGACTTGTTCTCAAATGTTAGTACATGCCACCACATTCATAGAATATCAAGAATTGATACATATATAATTTTGTTGAAAATAATGAAAATACAAAAGATAACTTTATATGTAATAATGTGAATGAAAATTCACATAAATTAGAATATCTTATTGCACAGAGAATTGTTCAGAATTTTTTTATTGAATTGTGTGTTTTATACAGAACAACTCAATCAGTCTTAATCATCATTTTGCCACCTTCACCATTGGCACCCTCCAACAGCCTTCACCCCAACTAGAAGTCATGCTCTCTCTCATTTGTGTTAAGGGCCATTGCATCAAGTTAGTATCTACAGATGTTCCTCAGTGCACATTTTTAAAACTTTTATTTATTTTGTATGTGTATGAATATACTGTCTGCATCTAGGTCTGTGCAACCGTGTTGTGCAATGCCGCAGAGGTCAGAAGAGAGCCTCAAATTCCCCTGGAACTGGAGTTAAAGACCGTTCTCAGCCACCATGTGCGTGCTGGGGATCAAACCCAGGTCTTCTGCAAGAGCGGTCGGCGCTCGTTTTTTAATTAATTAATTTATTTATTTTCGTATGTGTATGAATGTACAGTCTGCATGCAGGTTTGTGCACCCGTGTGGTGCAATGCCGAGGAGGTCAGAAGAGGGCATCGGATTCCCCTGGAACTGGAGTTAAAGATGGTTCTCAGCCGCCATGTGGGTGCTGGGGATTGAACCCGGGTCCTCTGCTAGAGCAGTCGGCGCTCTTAACCACTGGGCCATCTCTCCAGAACCCCCTCAGTGCACTTTTTAAAAATAGCATATTCGGCACACCCTTGCTGTCCTGCCAGGGTTCCTACTTCCCACCTCGGGTACCAGAGAGAAGAAGAGCACTGAGCATGGATAGAGGGACAGAGAGAATGAATGCAAATTCGGCGGCCAGGGGACCAACCAGCATACAGCTTTGCTGCCCTGCCAGGGGCCTGACCTCCCACCTGGGTACCAGGGAGAAGAGCTATGAGCCCGGATAGAGGGACAGAGAGGAGGCCTGCAAACTTGGAGGCCAGGTGAGATAATATAGCACAGCCTTGCTGCCATTCCAGTGGCTGGACCTCCCACATTCGGTACCAGAGAGAAGAGTTGTGTGCGCAGATAGAGGGACAGCGAGGCCGCCTGCAAACTCGGCGTCCAGGTGAGGTACACACAAGCAGGCTTGCTGACCTGCCAGGGGCCCACCCTCCCATCTCAGATACCAGAGAGAAGAGCTGTGTGCTCAGACAGAGGGACAGAGAGGAGGCCTGCAAAATCGGTGGCCAAGTGAGGTCCACAGTCTTGCTGCCCTGCCAGGGGCCAACACCCCCCCCCCCTTGGGTAGCAGGAGAAAATATTTGTGTGTGAATAGAGGGAAGGAGAGGAGGCCTGCAACCTCGGTGGCCAGGTAAGCTACTGGCTCACAGTCTTGCTGCCCTGCCAGGGGCCCGACCAAGCACCTGGGGTACCAGAGAGAAGAGCTGTGTGGTTGGATAGAGGGACACAGAGGCTGCCTGCAAACTCCAAATTCCACAGCCACATGAGGTACCATATCGGCACACAGCCTGCTGCCCTGCCAGATGCCAAACCTCCCTCCTCAAGTACCAGAGAGAAGAGTTTTGTGCTTGGATAGTGGTACCGATAGGAGGCCTGCATACTCGACGGTCAGGTTAGGTACTGGCATACAGCCTTGCTTCCCTGCCAGGGGCCCACCCACCCACCTCCGGTAACAGAAAGACATCTATGCATGGATAGAGGGACAGAGAGGAGGCATGCAAACCTGGCGGCCAGGTGAGGTATCTGCGCAACACCTTGGCTGCAGTCTCAGGTGCCCCACCATCCACCAGTACCAGAGATAAGAGCTGTGTACCTGGGTAGAGGGAAAAACAAGAGGCCTGCTAACCTGGCGGCAAGGTGAAGTACCAGCACACAACCTTATTGCCCTGCCAGGGGCCTGGCCTCCCACATCTGTTATCAGCGAGAAGAGCTGAGTGCACAGATAGAGGGACAGAGGCCTGAAAACTCAGTGGCCAGTTGATGTACCTGCACACAGGCTTGCTGTCCTGCCAGGGGCCTGACCTCCCAACTCGGGTGCCATAGAAAAGAGCTGTGTGTGCAGATAAAGGGACAGAGAGAAGGCCTACAAACTTGGTAGCCAAGTTAGGTACAGGCTCACAGCCTTTCTACTCTGCCAGGGGCCAGACCTCCCACCCCGGGGTACCACAGAAAAGAGCTGTGTTTGTAGATAGAGGGACAGAGAGAAGGCCTGCAACCCTGATGGCCAGGTGTACTGGTGCATGCAGGCATAGGAGTAAACTACACCCCTCCCTCTGCTCAAGCTACTGGTACTGTGTTGGAGATGATTAGCTTCTGGTGCTGTGGTTGGGTGATCCTACAGGCACAGTGTCAGTGATTCTAGGCTGCACAGCCAATGCTGAAGAAGAACCCGGCAGGAAGCCGAGTGAGTGATCAACCGGTCCTCCATATTAACATTTGAGGTTAGCACCAGAATACAAACAAACAAACAAATAAACAACAACAAAAACAAATCCACCTGCCCAAGACACAATGGAAAACAATAATATGGGAAAAACTCATTAAAAATGCCACAGAACTCTGTCCATCCTATAGAAGATCCTGACAATGAGATCTCCTTGGAAGGAAACCAAAACATGACCTTAGAAGGACAATTCTAGACCTATTCAAAGAAATCAAAGAATATAAGGAACAAATCAGAGAATTAAGAGGAGAGAATGAAAAACTCAGGAAAGAACTAGAAGGAAAGAATGACAAACTTTGAAAAAAAGTAAAGGGAGAGAATGACAAATTCTGAAAATTATTAGAGGAAGAGAAATACAAACCCTGAAAACAACTAGAGGAAGAGAAACTCAAACTCTGAAAAGAACTATAGGGAGAGAATGACAAACTCCGGAAGGAAGTGGAAACACTGAAAAGATGTCAGGCAGAAAGGAAAAAAGATACTGACCAGCAAAGCAAGGAGCCACAAGAAGAGAATTAAAAACTCCAAAGGAAGTTAATTTACAGAAGAAATCACAGGATGAAATGAAAAAGGGAACTGAACATTCATACAATCAGCAGGAAAGGATGGGAGAAAGACTCAGAAGCAGAATGGATGAAGCAGAATAAAGAATATCATGCCTACAGGATAACACATGCAACTAGAATCCTCAAGTAAAGATTATGAAAAATTTTAAAAAACGATGGGAAAAAACAGAAAATGTGGGACACCATGAAAAGATTAAACCTCTGCATCATAGGGATAGAGGAAGGAGAAGAATCCCAAGACAATGGTACTGATCAGGTCTTCAACAGAATAATAGAAGACAATTTCTCCAATCTGAAAAAAAGACAAACCTATACAAATACAAGAAGTTCATAGAACACCAAATAGACAAGACCAGAAGATATTCCCTACTCCATATCAGAGTTAAAATGCTAGATGCTCAAAACAAAGACAAAATACTGAAAGCCACAAGAGAAAAGCAACAAGTTACATATAAGGGGAAACACATCAGAATTACAGTTGAAGTCTCAGTGTAAAAGATGAAAGCAAGAAGAGTATGGACCAAAGTATTCCCAGTGCTAAACGACTTTAGATGTCAACCCAGATTACTATACCAAAAATGTCAATTATAGTTGGAGAAAGAAAAATGAAAGAATACATGTCACAAAAAAAACACTTCAGAAAATACTCAAAGCAATTCAAAGAACAGACGAAAGGAACAACTCTCTCCAAGCAACTAAAGAGAGAAATGAAGCCATTATGTTAAATGAAGTAACACAGTCCCAGAAAAACAAGCAGTGAATGGTCTCCCTCATTTGTGTATGGTAACACCAAATCTCAGGATGAAAGGCAAGCTGAACAACATTATTGTTATATTTCTGTTTATCTGAAAACAACTATATTGTTACAATTTAAATCTCTTAATGGGCTCTAGAATCAATCCACCACTTACTTTCAGACTCTGTAATTACTGTATATGAGTGGAAAGTATGTATTCATATTTTAGAGTAATATAAAATTAAAGAAGGAAAATTTGAATTGAAAAAAGAGAAATTAACAAAAGCATAACAGAATAAATACAAACCTAGACCAAGAATGCAAACGAAAAATAAGTTGAAAGGAAACAACACACATCTCTCAATAATAGCCTTAAATATCAATGCTCTAAACTCCCCAATCAAAATACACAGCTTAGGAGACTGGATTGGGAATCAGCATCCATTTATATGCTGTCTACAAGAAACCCATCTCACCATCAAGGACAGAAACCTCTTTAGAGTGAAAGGATGAAAAAAAATTTCAAGCAAATGATACCAAAAAGCAAGCAGGAGTTGCTATTCTAATATCAGACAAAATAGACCTCAGATTAAAATTAATCAGGAGAGACAAAGAGGACCATTATATCCTTATCAATGGAACAATTAACTAGGAAGATTTCACAATATTAAATGTTTATGCAACAAATACTGGTGCACTGAACTTTATAAACTCAATCCTTCAGGACCTCAAGACACAGATTGATCCCAGCACACTAATAGTGGGGGAATGCAAGACCCCACTGAGTCCCTTGCATAGGTTAACCAGACAAAAATTAACCAGAGAGACATCAGAACTGAACAATACAATACACCAAAGGGATCTCACAGATATCTACAGAATATTCCACCCAAACACCAGAGAATATACTTTCTACTCAGCACCTCATGGGACATTCTCCAAAATTGACCACATACTGGGACACAAAAGAAATCTCTACAAGTACAAAAAGATTGAAATAATTTCATGCATTCTATCAGACTACAGTATATGAAATCTCAATATGATCACCAAGATAAGCCCTACTATCTACAAGAAAACATGGAATCTAAACAACACAATCTAGAATAATGAGTGGGTCAGGGAAGAAATAAAGAAGGAAATGAAAGCATTCATGGAACTAAATGAAAAATACAATAAAACACAACAAAACCTGTGGGATATATTAAAAGCAGTCCTAAGAGGGAAATTTATAGCCTTAAGTGCCCACATTAAAAAAAAAAAACAAAAAAAAAGGCAACAAATAAACGATCTAAAAATGCAGCTAAAAACATATGGGAGACAACAACAAATGAACCCTAAAACCAACAGGCAGGAAGAAATAGCAAAAATCAGAGCAGAAGACAATGAAATAGAAACAAAGAAAACAAAAAAATTAATGAATCCAAAAGCTGGTTCTTTGAAAAGTTATACAAAATAAACAAACCTCTAGCCCAGTTAACCAAAAGAAAGAAAGAGCAACTGAAAATCAATAACATTTGTGATGAAATGGGAAACATCACAACAGATAAAGAAAAGATCCAATCATACAGGAATATTTCAAAATATAAGCTACTCAAAAAACAAACAAGAAAGAAAACAAATGATCCACTCAATAGATGGAACAAAGAGCTGAACAGAGACTTCACAAGTGAGGAATTAGAGATGGCTGAGAAACACCTTAAGAAGTGTTCAACATCACCAATTAAGGAAATACATATCAAAACCACTTTAAGATATCATCTTACTTCAATAAGACTGGCTAGGATCATGAAAACAAATGATACCAAGTGCGGGAGAGGTTGTGGGGAAAGGTGAACACTCATCCACTGCTGGTGGGAAATGTAAACACGTGCAACCACTATGGAAAGCAGTGTGGAGACCCTTGGAAGACTTGGAAATGAACTTGCCACTGACCCAGCCATACCAATTCTAGGCATGTACTTCAACACTCACCTCACCACAGAGATACATGCAAAGCCATGTTTATTTCAGTCTCTCTTCACAAATAGCAAGAAGCTGAACCAACCAAATGCCCCTCAACTGAATGAGTGGATAGAGAAAATGTGGTACATCTACACAATGGAGTTCTATGCAGCAATTAAAGAAAGACAACGTCATGAAGTTTTGCAGGAAAATGGCTGGAGCAGAGGACATCATGCTGAGTGAAGTAACACAGTCCACAAAAAACAAATACGACAATGGATCCCTCATCTGTGGATGCTAGTGCCAATTTACCTAGTTGTAGTATTTCTTGTGCTATGCCCCTTGAGCTTTTTTGTCCAAACAGTTGGGAGTGTGATGCATTATGGAAACAACATCAAAACACAACAACACAACAGAAGGACTGCATCAAAGAAGCTTGACTTGAAACAGTAAACTCTGCTCAAAACAGGTCAACTTCCTTAATGGAGAATCATTGAGAAAAAACTGAGAAAGGGTAATGAAAGCATGTTTGGTAGAATGATGGCTCTGGTGGGGTGGGGTGATGGGGGGACACGGGTCTGTTATAATAATTATATATATAGTATAAATTAATATATATATATATATATATATATAATAATATATATATATATATATTAAAAAGAAAAGTTAAAAAAAGAATACTTCAAAAAACTCTACTAGACTAAATTTGAAAACCCAACACAAATGGATGCTTATCTGAAATCCTACAAACCAACAAAGCTTTACCAAGAAGAGATTGTCAGTTTAAACATGTCCTCAGTTGGTGGATCTGTTTTGGGAGATTTTAGGAAGTGTGGTCTTACTGAGAGGAAACAAATCACTGGGAATGGACTTTCAGAGTTCATAAGCCTTCTCAAATGGCCAGTCAATGATCTGTTTCCTGTGTCTGCTTAAAGACATAATCACTTGGCTTTTTGTTTTGGCCGTATTTGCTGACATGCCTCACCTGACATTATGGTCTTTATTCCATGTGGAATCACAAGACAAACACTTCCTTTTATAAATTGCCATGGTCATGGTGTTTTATCACAGCAATATCTGATATATTTCATATAGAGTATTATCTACCCTATATTCCCTCTTTAATCATCTTATTCTAGCCCTTTCTTGTATATATTACAGAAGCTTTCAATTCTCTTGCTCGCCTTTTTTTTTCTTTTTTAAATCTAATACTATCCTTAAGAGCAAAGGCCTTCTAAATGTTTCCATGAACAAAGTCTCTCCCAAATAGGAAATTATTTTCACTCCCTATAGAAACAAAAGACATATTTTCTGTATAATAAGGCTGTCCTTATCTCCAACAAATTTTTGACATTCCAAATATAACATTATTTCTATTTCCTTTAAGAGTATGTTAAATACTTTTTAAAAAGTCTACAGATATAATTGGATAAATTATAATTGTATCTATGGTAATGTTACATCAAATGACAGTACTTCTTGCAAGCTGTGAATCCATATATTCTTTGTTATACCAGAACTGCATGATATTACATTTTTCTTTCACATTCATGGAGAATCTAAGCCTGAGAACTTCTTAATTAGGGATAGAGTGACTCAGAATTTTTATATTTCAAAATGATAAAAATTATAGTTGAAGAACATTACTGTAACTCACCACACTTCCATAAATCCTCCTTGTGGAGACTCCAGAAGAATGCACCGACCTGCCCCCACTTGCTAAAGATGAGAAAGAACACTTGATTTATTTGGCTAGTATATAGTGAAGTAAGAGTATACATACCACTTCCAGATAAAAATAACAAATAACCTATAATTAGCTTACAAGTCTAATTTCTTATATCCTAACACATGTGGAATTGTTAAAATTTATGTAACTTGGAAAGCTTAGCAAACTTACAGAGGACAAGTGATAGGAAATGTAAGCCTGATATGCAACATATTTTTAATGAAACACTTCCCTGGAGTAAGATAGCAAGATTTCTTTTTTTTGTCTTTTCGAGACAGGGTCTCCCTGTAGCCCCAGCTGTCCTGGAACTCGCTCTGTAGACCAGGCTGGCCTTGAACTCACAAATATCCGCCTGCCTCTGCCTCCCAAATGCTAGGATTAAAGGCGTGCGCCACCACGCCTGGCTAAGATAGCAAGATTTCAGGGACTCCTGTTAATGCAACAAATATCATTCTTTACTACCTTTGTTATCTTATATATATATAAGTAAAATATTTGTGGTAGCTATTTTAATATTCTTGAATATGGATGATTTTGCTATATCAAGCATTATGTATTTAAAATTCCAGTAATTAATATTTGGAAGTCTATCTGCATAATAAATTTTCACAGCATGCCAGCTATTTGAAATATGTATAACTTTATATGTGAATGAGAATTATGAATACAATTTAGCAATTTATTCATAGCATCTTAGAAATATAAATATAAAGTCTTTTTACACCCTATTTTTTCAGTTTTATAGATACTATAACATTACAACATAAAAGCATGTTGATTATAAGTCTTCACTAATTTATTTTCTATTTATAGAGTAGTCATGAAAAGTTTTATGTGTTTGTATGCATGTGTGGGTATGTAATTCTATGTTCTTTGTATGTATGTTCATTTTGTTGAAGTTGTCAATAAGCATTTATTAACAAAGGGGCAGTGCATTGATTATAAGTCTTCACTAATTTATTTTCTATTTATAGAGTAGTCATGAAAAGTTTTATGTGTTTGTATGCATGTGTGGGTATGTAATTCTATGTTCTTTGTATGTATGTTCATTTTGTTGAAGTTGTCAATAAGCATTTATTAACAAAGGGGCAGTGCATTGATTATAAGTCTTCACTAATTTATTTTCTATTTATAGAGTAGTCATGAAAAGTTTTATGTGTTTGTATGCATGTGTGGGTATGTAATTCTATGTTCTTTGTATGTATGTTCATTTTGTTGAAGTTGTCAATAAGCATTTATTAACAAAGGGGCAGTGCATTGATTATAAGTCTTCACTAATTTATTTTCTATTTATAGAGTAGTCATGAAAAGTTTTATGTGTTTGTATGCATGTGTGGGTATGTAATTCTATGTTCTTTGTATGTATGTTCATTTTGTTGAAGTTGTCAATAAGCATTTATTAACAAAGGGGCAGTGCATTGATTATAAGTCTTCACTAATTTATTTTCTATTTATAGAGTAGTCATGAAAAGTTTTATGTGTTTGTATGCATGTGTGGGTATGTAATTCTATGTTCTTTATATGTATGTTCATTTTGTTGAAGTTGTCAATAAGCATTTGTTAACAAAGGGGCAGTGCATTAAATATTAAAGGGATTTATGACTCCTCCCATTCATAAAATTCTGACCCATAATAATCTTTCTGAATAAAAATAAACCATATTTTCCATTATACATACAGTTTATATATGTAAATATAAGTGGAATGTTGCATTATTTACATCTTACAGATACTACATTTAGGCATAATAAATTAAAATCGTCAAAGAACTATACTTGGTTGCAATTATAATTGCAAATATTCCTCTCAATTTACATATACCCCACAGAGATGGGACTCTGTAGCTCCTTCCATTAAGAAAAAAAATTATCACATGGATATCCGGTGTTTTCATTGTTTTTACAAACCAAATGCAAGAATGAATTTCTAGATTTTATGCTAGAACTCAAAAGTCTTGGGAATCTTTCACCTGCACATTTTCTTGGATGCTTATCAATGGCAAGTGAGCAAGATGAGTTCAGTCCAGTGAAGAATGACAGATCTATGGCACAGGCACCCTTGTTTCTGCCAATACCTATTCATTGCACTTCCAGATATATGAAAATAGCCTGTTAAAACCAGCATTTAGCTAATTCTCTTTATTGCAGACATATGAGCAACTTATCAGTAGAAATTTCAAAATAAACCTAGACTCATATATATTGAAACATGATTGTTATTTTAAAAATTTTTTAAAGGCATAAATGGATCCCCTGAAACAAAGATTATATAATAATCCATTTTAATTTTCATTTTAGAATTTTCAGCATTGGACTCAAGAAATGATGTACAAAACTTATGAAAAAAGGGAAATAAGTGTTTTGTTTCTGTATAAAATATTTAATGTTTTGATTGATAGACAACAAAATACCATACCTAAAATTAATATAATATACAATATTAATAAACAAGCACATATCTCAAAGAAAGTCAGAATTTATGCATGAATTATTTGGAAGTATGTGACTTTAATTTTTAATTTTTTTTCTTAATTTTTTGTTGAGCTTTTGTGAATTTTATACATTTCTTTTTTTAAATTGAGGTTTTGTGTATTTCATACAAGATTTCCTAATCAAATTCAGACTCATTCCCCCTTCTTTGCTTGCTCCTCACCCCACCAGAGCTCATGCATTCTCTCATATGTGTCTTGAATCTTTTTCTCAATCTTTTTTGAATTTTGTGGTGCAGAAGTTTACTGCTTCAGTCAGTTCCTTGACCCAGTCTTTTGTTGTTCCTTCCAATTTGTATCACTCCAAAATATGCCTGTATACATGGCACACATATACCAAAATTGTGACACCTAAAAATAAACTATAGGTCAATTAAAAAACATGTTCAGCAATTCATATTTCGACAGTAGAGCTGCATTCATGTAAAGAAAGAACTATTACATTACATTCCTAAATTACATAGCAAGTTGCTGACTATTTAGTAAACATAACGTCAGGTGTTATATTTACTAAAAAAAATGAAGGTAAAAAAGAAAAAAATAATTATTCAGTTTGCCTTATAAAGATTTGGTGCTAGGATCCAGAAACGAGGGACATCATATGTCATTTGTTTTTCTGGGACTGTGTTACTTCACTTAGCATAATGGTTTCTAGTTCCATCCATTTACATGCAAATTTCATGATGTCATCTTTCTTTACTGCTGCATAGAATTCCATTGTGCAGATGTACCACATTTTCTTTATCCACAAAGCTTTTCTTATCCTAATATTTATTTTTAAATATTTCAAACATTGGAATTCCAAGGTAAAATGACGTTTACAATTGATATTTTTCCTCATTAGGTACTTTTTCAGAACAAATGAAGAAAACAACCAAAAGTTAAAATGGATGAGCAGACACAATACCATCAAGAAAATCTAAAAGCTATGCAGTTTTCCAATATTAACTTATATTATTTTCCCAAAAATGTGTAAGAAAATATACCATGTTGAATAGAAGATTATTGAAAGGTAGCATAGTGTATTAGTCAGGGTTCTCTAAAGAAACAGAAGCAACAGGATGAATATATATAACTATATACAATTTATTGATTTGCTCATGTGACGGAGCTCAACAGTAGCGCCGAACTGGAGAGGCTGGGAATCCAGGGAACTGCTCAGTCCGCAAGGCTGGATGTCTCAGGAGTCCCAGTCTAGTGCTGAAGGCCCGAATGGATTCCAGGAGATCTGCCAGTCTC
>VZQC01000611.1:833457-852812 GCA_009823505.1 Rhizomys pruinosus
TATGCAAATAGTTTATATTTCAGAAATATTCCATTTAAAATTCCTGTTGTGGACATGCCATCTCAAAATCTGCAGATGTCAATTTCAGATTTCAGAACAGTTAGGATGATACTATAATAATGCCTATAGCAGTGTAATGGATATTCCCCTGATCAGTTTTATACTGCTTTTTTCCTTTTTGGATGAATAAAGTTTTAATGAAATAATTTTTAAAATATGCTACTTTCAAGTATTCTTAACCACTACCATACTCTTATCATAATGCCTTCACGTAGAAAGTACAGTATACATGTAGCATTAATATTATACACACACAAATGCATAAATGTTAATAGTATTTATTTTTTTATTTTTTTTAATTTTATTTATTTCTGTATGTGTATGAATGTACTGTCTGCATGCAAGTCTGTGCACCCGTGTCGTGCAATGCCGCGGAGGTCAGAAGAGGGTGTAGGATTCCCCTGGAACTGGAGTTCTCCTGGAATTGGAGTTTCAGACGGTTCTCGGCCGCCATGTGGGTGCTGGGGATCGAACCCGGGTCCTCTGAAAGAGTGGTCGGCGCTCTTAACCGCTAGGCTATCTCTCCAGCCCAATAGTATTTATTTTAAAACTGTACCACCAACAGGACATTTCTTGGTAACTGGGAAGTGTCTATCTCATGACTAATGACCAAAGAGAAATTGTGTAACATTAAAGCACATAAAATATTTTAATAACTGGCAATAAAAGGACCCCAAATAGACTTATAGATAACATTCATGATTTATTTCAAAATTGCCTAAATGCATGGAAAATAAACTAAACAGAATCATTCATAAAGTGTACTGTATACAACTAATTGTGGTTGAGAAAATGTTACGTTTTTAAAAATGAATAATCTTTACTGAAGGTAATGCACTCAGTCTGGATGGCTGGAGGACTTCAGATTGTAAATAGCACTCTTCTCAAAGAAATCTATTGGAAAAGTAATTACTGAAATGTTAAGATGTGTGTGGCACTATTCCAGGACTGGAAATACTTCACTTTTGCTATATTTAAAATACAAAAATTTTGTCTTTGTGAGTAAAATACACATACACATATTTGTATATCACACACACACAGACAAGTGTGTGTGTGTGTGTGTGTTGTTATAATCTTATCAGTTTTAATTGTTTTAATCTCTATGGAATGAAGATGCCCATGGATTCAGTGATCAAGTTTATTCATAAAGTACATGTATTTATTATTATAATTATATTTTATTTTTGGTCTTTTTGAGATAGGGTCTTCCTGTAGCCCCAGCTGTCCTGGAACTCACTTTGTAGACCAGACTGGCCTTGAACTCACAAAGATCCTCCTGCTTCTGCCTCCCAAGTTGTCGGATTAAAGGCGAGTGCCGCCACACCCGGTAAGCACATGTATTTTTGTCTCTGCCAAAATTCCATGCAAATTTTCTCTAAATGAACATGTAGTGGTGTACTCACAAAGCCTGGTAATTCATTAGGTATTTATAGTATTAAAATTGTATCAAAATGAGAAACATATTTTATGTTAAATCTTAGTGTCTAATGAGTGGTATTTGTAAACATTTGTAAAATACTAGAATTCAATAAAATCTCAGAATCATGATATAGCACTCTGATAATATCAGTGCAACATTTATTGTATATATGTTACTGGATTTTGAGATGTTAAGAAATAATTATTTTTCTGTTGGACACAATGAACTAAAATATGATGAGCTAAGTGACACTGATGAGGAATAATTCACTTGTTCATAAAGCCATTTATTTATGTACTTCTGTAGACTTAAAAAATTAGAAATGGGTCTAATAATTATAAAAAGCCAAAGAAAGAAAAGTAATTTTTATTGTTTGTAGCTTCTGAATACAACAGACCAAATTTTAAATGAAAGAACTAAATTCCATGCTATGCACCAAATTTAAAATTCTTCTTTAGGGAATTAAAAAAAAAACACAAATCCTTGAAATTTTCAAATTTCTTATTCAGTTCAATTCCATTTCTTTGGCATGTATAATATAATGTCCCCTTGATTTTCATTCAATTATGTCTGAATTACATCAAATAGTTCTTCAGAACTCAGCAAATATATCATAAATCCAGGCCCTTACATTGAAGCAAAAATGATTGGCTTACAATCCATTGACCAATGTATTCCCTTACAGTAGTAACAGACTGAAAATTATGAATCATGAATTCAAGGCCAGCCTTGGCTACCTAGTGATTTCAAAGGCATTCTGTACTACACAAGACTCTCCCCCCAAAAAAACAAATTAAAAAACAACAAAAAAACTTTAAAATATAAGACTGGGAAGTTGGCTAATTTAATAAAGTGCTTCCAGAACAAGCGTGATGAACTAAGTTCAAATCCCCATTACTCACATAGTATGTGTTCACAGATCAGTACACAATTGGCAGCTTGCTCTCTATCTATTCTTGTCTAGTCAACAAGCTTTGTGGTCAGTGAGAGATACTGTCTCAAAAAAAAATAAATTGGATCCATTTTATTACTATACTGAATAGAGCATTAGAAAATGTGAGGGTGTGAAAATATCCATATGATAAGGTATAAAGTTCTCTGGGTATATCCCCAGGATCTAGAGACAGTTTGTTATATGGTCATTTTTTTTAAATTTTTTAAGGGATTGTTGGAGACTGGGATGAATTACTTCAAAATAAGACAAAACTCAGGAGTTCTGAAGCTGCTAGGGGCCTAGACGGGGAATGAGCCACTGAAAATAATGGGTCCATGAAACCCTGTCAATCAGAACAACCAAATTGGACACAGTTGCCAAGCCCTGAACCGCTCCCCCCACCCTTTTTATATGGGGAAATTATCCTGGACTGACTTCATTTATTGTTATCTGCATTCCTCTAGTTATTACCTGCTTGACTCAGAACCTAAGTGCATTTGTGATTATTATCTGTATTACTTGATTTTATCAGGATTTATATGTGCTTTGAGTGATTAATTGCCTTGCTTCAAAGTTGTTTATCACCCAAAGTTTATCTATGAAGCCTTCCTCCAATCCTCTCGGTATGAGGAGATGTGGTTACTTTCTCATTCCTTTGAATCCTGGTCCTTTCCCACGCTTTCTGAGAACCCCTGCTTTTCACTATATAAACTTGTACAAAGGAAAAGTAAACGAGGTTTACAAGAGCAAGACTAGCAGAAAAGCATCCATAGGCACTCTGCTGCTCATTGACGTGACTCCCAGGGAGCTAGGGGTGGGTCAGCAATGGCATGGCTCCCCACAAGGGATCTCCAAATTGCTTTCCTTTATGACAGTTATAGCAGAGATTCTACCCCGGGGGAAACCCAGGTGCCATCCCTGCCAGTTTCCCAGGCAACTCAAGGAACAAACTCTCCCATCTTAGTTTCAGGGAGACTAGAGAGCTTATCCAGGCTGGCTTACAGTGAGAATGAGAACAGAATATCACTTGCTGTTCTAGCAGGTTCCCAGAGTTCACCATGCATTCTCAGTGAGCATGGTGCCAGGCATTTGGATTTGCCCATAGCCCCTCCATCTAAATAAACTGGAGGAGTTGCTAAATCTCTAATGGCTTTCCTTCCATTAAAAGAACCAGTTCAGTTAACAGCGTTAGAAAGGCAGCAGCTTTTGGGTGTGAGAAAATCTTCCAAGTCAAAAGTCCATCCTTTTCATAGAACCATCTACCTTACATCTGTACTAATTTGTACTTCTGCCAGCAGTGAACCAAGGTTCTTCTTCTCCACAACCTCTCCCACTGTCTAACATTACTTGTCTTGTTTTCTTTTTGTCTTTCATTTGTCCTTCCTTCATTTTTTCTTTCCTTCTTTGCTTCATGATTTTTCTTTCTTTCTTTCTTTCTTTCTTTCTTTCTTTCTTTCTTTCTTTCTTTCTTTCTTATCTTTTTGAATGGGTCAGGGAAGAAATATGGAATGAAACAAAGTATTCATGTAACTAAAGGAAAAAGAGAATACAACACAACAAAACCTGTGGGATACTTTATTTTTTAATATTTTTTTAATTTTTTTAAATTTATTTTTGTATGTGTATGAATGTACTGTCTACATGTAGTTTTGCACACCTGTGTCGTGCAATGCCATGGAGGTCAGAAGAGGGTCGCGGATTCCCCTGGAACTGGAGTTCTCCTGGAATTAGAGTTTCAGACGGTTCTCAGCCGCCATGTGGGTGCTGGGGATCGAACCTGGGTCCTCTGTAAGAGCGATCGGCCCTCTTAACTGCTAGGCCATCTCTCCAACCCCACCTGTGGGATACGTTAAAAGCAGTCCTGAGAGGGAAATTTATAGACCTAAGTTCTCACATTAAAAAAATAAAATAAAAAATTAAAATAAATAAATAAATGATCTAACACTGGACCCTAAACCCAATAGACAGGAAGAAATAGCAAAAATCAGAGCATAAATCAATGAAATAGAAACAAAGAAAACAATACAAAAGTTCAATGAATCTGAAAGCTGGTTCTTTGAAAAGATAAACAAGATAGACAGACCTCTAGCCCAGTTAACCAAAAGGAAAAAAAAAAAAAAGAGCAACTCCAAATTAATAGTATTTATGATGAAAAGGGAAGCATCACAACAGATAAAGGAAAGATCCAGACAATCATATGAGAATGCTTCAAAAATTTATATTCCACTAAGTTTGAAAACCTAAGAGAAATGGATGAATATCTGAAATCCTGGGAACCAACAAAGCTTCACCAAGAAGAGTTTGACAGTTTAAACAGACCCATAACATTTGAGGAAATTGAAGACATAATTTAAAAAATCTCCCATCTAAAAAAATCCCCAGGCACGGGTGGTTTCACAGCAGAAATCTCCCAAACTCCTTCTATGAAGCCAGCATCATTCTAATACCAAAACCAGGCAAAGACACATCCAAAAAAGAAAACTATAGACCCAACTCATTACTAAACATAGATGCAAAAATTCTCATCAAAATAGTTGCAAACCACATACAGACCTGTGATGGTTAATCCTGGGTGTCAACTTGACTGGACTAAGGAACAAATAAGACAAAATGATCTTCGGATTGGACCACCTCAACCCGGATGGCCCACCCCAAACGTGGGCGTTACCTTGTGCTGGCAGGGTAGTACTAAAGGTCACGGCAGGGGGAGCTGGTCCCTTTTTTTCCTATGGCTTGCCTCTCTCTCACTGGTGAGTTTGTCTTGCTGCTGTGATCAACCCTTCGGATCCCAGCATGTACTGAGACTGGCAGATCTCCTGGAATCCATTTGGCCTTCAGCGCTGGATTGGGACTACTGAGACATCCAGCCTTGCAGACTGAGCAGTTCCCTGGATTCTCAGCATTTCCAGTGCAGCGAGGCTACTGTTGGACTCCTTGAACTCTGTCACGTGAGCAAATCAATAAATTGTATATAACTATATATTCATCCTGTTGCTTCTGTTTCTTTAGAGAACCCTGACTAATACAGATTTTGGTACCAGGAGTGGTTCTAGAGAAACAGAATTCAAAGGATGAATTTCATTAGAGGCCTTGGTAGTTTCTGGAGAAGGCTCTCCAACCCAATGAAGTCTAGAGTTACTGAAGGCTCTCCTGGTGGCATGAAGAGGAATGATAATCCTTGCTGCAGACAGTTTGATGTAATTATGAAGATAGATCCATTTGACTCACCTAACTCGCCTCTTGTGAGAAGCAAGGAATTTAGTGACTCTCTATATAAAACGTTTGAGAAATTGCAGAAAAATAAGGAAAATAATGATGTTGCCTGGTTGCTCTTAACATCTCTGGATAAAGTGATAGGGGAAAATAAGAAGCTCAGTGATAAAAAAAAAAAAATACCAGCTCAAGATTCGAAACAAAAGTTTAACGGTTTCCAAGTGTGCTATGGAAGAGCATCTTCTCTCCAGTAGCCAAAGAGCTAAAGCGGAAGAAAATCAAGATGGAGCCTTTATTTATTATACATTTGGCTGATTTACAATGCAAATTTAATTCCCAGGCACGAAGAGTGTCTGCAGTCAAAGTGAGAGCACTAGTCGGGAAAGGGTAGAACCCTGAAACTTGGGACGGAGATGTGTGGGAGAACCATGATGATGAGGATTTTGAACCTTCAGATTCTGAGGAATCTCCCTACCCTCAGCAGAGAATCCACACCCTGCAGATCCCTCCTCCCCACCCTTGCCTGAGGAAGCTAATCGCCCCCTCCCAGTGGGAGCTAATGTCCCTCAGGGCCCAACAATTGTTGCCTCTAGACCTATAACCAGAGTCAAGGCTAAGCAAGCCCCTAAAGGTGAGATAAAATGTGTGGCCCACAAGGAGGTGTGATATACTGCTAAAGAAATTAATGAGTTTGCCAATTCATTCCTGCAGAAGCCTAAGGAATATGTGTGGGAATGTATTTTAAGGGTGTGGGATAATGGTAGAAGGAATATAAAATTGGATCAGACTGAGTTTATCGATATGAGCCCACTAAGTAGAGATTCTAGGTTTAACATGGAAGCTTGAGCAGTTAAAAAAGGTGTTAAAAGTTTAATTGAATGGTTGGCTAACATATTTATGAAAACATGGCCTACTAATTGGAGATGCCTGATAATCCTTGGCTTAGTACTCATGAAGGGATTGTGAGGGTCAGGCAGATGGGCATGCTTGAGTGGATTCGAAGTGTAAAACCACATTCTCCACAATATGAGGACCCAGAGGACATGCCTTTCACTGAGTTCATAAGATGGAAAGTACTGAGAGAAACAGCAGAACATTGGAAGGGTTTTGTTTTTGCTCTATTTCTTATGCCAGATCTTACAGTTAGAGAAGCTGTTGCTTGCTTGCATAACTTAAATGTACACCTAATAGGTTTAACAGGTAGGCGTCAGGTGGCAGCACTGAATCACAGAAGGCCAGATGAGCATAGTTATCATAGTTATCATAATGGTCGGCAAAGGCAAAACAATGCCTATAATGGCGTGGCTGGAAATGATCTTTGGAACTGGCTAATTAATCATGGTGTTCCCAGGAACCAAATACATAAGAAGACTACTAAGTATTTATATGATCTGCATAAGTGTAAAAGATGTAGAAAAAAATGACAGGAAATCAACATTGGATTTCAGCAGTAGTGAATCCCATCCAGTTAACCAGTTTCCAGACTTGAGACAGTTCACAGACCCAGAACCCCTTGAATGAAGGGGTGGCCGGGTTCTGGTGAGGAAGGACCTCGTCACAATACCAAAGAGTTATGCTGTTTGCCTTCCTTCTGTCCTTCCCCAGAGGGACCTGAGGCCTTTTACAAGGGTAAGTGTACATTGGGGAAAAGGAAATAATCAGACCTTTCAAGGCCTATTGGATACTGGATCTGATTTGACACTGATCCCAGGACACCCTAAAAAGCATTGTGGCCTTCCGGTTAAAGTAGAGGCCTATGGAGGTCAGGAGATAAATGGAGTTTTGGCTGAAGTCCAACTCACAGTGGGCCCAGTGGGTCCCGGAATTCATCCTGTAGTTATTTCCCCAGTCTCAGAGTGTATAATTGGGATAGATATAATTAGAAATTGGCAGAATCTCCACATTGGTTCCCTGTCCTGTTGAGTGAGTGCTATTATGGTTGGAAAGGCCAAATGGAAACCATTGGTGTTGCCTCTACCAGGGAAAATAGTTAACCAAAAACAATATCATATCCCTGGAAGAATTGCAGAAATTAGTGCCAACATCAAGGATTTGAAAGATGCAGGGGTGATGATTCCTACCACATCTCCATTTAACTCTCCAATTTGACCTGTGCAAAAGACAGATGGATCATGGAGAATGACAGTTGACTATCAAAAACTCAACCAAGTAGTGACAATAATTGCAGCTGCTGTACCAGATGTGGTGTACTTACTTGAGCAGATTAATATGTCTCCTGGTACCTGGTATGCAGCTTGTCCCAGTTTGTCTTCCATTGCTGTGACAAAACACTCTGACCGACACCAACTTGGGGAGGAAAAGGTTTATTCAGCTTACATCTCGTGGGTCACAGTTCTTCACTTAGGGAGCCCAAGGCAGGAACTCAGGGCAGGAACCTGGAAGCAGTAGCTGAAGCACAGGCCATGGAAGAATGCTGTTCACTGGCTTGCTCCCCTGGCCCATGACCAACCTGACCTCTTATACAGTACACAACAACCTGCCCAGGTTGGCACCACCCATAATGGGCTGGGGCCTCCCACATTGCTCAAAAATCAATACAATACTCCACAGACGTGGCCACAGGCCAGTCCAATGGAGCCAATTCTCCAATTGAGGCTCCCTCAACCCAGGNATCAAGACAATACTCCACAGATGTGGCCACAGGCCAATCCAATGGAGCCAATTCCCCAATTGAGGCTCCCTCAACCCAGGTGTGTCAAGTTGACACTAAAGCTATCCAGCACAATTGACCCCTTGTCAACTTGACACACAAAACACATCACTATTAAACCACCACCTTTCCAGTTCTTATCCCCAAAGTATGATGTTAACATTAATAACAACCTAAGACAGTACAACCTTAAAAGCCCCACAGTCCTTAAAATGTCCAAATACTTAAAAGTTCACAGTCTGTTAAAAGTCTCTTAACTGTGGGCTGCTGTAAAACCCAAAACAAATACTGTCTTATTTCAAAGGGAAGAATCAGGCACACTCAAACAAAACCTAAGTCCAGCAAGTAGCTCAAGGCTGGACACCTGGGATTCACTCACAATCTTCTGGGCTCCAAAGGGTTTCAGGAGCTCCCCTTCTCTGACTCTGCCATCCGTGGCACATACAGCTCATCTCGAAGGCTCAGGTCAGCTCCATTCCACACCTGCTGCTGCTCTTGGTGGTCATCCCATGGTCCCAGCATCTCCAAAATGCTGGGGTCGCCACTGAAAATGAGACAGCAGCTTCATCAATGGCCTCTTCTGACCTCTCCTGGTGCAAAGCCTCAGCTTCTCTCCATGACCCCTGCAATCTTGGGGTCTGAACTGCAACCGAAGTGCACTTCCACCAATGGTCTTTTCTGACCTCTCACAGTGCCAAGCCTCGGCTGCTCTCTGTGACCCCCTCAAATTTCAACACCGGAACCATATAGGAGATTCTTATACATTACCAAGTCCTGCCTCTGGCTCAAGATGGAGGCTCAGGCCCCTTCTAGATCATAGCTTCTGTGTGCTGACCCTGAAGAAATTCTTCCCAGAAAATTTCGCCACAGTGATGCTGCTCTCCTGTTACTTACAGCTGATTTTTCAGCCCCAGCTAACCAGTATCAATTGTCCCAGTACAACAAAAATTTCACTTCAGGCTCTGGTCTCTTGTTACAGCTGATTCCTCAGCCCCAGCTGACCAGAACCCACAGATTACACAGTCCTAATGATCTCTGTTCCCCTTTGAAACTAGAAAATTCACAAGCCAGGCCTCCAACTTCTACAAATCCTTCAGCAAAACTGCTCCAAGCTCCACAGCAACAATCTTTAGGCATTCAATGATCTTCCAAACCCAAAGTTCCAAACACCTCCACAATCCTTCGCCAAAACACCAAGGTCAGGTCTGTCACAGCAACACCCCACTCTTCTGGTACCAATTTATGTATTAGTCACTTTTCTGTTGCTGTGATAAAACACCATGACCCAAGGAACTTATAAAAGGAAGAGTTTATTTGAGCTTACAATTGACGGTTCCAGGGAATCAGAGTCCATTGTGGTGGGAAGCATGGTGGCTGGGGCTGGAGCAGCAAGCCAAGGGTCACATCTGCAATGAGCACAGGAAGCAGAGAATCCACATGCTGCAGATCCCTGCTCCCCACCCTTGCCTGAGTAAACTAATCTCCCCCTCTCAATTGCAGCTGCTGTACCACATGTGGTGTCCTTACTTGAGCAGATTAATATGTATCCTGGTACCTGGTATGCAGCTATTGATCTGGCCAATGTTTTCTTCTCAATACCGGTTCATAAGGACCACTAGAAGCAATTTGCTTTCAGCTGGCAAGGCGAACACTATACCCTTACTGTCTTGCCTCAAGGGTATGTTAACTCTCCAGCCTTGTCCCATAAATTAGTTAGAAGGATTCTTGATCGCCTGACTCTTCCACAAAATATCACACTTGTCCACTATATTGATGACGTTATGCTGATTGGACCCAGTGAACAGGAGGTAGCAGCTAGTCTAGACTTGTTGATGAAGCATATGCACATGAGAGGATGGAAAATAAACCCAACTAAATTTCAAGGGCCATCTACCTCAGTGAAGTTTCTAGGGGTTCAGTGGTGTGGAGCATGCAGAGACTTTCCTTCTAAGGTAAAGAATAAGTTGTTGCACCTGGCCTTTCCTTCCACCAAGAAAGAAGCACAACATTTAGTGGGCCTTTTTGGATTCTGGAGGCAGCACATTCCTCATATGGGTGTGTTACTACAACCCATATATCAGGTGACTAAGAAGGCAGCAAACTTTATGTGGGGCTTGGAACAGGAAAAGGCTCTTCAACAGGTCCAGGCTGCAGCGCAGGCTGCTCTGCCCCTAGGGCCATATGATCCAGCAGACCCAATGGTGCTTGAAGTATCAGTGGCAGATAGAGATGCTGTCTGGTGTCTGTGGCAGGCTCCCATAGGGAATCATAGAGGAGGCCCTTGGAATTTTGGAGTAAAGCTCTACCTTCATCTGCAAACAGCTATTCTCCTTTTGAGAGATAGCTCTTAGCCTGCTATTGGGCCTTAGTGGAAACTGAACGTTTGACAATGGACTACCAAGTCACCATGAACCTGAGCTGCCCATCATGAGCTGGGTGTTTTCTGACCCACCAGACCATAAAGTAGGACGTGCACAGCAACAGTCCATTATGAAATGGAAGTGGTACATACGTGACAGGCCCTGTGCAGGCCCTGAGGGCACAAGGAAGCTGCATGAAGTAGTTGCCCAAATGCCTATGGTTCACACTCCTGTTACAATACCTCCTGTGCTTAAGCATGCACCTGTGGCTTCATGGGGTTTGCCCTATGATCAGTTGACCAAGGAAGAGAAGACTAGGACCTTGTTTACTGATGGTTCTGCACGCTATACAGGCACCACCCAGAGGTGGACAGCTGCAGCATTACAGCCTATTTCTGAAACAACCCTAAAGGACACTGGCAAAGGAAAATCTTCATAGTGGGCAGAACTTTGGGCAGTGCACATGGTTGTGCATTTTGCCTGGAAGGAGAAATGGCCAGAGGTTCAATTATATACTGATTCATGGGCTGTAGCCAATGGTTTGGCTGGATGGTCAGGGACTTGGAAGGAGCATGACTGGGAAATTTGTGAGAAAGACATTTGGGGAAGAAGTATGTGGATAGAGCTCTCTGAATGGTCAAAGGATGTGAAGATACTTGTGTCTCATGTAAATGCTCATCAAAAGGTGATCTCAGCAGAGGATGAGTTTAATAATCAAGTAGATTGGATGTTTCATTCTGTGGATAGTCAGCCTCTTTCTCCAGCTGTATTGTACTGTTTCTCCTATAGCCAGAATTCATGGGTCCAGGAACCAAGGGGTGGAAGTGAGAGTGATTCCACTCACTATCACCCATAGTGACTGAGTAGGAAAATTTTTGCTTCCTGTACCCACGGCCTTGCATTCTGCTGGTCTATATGTTTTGGCTCCAAAGGGGGGAGTGCTTTTGCCAGGAGATACAGCAGACATTTCATTGAACTGGAAGCTAAGACTTTCCCCTTGCCACTTTGGGCTTCTACTGCCCTTAAGCCAACAGGCTAAGCAAGGAATAACAGTAGTAGGAGGAGTGATTGATGCAGACTACCAGGGGGAAATTGGACATTTTCTCCACAATGGGGGCAAGGAAGATTACGTCTGGAAGGCAGGAGATGCTGTAGGGCGCCTTCTGGTGCTACCATGTCCTATGATTAAGGTCAATGGGAAATTCCAACCCAAACCAGATAGGACAATAAATGGCCCAGACCCTTCAGGGATGAAGGTATGGGTCACTCCTCCAGGGAAAGAGCCAAGACCTGAAGAGGTGCTTGCTGATTGTGGAGGAAATACAGAATAGGTAGTAGAAGAATGTAGTCATAAATATCAGCTGAGGCCATGGGACCAGTTGCAGAAACGTTGATTATAATAGATATTAACTTTTGTCCTATTTGGTTAAGAATGTGCTTGTTCATATATATACACGTATATTAAGTGGATACTTGTGTTTTTCCCTTTTGAATGTACAAATGAGATAAGTGTTAAGAGTTGTCATATTTAGGTTATTAGATACTGAAGTACTAAGTGTTCCTCAAGGACATTACCACCTACTGTAAGATATAATGCTTTGCTATTGCACATGAGACACATACCATGTTAGGTGGAATTATGCCCTTGCTATTGTTTGCAATTGACATTTAAGCATGACATAAGGAGAGGCTATTTATTGGGTGTCAAGTTGACAAAGGGTGGACTTGTGATGGTTAATCCTGGGTGTCAACTTAACTGGACTAAGGAACAAATAAGAGAAAAAGGATCTTTGGGTTGGAGCACCTCAACCCAGATGGCCCACCCCAAATGTGGGTGTTACCTTCTGCCGGCAGGCAGTATTAAAGGCCATGGCAGAGGGAGCTGGTCCCTTTGTCCTGTGGCTTGCCTCTCTCACTGGTGAGTTTGTCTTACTGCTTTGATCGACCCTTCAGATCCCAGCATGCGCTGAGACTGGCAGATCTCTTGGAATCCATGGGGCCTTCACTGCCAGATTGGGACTACTGAGACATCCAGCCTTGCAGACTGAGCAGTTCCCTGGACTCTCAGCCTTTCCAGTGCAGCGCAGCTACTGTTAGACTCCTTGAACTCTGTAATGTGTGCCAATCAATAAATTGTATATAGCTATATATTTGTCCTGTTGCTTCTATTTCCTTAGAGAATCCTGACTAATACAATACCTATATCAAAAAATCATCTATCATGATCAGGTTGGATTCATACCAGAGATACAGGGATGGATCAATATATGTAAATCAATAAATATCATAAAACACATAAATAGACTGAAAGACAATAATCACACAATCATCTCAATTGATGCAGAAAAAGGCTTTTACAAGATTCAGCATGCCTTCATGTTTAAAGTTCTAAATGGAGTTGGACTGAAGGGAACATTCTTAATATAATCAAAGCCATATACAACAAACACACAGCCAACATCATCCTAAATGGAGAAAAATTAGAATCATTCCCCTTAAATGCAGAAACATGTCAAAGCTCCCCCCTGCTGACACCCCTCTTCAACATAGTGCTTGAAATACTTGCTAGGGCAATAAGAAAAAAGAAGGAAATTAAAGGAGTACTAATCAGAAAAGAGACAATTAAAGTATCCTTTTTTACAGATGATAAGATAGTTTACTTGAGGGATGCTAAAAATTCCACCAGAAAACACCTAAAAACAATTAAGACTTTCAGCAAAGTGTCAGGATACAAAATTATCCTAGAAAAATCAGTAGCTTTCCGTTACACAATACACAATTGGAGAAGGAATATAAGAAAACCTTCCCACTCACAATAGCCTCAAAAAGAAAAATAATAAATAAATAGATAAATAAATAAATAAATAAATAAATAAATAATAAGTAAGTAAAATGCCTTGGAACAAACCTAACAGAGGACACCAAAGATCTCTAGAAGAAAAAATTTAAACCACTGAAGAAGGAAATGGAAAGACCTCCCATTTTCATGGATTGGAAAAGTTAATATAGTAAAAGTGTCCATTTTACCTAAATGAATATATAATTTTAACACAATTCCAATCAAAATCCCCATGAGTTTCTTCATAGACTTAGAAAAAATTCTTAAATTCATATTGAAAACCAAAAGACCCCAAATATCTAAAGCAAGCCTGAGTGAAAAGTGCAATATGAGGCCCAAAGTGTGGGCCAGGCACATCAGCCAAGCATATTGTTGGAGGATTGGATTATTGGCCTGTTGTGCAAAGATGTTGGTTGCTTCAGCCAGACCAGCCAAGGTGCAGGGTATGGGCAAGGGAGGGCAGACTACAACCTGAATTCCGTAGGGAGTGTCCTGTAAGCTCTATATCCAACATAGAGGAACTGGCTGGTAACAGAGCGAGTACAGTGCTTATAGGGTGTTGCCTGGGTTGTTCCCTACCCAGTTCCTGGAAACCCACAGAACAGAATTGGAGCAGTGAGCTATGTGTTCTAATATATAACCAAAATTGAAACAAAGGCATCAGAAGGAATCAAGGAAAGCAATCTTTCAACACAGTGAAGAAACTTTTTTTTTAATTGTATTTATTTATTTATTTTTAACAAATCTAGACCCGTGTTCCCGCTCATTCCCCCACCCCGTCAGAGCTCGTGCATTCTGCCAAACATGCTTTCCATCTCTTAGTCTTTCTCAATATTTTCAGTGAAGAAACTTTTGACTTTCACATCAGAATACAAGCAAAAGGAAACCCACGTGCCAAAACTACAATGAAAGAACAGTATGGAGAAAAGTGCAGAATAATTGCACAATAAACATTACCAAGCCTATAGAAGATTCCTACAATGAGATCTCCCTCAAGGTAACCAAGAGCACAGATTGTAGAAAAAGAATCACAGATATATGCAAAGAAATAATAGAACCAAGAGGAGAGAATGAAAAACTCAGAAAGGACCTAAAGGGGGAGAATGAGAAACTTTGTAAAGAAATAAAAGGAAGAAAGGGCAAACTCCAGAAACAACTAGAGGGAGAAAATGACAAACTCCAGAAGGAAGTGGAAAGACTGAAAAGATCCCATGCTGAAATGAAAAAGGAAACCAACCAGCAAAGCAAGGAGCTACAAGAAGAGACTGAGAAGCTCCTAAAGGAAGTGGAAATAGTAAAGAAATCACAAGATAAATTGAAAAAGGAAATCAAACACATAAGCAATCATGAGGAATGAAAGGGAAAAAGCCTCAGAAGCAGAATTCAGGTAACAGAAAAAAAGAATATCAGACCTAGAAGATAACACAGAACAACTAAAAAACTCAAGTAAAGACTATGAAAAATTTAAAATAAACATGAGTGGAACAATCATGAAATGTGGGACACTGTGAAAATAACAAACCTCTGCATCATAGGGATAGAGGAAGGAGAAGAATCACAGGACAATGATATTGATTCAATTTTCAACAGAATAATAGATGAAAATTTCCCTTAACTGAAAAATGACAAACCCATACAAATACAGGAAGCACATAGAACACCAAATAGACAAGATGAGAAAAGAAATTCCCCACACCATACCATAGTTAAAATGTTAGATGTCTAAAAAAAGACAAAATACTGAAGGCCACAAGAGAAAGACAAGTTACATATAAAGGGAAACCCATCAGAATTACAGCTGACTTTTTAATGTAAACCATGAAAGCCAGAAGAACAAGTATTTCCAGCCCTAAACAACTATAAATGCCAACGCAGATTACTATACACAGCAAAAATGTCTATTATAGTTGAAGGAGAAAGAAAAATCTTTCATAAAAATAAACACAATGAAAGAACTCAAGTACAGAAATTCAACCCTTCAGAAAATACTCAAAGCATTTCAAAGGTCAGAAGAAAGGAGCAACTGTCCTCAAGAAGATAGAGAGTAATTGATAAGATTATAACTGTGGGGGATTGGAGAGATGGCTCACCGGTTAAGAGCACTGACTCCTCCTGCAGAGGAACCAGGTTCAATTCTCAGCACTCACATGGCTGAAAATTTGAGCTGGGCATGATAATGCACGCCTTTAATCCTAGCATTTAGGAGGCAGAGGCAGGCAGATCTCTGTGAGTTCAAGGCCAGCCTGATCTAAATAGTGAGTTCCAGAACAGCTGGGGCTACAGGGCTCAAAAAGACCAAAAACAAACAAACAAACAAACAAACAAACAAACAAATAAAAAAGAATATAACTGTGGAAATACTAACTCAAACAAAGATTACAAACAGAAAATAAGGTGAAAGGAAGCAACACACATCTCTCAATAGTAACATTAAATATTAATGGTGTAAACTACCCCATCAAAGGCATAGACTGGGAGAATGGATTAGGAAACAAAATCCAGCTATATGCAGTCTACAAGAAACCTATCTCACCCTCAAGGATAGGCATTGAATTAAGGTGAAAGGATGGAAAAATTATTCTAAGCAAATGGTACCAAAAAGCAAGTATGAGTTGCTATTATAATATGAGACAAAATAGACTTCAAAGAAAATCTAATCAGAAGAGACAAAGAGGGCCATTACATCCTTATCAAAGAAAAAAATAACCATGAATATTTCACAATCATGAATATATATATATATATATATATATATGCACCAAACTCTGCTGCAACAAACTTTATAAGCACAATTCTGCAGGACCTCAAGACACAGATTAATCCAAGCACACTAAAAGTAGGGGACTTCAGTATTCCACTGAGCCCTTTGGACAGGTAAACTGGAAAAAGAATAAACAGAGAGACATCTGAACTGAACAATATATTACACCAAATGGATCTCACAGATACCTACCAAATATTCCACCCAAACACCAGAGAATACACTTTCTATACATCACCCCATGGAACTTTCTCCAAAATCGATCACATACTGGGACGCAGAAAAAAAACACAACAAATATATAAAAGAATCAAATAATCCCATGAATTCTATCAAGCCACAGTGAAATAAAACTCAATATCATGGAGATTGTGGAGTTGGAAGATCATAAAAAAAAATCCCTCAATATCAACACCAGAATAAGCCCTACTGTCTAAAGGAACACATGGAGACTAAACAATACATTCCTAAATAATGAATGAATCAAGGAAGAAATAAGGAAAGAAACAAAACTATTCCTGGAAGCAAATAAAAAGACAATAGAACACAACAAACCCTATGGGGTACTTTAAAAGCAGTCCTAAGAGGAAAATTTATAGCACTAAGTGCCTACATAAAAAAACAGAAAGAGCAAAAATAAATGATCTAACACTATAGCTGAAAGAAATGGAGAGGCAACAGCAACTGAATTCTAAACCTAAAAGACAGGAGAAAATAACAAAAATTAGAGCAGACATCAATGAAATAGAAACAAAGTAAACAATACAAAGAAACAATGAATCCAAAAGCTGGTTCTTCAAAAGGATAAACAAGATGGACAGACCATTTAACCAAAATAAAGAAAGAGCAGCTCCAAATTGATTGTATTCAAGATGAAAAGGGAAACATCATGACAGACATAGGAAAGATTCAGACAATAATACACTAATATTCTTAAAACCTACACTGTATTAAATTTGAAAACCTAAGAGAAATGGATGAATAGCTGAAATACTGGAATTCACCAAAGCGTACTCAAGAAGATATTGAGAACTTAAACAAATCCATAACTTATGAGGAAATCAAAACAGTGATTCAAACCCTCCCAACTAAAAAAAGCCCAGGCCCAAACGGATTTATGACAGAGTTCTATAAAAACGTTAAAGAAGACATACAACAACATACTCAAATTGTTCAAAAGAATATAACTGAAGGGAAATCTCCCAAATTCTTTCTACAAAGCCAGTATCACTCCAATACCAAAAACGGGCAAAGATACAACCAAAAAAGAAAACTATAGTACCATTTCATTAATGAATATAGATGCAAAAATTCTCACCAAAATACTTGCAAACCACACACAGGCACATATTATAAAGATCATTCACCATGTCCAAGTCAGATTTATACCAGAGATGAAGGGATGGTTCACCATACACAAATCAATAAATGTCATAAAACACATAAATGGGATGAAAGACAAAAATCAAATGGTTATCTAAATTAATGTAGAAAAAGCTTTCAAAAAAAAGCAGCATGACTTCATGCTTAAAGTCCTAGAGGGGCTGGACTGGAGGGAACATTACTGAACATAATCAAAGCCATATGCAATAAACCCACAGTCAACATCATCCTAATTGGGGGAAAAATTAGAAGTATTGCCCTTAAAGACAGAAACATAGCAAGGCTGCCCCATATCACCACTCCTCTTCAATAAAGTACTTGAAACACTTGCCAGGGCAATAAGGCAAGAAAGGGAAATTAAAGGAATACTAATTGGAAAAAAAGGAAGTCAAACTACCCCTCTTTACAGATGATATGATATTTTAACTAAGGGATGTTAAAAACTCTACCAGAAAACTCCTAGAAACAATTAAGAGTTTCACTAAAGTGGCAGTATAAAAAAAAAAAATAACCTGGAAAAATCAGTAGCCTTTCTCTACTCCAAAAACAAGCAACTGGAGAAGGAATACAAGAAGACCTTCTCACTCACAATAGCCACAAAAAATATATAAAATAAAATACCTAGGAAAAAAACTTAAAGACACCAAAGATCTCTACAACAAAAATTTTAAACCCCTGAAGAAGGAGATTGAAGAACACATCAGAAGATGGAAAGATCTCCCATGCTCATTGATTTTAAAAATTAATAGAGTAAAAATTTCCATTCTACCCATAATGATATATAGTTTCAATGCAATCCCAATTAAAATCCCCAAGAGTTTCTTCACAGACTTGGGAAAAAAATCGTTAAATTCCTACGGGAAAACAAAAGACCCCAAATAGCCAAAATAACCTTGAGTGAAAATTACAATACAGGGGGAATCACTATTCCAGATTTCAAACTATACTACAGGGCTATAGTCATAAAAACAGATGGTACTGGAACAAAAACAGATCTGTAGACCAGTGGAGCAATATTGAAGATCCAACCTTGAGCACATCCAATTTCTGCCACCTCATATTTGACAAAGGGGCAAAAAGACTCAGTGGAGGAAAGACAGCATCTTCAGTGAATGGTGCTGGCAAAACTGGATCACCATTTGTAGAAGAATAAAATTAAACCCTTACCTCTCACCCTGTAAAAAAAATCAACTCCAAATTAATGAAAGACCTCAGCATGAAACCCAAAACTCTGAAGGTGATAGAAGAAAATGTTGGCAGCAACTTACAAGACATAGGTGTAGGAAAAAAATCTTTCTAAATCAAACAGCAGCTGTGCACGAAATAAGGTCAACAATTGATAAGTGGGATCTCATAAAACTCAAAAGCTTCTGTATAGTGAAATTAATAATCAATGAAGTAAAGAAAAAACCCACAGAGTGGGAGGAAACCTTCACTACTGATAACATCTGACAGAGCATTAACAACCAGAATATATAAACTATTCAAAAACCAAAGAAGTGCCCTCTGCTCTGGTCCCGGCTGGACCTGTGGGCGGGAACCGGGGTCGCAGGGGAGACGCCATAACGCGCCAGGCCAGGTACACAGCTCTAGGCGGGGTCTGGCGGGGGGCAGCTGGGAGAGGGTCTCGCTGTGAACCCGTCTACGGGGTCCCCGGCCCAGAGGGACCGCGCTCGGGTGAGCAGGGTCGCGTTTCCCTCTGCTCTGGTCC
>VZQC01000611.1:862418-953889 GCA_009823505.1 Rhizomys pruinosus
TGGACACTCATTTGATCAACTTGATTGAACAAACAACCTGTCACCCCCCACTGGATGGTGGGGCTGTAGGTGTTTGGGCACAACAGCCTGCAGATAGGTTTTGCATGAAGGATGCTTGTACTCATGGATTATCACTTATAGCTAAAAATGAAAAAAAAAACTGAGAGAAAGATGCAGGACAGTTATGGCGGAATGCATGATCTGGGATGGGGGGGGGAGGGAAAGGGAAATAAGCCTGAACTGAATTGGAAAAAATGTATGAAATGCACAAAGCATCAATAAAAATTAATTTAAAAAAAAAAAAAAGAGCAGACAGTGTTAACAGCTGGAAAAAAAAAAAAAAAAACCAAAGAAGTAAGAAAACAAATGACCTATTCAAAAGATGGAGTAAAGATCTGAACAGAGACTTCACAAGTGAGGGAATAACGATGTCTGAGAAACATCTTAAAAAGTGCTCCACATCATTAATAATTAAGGAAATAGAAATTAAAACCACTTTAAGACATCATTCCACTCCAATAAGACAGGCTAAGGTCATGAAAACAAAAGACACCAAATGCTGGAGAGGATGTGGGGAAAGGGGAGAAAGCTAACCCAGTGCTGGTGGGAATGTAAACTTGTGCAACCATTATGGTAAGCAGTGTGGAGAACCTTTAAAAGACTCAAAATGTGTCTATCACCTGACCCAGTCATACCACTCCTGTATATGTACCCACAAGACTCATCCTACCACAAATATACATGCATATCTATGTTTATTGCAGCTCTCTTCACAATACTGAAGAGCGGGAAAATGCCCTTCAACCAATGAGTGGATAGAGAAAATATAATACATCTACACAATAGAGTTATATGCATCAGTAAATAAAGATGACATTATGAACTTTGGAGGTAAATGGATGGAACTAGAAGACATTATGCTAAGTGAAGTAACATAGTCCCAGAAAAACAAATGACAAATGTTATCCTTCATCTGTGGATGCTAGCACCAAATACCTACTAGTAAGGCAAACTGAGCAATATATTCTTTTCCCTGAAAGCAACTGTACCATTATAATGTGAATACCTTAATGGGATCTAGAATTAACCTACCACTTATCTTCAGACTTTGCAATTGTTGTATATTGGGGGAAGGTATGTATGCATATAAAATTAAAGGGGAAACGTGGATTTCAAAAGTGGTTACCCTCATTTGTGGATGATAGCACTAAATCTCCAGTTCTAAGGCAAGTTGAACATTATTTTTATTTTTATTTTTTATCTGAAAGCAAATGTGCTGTCATAATATTAATCTCTTAACACATCTAGAATTGACCTACCACTTATTTTCAGACTTTGTAATTACTATATATGGCTGGAAGGTATATATTCTTATCTTATGGTAATATAAAATTAAATGGGAAAAATGTGAATGGTTAAACCTATTTTGGAATTAACATACAGTTTATTCTCAGAGCTCACAATTTGGTACATATGTGATTGTTATATAGGCATATTTTGGAGCAACACAAAGGGGAGTGAGCAACAGCAACATAAAGACTATGTCAAAAAAATGACTGATAGGGGCTGCAGAGATGGCCTAGCAGTTAAGAGTGCCTACTGCTCTTGCAGAGGACCCTGGTTTGATCCCCAGCACACACATGGTGGCTGAAAACCATCTTTAACTCCAGATCCAGGGGAATTCAACGTCCTCTTCTGACCTCCGTGGCATTGCACGACACGGGTGCACAAAACTGCATGCAGACAGTACATTCATACATACGAAAATAAATAAAATTAAAAAAAAATACACAGAATGTATTTTAAAAAAATAAATGACTGGGGCTGGAGAGATAGCCTAGCGGTTAAGAGCACCGACGCTCTTGCAGAGGACCCGGGTTCGATCCCCAGCACCCACATGGCGGCTAAGAACCGTCTGTAACTCCAATTCCAGGAGAACTCCAGTTCCAGGGGAATCTGAGACCCTCTTCTGACCTCCGTGGCATTGCACGACACAGGTGCACAGACCTGCATGCAAACAATACATTCATACACATACAAAAATAAATAATAAAAAAAAATTAAAAAAAAAATAAATGACTGATACAGTTAAATTCTACCCAAAACAACAAGCCGCTGCAGTGAAAAACTTTGGAAAGACTGAAAGAAAGATGTAAGAAATGTATGGCAGAAGGCATGAACTGGGGTGGGGTGGTGGGCAGGGAGAGGGGAATGTGTTTATATTGGACTGAAGGATGATGTATGAAGTGCACAAATCATCAATAAAAATAAATAATTTATAAAAAAGAAAAACATTGTTATCCAAACAAAGTAGAACCCATCATGCTCTTAACAAACTCTGCCTTAGTAACTTTGCACTATAAAATTGGCTTTTGACTTTGGCTTCAGGTAAAACAAACTGAGGATAATATACCATCAAACTAAAAAAATAAATATCTCTCTAAACCTGCTCCAGTGACATGCTTCCCCAGAAAGGCCACATATTTAAGACCTCTCAAAACAGCACCACTAACTGGGGACAAAATGTCCAATTACTTGGAAAACATAGGGACATTCTTACTCAATCTCCCAGTGAGGGTCAGGAACTGTTCATCTAATCGGTAACAGTTGTCTGAAGATAATTCCATAGCAATGATCCAAACACCCAAGTTCTTCACTCATTATTAAGAAAAGGAGCTGGCCAAAGAATCAAATAAGGATTACTATCTTACATAAAACATCAAACAACTTAGGACATGTTGATCCATTTGCTGTACATTTCAGGATTCCATGGACTGCAGCCTGAAAATCTTGATGAGACTTTTTTGGACTGTTTCAGAAAATATCAACACTAGCCCTCCTTTTAGTATTTTGGTAAGTCATCTAAAGTAACATGCCTGAGTGTAATGTGCTGCCCCCTGAATCTAAACAAGTGCACACAGTACATGCCTTTTATTTGGTAGTAGGAGGAAATAGGTCCAAGAGATTACCCTCGGTGTAAAAGGAATGTCTGCATAACTTAGACCACTGCACTCCTAGAGACTTCACTGGGGTAAAAGGCTACTGAATTTGGATAAGATTTATATCTCATGCTTTGATATGCATATGTGTTACTAAGTCCAGAGTGGTTGTTTACTCCTCGCTGGATCTAATGAGCATAATTTTATCAATATAAAGGGACAATGTGGTACATTTTGGAAAGCGAAATGAGCAAAGTCCCTATAAACCATGTTAAGACATTGGGATACAGAATTATTTTATCATTGAGAGAAAACTGTAAAAGTATAATGCAGACTGTGGTGGTTTGAATGAGAATGTCTTCCAAAAACTTCAAGTATTCAATCATTTTGTTCCCCATTGGTGGTGCTGTTTTGGGAGATCTTAGAAGGTGTGGCTATGCTGGAGAAAGTACATCACTGGAGGCGGGCTTAGTGAGTTCAACAAGCCTTGCAGGCTCCAGTTGCTTTCTCTCTGCTTCCTGTATTCTCTGGAAGATGTGAACCTCGGCTTTCTGCTCCAGCTTCTGCCACCATGACTCCCTGCCACAATGGACTCTAATTCCCTGGAACCATCAATCATAAGCTCAAATAAACTCTTCCTTTAATAAGTTCCCTTGGTCATGGTGGTTTTATCACAGCTACAGAAAAGTAACTAATACACAGTCCTTGCAACTTGAATTATTATTTTTTTCTGGCAGGGTCTGTATGAATATGTATGGTGATAAAGTTTTTGCAAGATTATTAACTTTACAGGAGCTACTACTCTAATGTTAATTGGCTCAAGTATGAATTTCAGAGCTGGCAACACACCTTCAATTAGAAGCATGCATTAATCATATTTGCAATAAATAAATATCAGTCCACAAAATACATCTGTATACTGCACAGTCTAAATAGGACTATTAAGGTGAGATATGGTTGGATATATTTCAGTCACTTGATCTTTCACATCCTGGGTGGAGGCAATGTTATTTAAAATCCCTCCTAGGGTGCAAGATGATATTGGTTTACTATTTTCTCTCATACAGGCAGCTTTGATCATTTTCTTAATGGATTTTAAAGTCATAATATCCCTTAGTTCCCAGAACAAGGAACTTATATGAGGGTGGTACCAAATTCTAAGTATAATTATGTAAAATATGGACTCTGAAATGCCTACAGGATGAATATAGGCAAACATTTTTAACCTGAGTCAGATTTTGTGTGCAGTTTCATTGGTCACCTGAACTCCAAGTTCATTGGCATTAACTGGAGGGAAACGTGCTGTCTGAAATAGGCTAGAAGCAATATCTATTCAAAGATACTATGACAAAAGTGACAAAAGCCTGTGCGTTCACTTTTCACCAATGTACATTTGTCTAAATTCAAATATATTTATCTTTTGGGAACAATGGGAGGAAGAGAAATGGTAATTGTTGTGGAATGATATATATACTCAAAAATGTGCTATTTTTGTGTCTTGAGTGATCAATGACTTTACTATCAACAGGGCTTATTAAAGTTAAACTAATAAAGATTTAAAGTTAACAGTCCCAGAAAAACAAATGATGAATGCTATCACTCATCTGTGGATGCTAGCACCAATTACATAATTGTATGCCAAACTGAGCAATGTCAATGTGATCTGAAAACAACCATGCTCTTATATTGTGAATCCCTTAAAATATAATAAAAATATTTAAAGTTAAAAACAAAAACATAAAACCCTTGAAGAAGGAGATTTAACAAGATAGCTTAAGATGGAAAGACCTCCCATGCTCATGGATTGGAAGAATTAATATAGTAAAAATAACCATCCCAACCAAACTAATATGCAGATTCAATGCAATCCCAGTCAAAATCCCCATTAGCTTCTTCTCAGACTTAGAAAAAATCCTTAAATTTATATGGAAAAACAAATGACCCTATATAGCCAAAGCAATCCTAAGCAAAAAGTGCAACATAGGGGGATAACCATAACAGACTTCAAACTATATTACAGGACTATAGTCATAAACACAGCCTGGTACTGGAACAAAAAGAGAACCATAGACCAATGAAACAAAATTCAAGATCCAAACTTGAGCACATACAATTTCAGCCACCTCATATTTGACAAAAGGCCAAGAAAATTAAATGGAAGAAAGACAGCATCTTCAGCAAATGGTGTTGGCAAATTTGGATCACCACATGTACGAGAATAAAATTAAACCTCTTCCTCTTAACCTATACAAAAGTCACATCCAAATGGATCAAAGTCCTCAACTTGAATCCTGAAACACTGAAAGTGATAGAAGAAAACATAGGGAGTAACCTACAAGATATAGGCATAGGAAATGAATTTCGAAAACAAACAGCAACTGTGCAGAAAATAAGGTCAACAGTTGATTATTGGCACCTCATTAAATTCAAAAGCTTTTGTACAGGGAAAAAAAAAACAATCAACGAAGTGAAAAGAAAACCTACAGAGTGGGAGGAAACCTCACCAGTGATACATCTGATAGAGCATTAACATCCAGAATATATAAATTACTCAAAAAAGGAGCAAGAAAACAAACAACTCTATCAAAAGATGGAGTAAAGAGATGAATAGAGAATTCACAAATGAAGAACTGAAGATGGCTGAGAAACATCTCAGAAAGTGTTCAGTTTTGCTAATAATTAAGGAGATGCAAATTAAAACCAGCTTAAGATTTCACCTTACTACAGTAAAACTGGCTAAGATTAGGAAAACAAGTGACATCAAAGGCTGGAAAGGTTTTGGGGAAAGGGGAACACTCATTCACTATTGGTAGGAATGCAAACTCATGTAACCCCTATGGAAAGCAGTGTGGAGAACTTTTTTTCTCTCTAAACATTTTTCTTGACAAAATATCTAATTTAATAAAATGTTTTTATTGGTGATTTGTGTGTTTCATACATAATTTCTCAGTCTAATTTAGACATACTCCCTGTGATGGTTAATGCTGGGTGTCAACTTGACTGGACTAGGAATGAACAAATAAGAGAAAAAGGATCTTCGGATTGGACTCCTTCAAGCTAGATGGCCCACCCCAAATGTGGGCATTACCTTCTGCCAGCAGGCAGTATAAAAGGCCATGGCTGAGGGAGCTGGTCCCTTTTATCCTGTGGCTTGCCTCTCTCTCACTGATGAGCTTGTCTTGCTGCTGTGATCAACCCTACGGATCCCAGCGTTTACTGAGACCAGCAGATCTCCTGGAATTGATTGGGCCTTCAGCACCAGATTGTGACTACTGAGACATCCAGCCTTGCGGACTGAGCAGTTCCCTGGATTCTCAGCCTCTCCAGTGTGGCACAGCTATTGTTGGACTCCTTGAGCTCTGTCACGTGAGTAAATCAATAAATTTGTACATAGCTATATATTTGTTCTATTGATTCTGTTTCTTTAGAGAAGCCTGACTAATACACTCCCATTTCCATGTGTATTAGTCACTTTTCTGTTGCTGTGATAAAGCACCATGACCAAGGAACTTATAAAAGGAAGAGTTTATTTGAGCTTATGATTGACGGTTCCAGGGAATCAGAGTCCACTGTGGTGGGAGGCATGGCAGCTGGAGAGGCATGGTGGTTGGAGCAGCAAGCTGAGGGTCACATCTTGCAAAGAGCCCAGTAAACAGAGAGAGAGACTGGAGACCACGAGGCTTGTTAAAACTCACTAAGCCTGCCCCCAACAACGCACTTCCTTTAGCATGGCCACACCCTCCAAGACCTCCAAAAACAGTGCCACCAACTGGAAACGAATGTCTGAATCCCTATGGGGGACACTCATCCAAACCACCACACCATGCCACCCTGTTGGGAGCTGCGGAGTGCCGCACCTCAAAGATGGCACTGGTTTCCACCTCCCACCCCAACGGGGTGAGCGCTCCATGCAGCAAACATGTCCTTATTTGGTTTGGCTTTGTTGAAGCCCTCTGTTCCGCATAGAGATATCCTATCCTTGAGACCCACGTGGTGGAAGTCGATTGGTTGTGACATGCCTTATAGGTGGTGAACCAGGAAGGGAGAGGGAGAGAAGCACCCACTGTAAGGGTACCCAAGAAAAACACTGCTTGAGGAAGATCGCTTCGTGTCTGGTCTTCTTTCGCTGGACGAAGGGGGACGTGACAAGTGGTGGCCCAGTACGGGGACACCGCTTCTCGATCACGACCTCAAGCAGTCGGGGCGAGCCGGGAAGTCCCGGGTAAGGAGGGACAATAAAGGTCAGCAGTGAGCAACAAGTCAAAGACCGCGAGTAAAGCGCAAGGATAAATTCTGCTGTTTGGGAATTAAAAGATGAAACTCGTGGATTTGCGAGCCAAGATCAGTAGATGGAAGTCTGTTTGGACGAATCAAGAAGTGAAAGCTCGTGGATTTGTGAGCCAAGATCAGTAGATAGGAAGTATATCTACTTCTTGCTGGGAGTCTGGTTGTTAGTTTTCTTTTTGGGGTGATTGTTTTCTTAGTATTCTGACAGGGCATGTCCAAAAAGAGTTAACTGGGGAACTCACTGACCCACCCAATTTTTTATGCCCTCAAAGACTTGCTTACAGCAAAGGGGCTAAAACTTAAAAAGTTTGAAACATTTGATTACGTTTTTGACAGATTGTGATCTTATTGCCCCCTGTTTCTTAGTGTCAGGGAGTTTGCCAGTAACAAGCTGGGATAAATTGGGGAGAGATCTTAATTTTGCGTGGGAGCAAGGCACACTTAAAGCTGGTATCTGCCCGATATGGAGGCTGGTGCTTGCCTGTTTGGGGGATCAAAAGTGCTGCCCAGCATTGGAAAGAGGGCAGGCAGCCTTGGAGCAGTTACAGAAAGAAAGATCAAAAGGAGATAGTCAAATGGTAGAGAAGGAAGTGACCCATCTTGAAAGCTCAGATTCAGATCAGAGTGAACCTGAGGACGAAGAGCAGGATATGTCAGCTGATGAGTTGGAGAGTTTGTTAGAAAGCATGAAGCAAGTGAAGGTTAGCATACAGCCTGCAGGCCCGTGGAACCTCCACTTTTACTGCTGAAGGGCCCCGGGACCCCCTCCGCCTTCTGCGGTACCTGGCACTTCGTCTCATCCGGAGCGCTGGAGGGAGGTAGCCACTCAAAATACAGCTCTATATGTTTTCCATTTTTCTGCTTTTGTGGCAAAAATGGGGAAGCAGCAGCAGGAAAAGTATTTGGTGACCCTGACACTGCCATGCCGCTTGTTAAACAATTGGTATCTGAACAATGTACAAAGGAGTGTAGGCAGGCAATAAACACTTACAAAAATAATAAAGGCTTTTGGAAGTGTGATGAAGGTCTGTTGGGAATTAGGCGGCACTCTTACCAATTCTGGCCTAGTGGTTGCAGTCATACAAATGACAAAAGAGTAGCAAAAGGGCCCAGATGGGAATGGGGGCAGCGAGGCGTGCTTAAAAAATGGTATATTATGGGGGCCCATGCAGTGGGTTGGCTTCCTCTGCCCTCAGATATCCAAGACAACTGGCCCATTATAATTATAGACATAAAAGATTGCTTCTTTTCCGTTCCCCTTGACTCTCAAGACACGGTAAAATTTGCTTTCACTGTCCCCTCTCTGTCATAACAGCGTTCAGACCTTTAATGCTCTCTTTCTCAACCGATTTCTGACAGCCAAATATGTGTTACTATCCTAAAAAGCTCGAGGTAGTCGGAAAGATCAATCTCAGGTCAGCCATCAGGTCCCTTCTGCGTACTTTACACATACTAATTCTCCAGAGAGAACACCCATTCTTTTTTCCCCCGGCCCACTAGCCGAAGGCAATGATTCAGTTGATAAGGCGTCCCCTGAGCTCTGAGTGTCTTCCTCCTCCCCTCAAGGAACTTGCACACACCTTTCATTCCCGCTTTTATGTTAATTCTAAAACGCTTGTCTCCCAATTTCACATCTCTCGAGCTGATGCTCGCGACATTGTAAAAAATTGTCATCAATGTGCCCCACTTCTGCGGCAACAGTCCCTTGGGATTAATCCCAGGTGTCTCCTCCCGTTTTCATGTTCTCTGTTGCTACGCCTGAAGGAATTACACTAAAGGAGGGCCTTCAAAAACAAAAGGGGGAATAGCCTCTGGCTCTCCTCCAAAGGAAAGACTTGCGATTGCTCTTTTTACTATTAACTTTTTAAATTAAGATAAGCACGGGCGGTCAGCTGCGGACAGACACACACAAATACAGACAAACACTTCAAAAGGGGTTGTAATGTGGAAAGACATAATTACAGGAAAATGGTATGGCCCGGACCCAGTCCTAACATGGGCGAGAGGATCTGTCTGTTTTTTTCCTCAGGATCATCAACAACATCTTTGGATCCCGGAAAGGCTCACCCAGGTGGTTTCAAGATGTGAGTGTGTGGGATGCTCGTGATGATGGTGCCCTGGCCCATGGCACCATTCAGCACAAGTATTCCCCTGCCTTTTTTACAACCAATGATAAATGGAGGTCTCTTCTTTTTTACCATTAGATGACATATTAGCAGCAGTACAAGAGACCATACACTGCCCCTAAACGGATTACTATGCTTCCAACTGATTACTAACATATCCCACGACAGTGATTGTGTACGTATGCAAAACCAGACAGGAGGCTGGTTTGATGCACCCCCTCCGGGGACAAGCTGGTCCAATGCCACATGGCTCAAGAGAGCTTGGCACTTTCAAACCCGTGCCTTTATGCATATGGCCCCCCTTTGTGTTCCTTGTATATAATGGAAGATTCAGGCCTCTGCGTAACTAGTCTTCAGTATAATAACTTTTCCCACGCTGCAAATCTATCTAAACAACTTTCTAGTTATCTTCTAGGAAACTGGTCTAAGCAGTTTGAATGATTGGTGACCCAACTAAGAGTGAAAATAGTGACAGTGAATTTAACACGAGTGGACCTGGACCTTTCCATCGGACTGTCATCCTGGATCTCAACAGCCATGAATCATCTCAAGGAATGGGCGGGGGTGGGATCCTTGGCATGCGTACTGTTGTTTCGTATATTCCTTTCCCTGTTGGTTTTTGTAATAACAATGAGAGTATCTTGACAGCGGAACATGGCTTTAATAGCACAGGCTTTTGCTGCCATTGAAGATGGACATTCCCCACTAGCTTGGCTCTCAATTATGCAAAAATCTTAAAGTTCGTGTCGCCCCTGAATGTCTTCACCATCCTACTCAGAGACGGGCACCTTTCCTTCTACCTAAGGCATGGAACCCTCAGGGCAATGGGGTATCCTATGACGGGTTTAATGAAGGAATGATCCTAAGACAGGGGGGATTGTTGAATTCAGCCATCTGCGGCCTTGAGACCATGCTCTATTAAAACAAAAAGGGGGAACTGTTGGGAGCTGCGGAGTGCCGCACCTCAAAGATGGCGCCAGTTTCCGCCTCCCACCCCCACGGGGTGAGCGCTCCATGCAGCAAACATGTCCTTATTTGGTTTGGCTTTGCTGAAGCCCTCTGTTCCGCATAGAGATATCCTACCCTTGAGACCCACGTGGTGGAAGTCGATTGGTTGTGACATGCCTTATAGGTGGTGTACCAGGAAGGGAGAGGGAGAGAGCACATGTAAGGGTACCCGAATAAAACTGCTTGAGGAAGATCGCTCTCGTGTCGTGTCTTCTTTCGTTGGACGAACGGGGACGCGACACCACCCCACTACAGTTCATACATTCTACCACATATGTCTTGAACATTTTTCTCAGTCTTTTTAAAGTTTTTCTCTGCAAAGGGTTATTGTTTGAGCAGAAGTTAACTGTTTCAGTCAGTAAATGAGCCTACCACCTGGCCCAGTCATAGCTCTCCTGGGTATATTATATAGCCACAAGACTCATCCTATCACAGAGATACATGCACATCTATGTTTATTGCAGCACTCTTCACAATAGCAAAGAGCTGGAACCAAACGAAATACCCCTCAACCAAATGTCTCTTCATGAAACAGTGGATAAAAAAGATGTGGTATGTCTACACAATGGAGTTCTATGCAGCAGTAAAGAAAGAAGACATCATGAACTTTGCAGGTAAATGGATGGAACTAGAAGACATTATGCTAAGTGAAGTAACACAGTCCCAGGAAAACAAATGAAAAATGGTATCCCTCATTTGTAGATACTAGCACCAAATCTCTATTTGCAGAGGAAACTGGCTGGTCCATCACACAAAAATTCAAAACCAAAGATGATGATCCTGAAAAAAATGTGAATGTTCATCTGGCACAGTGACCTAATGTTAGCCCTGAATGGATATTTCTATCGGCACATCATACCCCTAAGGATCTAAATGCATTATTAAAAAAGGAACTCCTGATGTGGTGGTGCATATCTTTACTGGGAGGCAGAGGCAGGCCGATATCTTGAGTTCAAGTTCAGCCTGGTCTACATAGTGAGATCCAGGACAGTCAGAGCTACAGGGAGACCCTGTCTCAAAAAGTAAAAAAAAATGTGGGGCTGGAGAGATGGCCTAGCATTTAAGAATAGACTGCTCTTGCAGAGGACCCAGGTTCCATGCCAAACACCCACATGGTGGCTGAGAACCATATTTAACTCCAGTTCCAGGGGAATCCGATGCTCTCTTCTGACTTTTGCAGCATTGCATGACATGGGTGCACAAACCTACATGCAGACAGTAGATTCATACATATAAATAATAAATAAAAATTTTAAAAAATAAAAAATTTAAGAGCAAGAGGAAAGGGTGGACTGTTGTTCACAATACTCCTCTGAATTGACACAGTCCCTTTCAAAGGGAGGCGTGAGAATCAAGAAGCAAATGACAAGTTCTAGAAAGCTCCAGTTTACAAGATTCCCAAGGTCATGCCACAAGGTTATAGAAGCATTAAAACTGAAGAAGCAGTTCCCTAACCAGCCATGCTGCATACCACTTGTGCAGAAATCTAAAGATTGTAGCTGTCATGAGTCATAATATGCTGGATGAGCTGATTAGTGAGGTAGGTGTCTAAGATTGTCCATGCTCTTGAGATCAGTGGCAGTTTAATCCTTTCTTTTGTTTATATTCTTAGAGATTTGAAAGTGAGTTCTTATGCATAACCTAAGTGAACTCATTCATATAAAATATTAACAACACTAGAATTTTACATTTCTAGGAATTTTCTCTTCAGATCATGCATTTTACTCTGAGTCAATTTAGATTATTATTTTTTACCAAACTATATCCTTTCAAACTGAAGTATACATATTAAAATTTCTGGTTTACAATTAAAATATTAGGCAAATTATACAAATCATTTCTGCTTCTATTTTTCATATGTACAACAAAAAGCCTAGCTTAAGCTATGATTTCAAAATGATCAAATGAAATAATGTATATGATACTTTACATGGAATTTTATTAAATATTATCAGTTTGATAACCTACAGAGATTGATTTCTGTTTTATTTTATTATATTACATAAGTAGTATAAGTAGTATAATTTATTTTACCATTCACATTTTCTTTGACTTAGATCTTTTGCCATTTAATATATTTGCATTTTTTAAAATATTTCCTAATTTTTCATACCAAAATAGGCTCATGTCTCATCATGTACTCTCTTATTTGAGTGTTGGAGTCAATGTTTTCTCCCTGATAGTCTGTATGCTCCGATTTTCTGTATTTGTAGCCACGTTTTTGATCCAACCCAAACTTCAATTTCCAAAATTGATTGGATTCATAAACCTACATCTAAGGGCATGTGGGGGGGTGGGAAATAACAAAGCTAAAATAGAACTACGTCATTGTGCAATACTCTAGGAATTACAGTAGTTATTTATTTATTCCTATTTTGATAGCAATTCCAGAATAAGTGAGTCATCTGAAGACAAAGAAGTAGATTTTTGTTTTGAAAATAATAAGTTATTTCAAGCAAGCAGTGCTGAATAGGAGAGTAGATCATAATATGACAGAACTGATATTCAAGGGAGAAGAAACAGTTTGAAGTGGACAAAATGGCAGAAAAAAGAAGAAAGAAAGAACACAGTCAAAAAGTTATGGTAAGGCAGTGAGAAGACAATAGGAAGCTGGGAATACATTAGAAGGAAATATTCAGACAAAAGTTATTTTTACAAATAAAAATTTTAGGTTACTGTATGTGATTAACTTGGGAAACAAAGTTTATTTCTGAGTTAAATCATTTTATAGGTGAAGAGATTGAACATACGAGCCCCCCCTTGCTGGATGGTGAGACCCATGAGCTGTGTGGGTTTGGGCACAACTGCTTGCAAATTGGTTTTACGTGAAGGATGCTTGTACTCACAAATTATCACTTATTGTTAAAAAAATGAAAACAAAACAAAACAAAAAAGCAGAGAAAGTTGCAGAAAACTTACGGCAGAATGCATGATCTGGGATGGGTAGGGGTGGGGTGGGGGGAAGGGAAGGGGATATATGCCTGAACTTAATTGGAAAATGATGTATGAAATACACAAATCATCAATTAGAAAAAAAGGAAAACAACAACAACAACAAAAAACAAATAAAAATTTTATAAATGGAAAACTATTCTAGAGTTGTTTCATTCTTTCTTGTAGAAATGTGCTATATAAGTGTGACTTATTTTACTTCTTGCTATGAGGCAGAATGTTACTGCAGAAAATATCTTCAGCAGGAAGTAGATTCTTTGAATAAAACTTGGAGGTCATAATCACACTTCACGTCAAACATTGAATGAATCAGCAAGTTAGAGAAAATAAAATCCCAAATCCTAAGATTAAGACTTACTTAAGATTCTGAATAAAAATGATAGCTGGTGAATTATATACTGATATCCTATCAATATAAAATATTATATAACAATTGTAAATTATTAATTCATTTTCTTTTAAACAATCATTTTGAAAATTGGCAATTATGTTTCTTTTTTTTCTTTATTTGGCAATTATATGTTTCTTAAATACAAAGTTTTATTATCTTAACAGATAATCTGTAAAAGTTCAAATTTAATAAACTAATATTTGCATTATTTCACATATACATTTGTGTGTGTATGTATGTATGTGTGTGTTTGTGTGTGTGTGTGTGTATGGTGCAAAGACTTAATTTCTCTTAGTAGTTTTCATCTAGACATCATAATGCTATTTTTCTTAACTGTAGTCATATTGCTACAAAAAGATCTCTTAAACATTTTATTCCTCCTAATAAAAAGTCTATCATTTGAGAAATGTATCCTCCATTCCCCTCAGGATTCGGATATTTATTTCTATGACAAAAATTTTTAATATTTCTATATGAAAGCATGAGGTATGTGTCTTCTCATGCCTGACTAATTTCACTTAACAAGACCATTTATTGTGTTGCAAATAGCAAATTTTATGTGTTTAAATATCCGATAATGAACATGCACCATATTCTCTTTATCTTTCATTTTGTTGTTGGTCACAGGATAATTCCACATATTAGCTCTTGTCAGTAATTCTGCAATACTGGAGTATAAGACAGTATAGAATAGGAATGCAGAGTAAATGTAGTCGTCTGGGGAGGAATAAGTAACACTAAATGCCTTTTGAAAATTCATAAAGAAATTTATTACTGTACATTTACCTTTAATCCCACAAGAGGGGGAGTTTGAGGGATCACTGTGAGATCAAGGCCAGCCTGATCTACATGGTGGGTTTCAGTTCAATCTGAGTTACAAGATCTCTCTCTCTCTCTCTCTCTCTCTCTCTCTCTCTCTCTCCTCCACCTCTCTCTACACATACATCACATATATATGTAATGGTCTAATGAAGTTGGAGTGTATCAGAGAGAAGAGATAGGAGAGGAAGTTTTCTATATGATCAAAATAAATTATATTGAATTCTTCAATAATCAATGAAATGTTACTGAAAAATGTGAAAGAGCTTAAATCTTTGGCACACTGATAATATTCTGATATCCTTTTACTATCAACTTAGTCCTGGGGTTACAAAATATATTTTTTGAATAATTTGCATACTTTTTATGTAAAGATTTTTCTAATTTATATTCTAACAAATAATGTAAACTTTGAGTCACATGAATTCTTCTTTCCTTGCCCTTCTATTACAATAACTTCCACTTGCTTAAACCTCTGGCATTATGTCCAATATTCTTCTTTAAGACTTCCCATTTTAATTTGTGATACACAAAAGGAACTTGAGTGTGAAACCACGACCTGTTGCCTGATCAACCAAGCAGATCTTGACACCCTTAAGGAAAACTGGCTGTCCCTTCTATCATGTGTTAAGGCTAACTTTTTTATTTTATTTTATTTTTTTGTCTTTTCGAGACAGTCTCCCTGTAGCCCCAGCTTTCCTGGAACTCGTTCTGTAGACCAGGCTGGCCTTGAACTCACAGAGGTCCATCTGCTTCTGCCTCCCAAGTGCTAGGATTAAAGGCTACAGGCGTGTGCCACCATGCCCTGGTAAGGCTACCTTTTCATGGACCCATTATTATGACATAATTCACAGCATTGTTGGATTTTTATCATGTATGAAAAAATATATTTGTGGGACTGCTGACTCCACTGTTGAACAGGGTGAAGAGGGCAAGTCCATGGGGTTAGTCCAGTAACATGACAGGGACCATTTCAGAGGGTGCAAACCATTTGTTCTATGCAACGAGCAGCTTATATAGGTCTGGGACAGGCAGCACCTACATCATGTGACATCACCTCCCAGTAGCCAATCCTAGACATCCACAACATCACACATCAACCCACCTCATGGTGCATACCCAGTAAAGGACATGCAGACAAACAAGTTGGCTCATCGCACCAAGCCCTTGCTATTATGGAGCAGGTTGTGCCCTGTAGTATAGCATTGATTAGTGTGCTAAGCAGATTGTGCCTGCATATGCACAATATAACCCCGAATCCAGGACTGCTGCCCCACGTCTCCCCCTTCTGTTTTTACCTCCATAAAGTCAAAGTGCATGAAGGTAGTGGTGGTTAATTTGCCTTTGTCTGCCCCGAATGGCCAAGACTATTTTGCTAAAGCAATAAACAGTGCCCATGTGAATTCAATTAGCAAGCATCTATGTCCAATTTTTGTACAACCTAGGGTTAGCCAAGTCTAGCTGGAGATTTTTGCATACACAAACATGCTGCTCAAACAGAAGTACATTCAGTTTTTGCTGCAGATCATTTTCCTGCTGAAGGGTATTTCTGACTCCTGAGGCAACTGCTCCTGTATCCAAGGAAGTTGGCCTCTGTGACACCTTTGTTATCATGATGAAGGGTGACTTCATGCTCCAGGCTGGTCTGCTCTTCCCAAGGCCTGGTCAGATTCACCAGCAACCATATGACTGCTGGAGTCCTAAGTATATCACTATAGTCTGTAGCACTGTGGGGTGTAATATAATAAGAAATATAGCCTATGTAATTTCCTTGTTCTACCTCTTCAGTTGAAGAGATAGTTAGAAGGAACACAAAAGGAGACATTAGGCAAGCCTGATAAGGGGCAATTACCATAATAATTGACTCCTCTCACAGCAGATAAGAGGGTTGAAAAGTCTCTCATACCAGTTGAGGTACTGTTTCTTTTTTTTTTTTTTTCCCCAAACCAATTTTTGTATTGAAGTTTTGTGCACTTTATACAACATTTCTCAATCAAATTTAGACTCATTACCCCTTCTTTGCCCCCCACCCCACCAAAGCTCATGCATCATGCATTCTGCCATACATGTCTTTCATCTTTTTCTGTCTTTTTTCTTTTATTTTTGGGTACAGAGGTTTACTGTTTCGGGCAAAAGTTTACTGTTTCAGTCAGTTCTTTGACTCTATCTTTTTATTATTGTTGTTGTCCCTTCCAACTTGTATCACTCCAAAATACGCATATATGCATACCACATATATAGCAAGATTATGACATCTTAAGTTTTAGCAACCTCAGCTTATGATTTCTTCTTTTTTTTTTTTCTTTTGACTGAAAGATGTCTTGTTTTCCTTAAGGAAGTGTTTGAAGGCTACTCCTTGGCAGGCCCAAACAACCATCAACCCTGCCCTTGTGTTCTACAATGGGGTCTTTGCTGCTTATGGTTACCTAAATGAGTTCCAGTAAGCACTGCATCCTGTCTTGATCTTCCTGTACTGGCCTTCATGATATAGCCTGGGTAGTCCAAAAATGGCAGCCTATACTCTGAAGAGGATGAAATCCCAGTAGCTGCTCAGTATACAAGCTGGATGTCTCAGCAGTCCCCATCTGACATTGAAGATTTGGTGGATTCTTAGAAAGACATGAGTCTTCAGTGATATTGGAAGGTAGAAAAGCTGTGCCTCATGACTTTGAAGGATGACAAAAGCAGTGGCAGCCACAGAGTAGATGCATTTGCCAGTAAGAATTAAAGACAGGCAAAATAACAGTGGTTTTTGTTTTGTTTTGTTTTGTTTTTGTCTTTTTACTAAGATCTTAAGTTTTACACCTGAAGTACAATTTCTCAGGCCTTACTGATTATTTCTGGTTAAACTTTCTTTTGGGATGTTTAAGGCCACACAGTTACCCCAGATTAACCAAGGGTTTTGTTTTCCCAAGGAGAGTTGAGGATCTGGTCCTCAGGGGTCACTTGAACATTTTTATTTTGGGGGGGTGCCCCTGGCTCCTTTTAGCTTTTATTTACCAGTTCCATACACTCAAGGACAAATTCAGGTCTTGATAGACCAGAGGTGCTGTTTCAATTTATAAGGTACAGCCCATGTTGGATTAAGGGCAGAATCATTGCCAAAATCAGAGGCAGGGCACTAGCCCAAGAGGATGCTACCAGAAACTTTGGGTTGGTCACCTATGCTTATGCTACCTATAATACCTGGTCTGCCACTCTATTGGTCATCAGGGCAGCACATATGAGAACCACCAACTGTGGACCCCTGGCTGGTATAGTCCCTGGAGATCTCAGGCTCTGTGCCTTGAGATCTGCCTTGAGGTCTTTCCATCTCAACCTGTGTGACATTAACTTCAATTTCTTCTGCCTTTCCTGGATACTCAGAAAGGCCACCATATCTGCCAGTGGTTCCCGGTCCATCTCTTGCTGTCTAAGGATGAATGCTTCTTGCCAGAACCTAAATGGAGTTGGCTTCACCTGTGTGAAGACACAAGCAAACACTTGCCCATTATTAGAAGGGGGTCTGGACCCTTCCATTGTCCTGATAATGGCTCTCATCAAAGTACAAATGGTGCTTAATTATCCCTGTAAGAGGGCTCCAAAACTGATTGACTGTGGTTATAAAGATCTGGTTGCAAAATTGACCAAAAGTTTATAGTGAAGAATACTCCACACACTACATCATGGGGTTAAGATATAACCCTCCTTCTGTTTTTGTAATTGCTCCTTTAAAGTTTTATGTATTCTTTCAACACTACCTTGGCCCTGGTGATTATAAGGACTACCGGTTATGTGAGAGATATTCCAGAAAGCACAGAAGTGTTTAAAGTGGACACTGGCAAACTTTAGCTGTAGATTCTCCTCTCATCAGAGTAGCTGTTACATAGTGGGAATAGGTATTCACAGTAACATAAAATTATTTGAGATAGCCAAAGGAAAGATAATGAGTAACATCCATTTGCCAAAGAGCATTAGTCTTTAAGCCATGGAGGGTTAACTCCCAAGGGCTGAAGAGGATCCAAAGGCAGAAATGTGTCACAGGTCTTGAAACTATCGACCAGTTCTTTGCATTGACCTACATTCATGGAGGGAAACATAATAGCTCTCAAAGCATTTTGGAGCGGGTTAAGGGGCAATGTCTGAGTGAGTTAATTACTAGCATCTGAAGCTGAATCAGCCTAGTTTCTACAACTAACCCCAGAAACTTGTAAGGAGGGGCGAGTTGAACCTTCTCCTGAGAGACCTTTAAATGGGCAGCCTCAAGGGCCACTAAGACTTGAGGGACTAGGGAGTCCAGGACTGCTCTGTCTCAGTGAGCTAACAGATCATCATTCATTTAGTGGATGACTTCTAATCCTGGGATTTAAAAAAAAAAATCTTTTCAGAACATGACCAACAAAAACCTGACAGATAGTTGGGCTATTTTTCTTGCCCTGTGGCAGGATTTTCCATTAATATCTGTGTGTGGTGGAGCAGTGGTTCCTATAAGGGACAGTAAATTCAAGGTGAGGTCTGCCTTCAGCGTGCTATGGAATAGAAAAAAAGCAATCTTTAATATCAAGAATGGCAATGTGTTGCCAAGCAGTATACCTGAGAGCCAAGGAAGAAGACCAGATTAGGTAGTTTCCATCTTTTTCATGGTAGCATTAATTGCTTTAAGAGCATGGAGTATATGATAGTTCCCCTGCTATATCTTTTGAATTACAAATACAGGAGTGTTCCAGGGAATAATGGAATGCTCAATATGCCTGGCACTTAGTTGCTTTGTCACTAAAGACTCCAAAGCTGGAAGGTTAGGCGAAGGAAGTATCCACTGTTCCACCCAAATGGGTGTCAAAATCATTCATTCTGGGGCTGGAGAGATGGCCTAGCGATTAAGAGCGCCGACCACTCTTACAGAGGACCCAGGCTCGATCCCCAGCACCCACATTGCGGCCGAGAACCGTCTGAGACTCCAATTCTGGGAGAACTCCAGTTCCAGGGGAATCTGACACCCTCTTCTGACCTCCGCAGCATTGCACGACACGGGTGCACAAACTTGCATGCAGACAATACATTGATACACATACAGAAATAAATAAATGCCGGGCGTGGTGGCACACACCTTTAATACTAGCACTTGGGAGGCAGAGGCACGCGGATCTCTGTGAGTTTGAGGCCAGACTGGTCTGTAGAGTGAGTTCCAGGACAGCCGGAGCTACAGGGAGACCCTGTCTCAAAAAAAAAAAAAAAAAAAAAAAAAAAATCATCCATTCTACAATACCTGATGGCAGAACAGTGGCCCTTAGAATTGGGGGTACTGGTCTCAGAATTGGGAGTCTACCGTTGAATTATTAGGGACTTTATCATCAGTAGTTGCATTCGCCCCCAAGGCATCAAGGAAGTCCCTACTTAAGTTATGAGGCTGGCCAGGCATTATTAGGGGCTTAATGATCCTCTGTCTCCCATCTAAGTGTTTTGAAACCATAAGTCAAGTATTTGCCTTAAATGCCACATTTTCCCCCACACCCTGGACCAAAAGCCCTTCAGTTCATTTCCAATCTTTTGGAACTTCTTCCTCCCTAATGATGGCTCGGTCTGCTCCAGGATACAATAAGCATTTAAAGGGTTTATCCCCTATGCAAATTTGCATTCAAGGCTTATACATCTCCTCAAGGGGGACTGTACAAAAGATCCCTAGTCCCTCTATTCCCATTTTATTTGAGGTCAAGTGATATTACCATCTCTAGATGGGATGACTTGACTCCAGTGGATGAATGTGCTCTGAAGGACAACTGCGTATATATACTTGACTGGCTAGGTCTTACTGGTGAGGGGGGCCGGGTTAGAGGGGTATGGTTAAGGGAGGGTTCTAAACATTCTTTAGAATTATTCTAGGAAATTAAAGAAGCTCAATAAAAAAATCATAAAAATAGAATGTCTCATTATATGAGGAGTCTATATTCCCAGGCTCATGTATCTGTAACTTAATGAGATATGACTTATCTTGAGGCTCATATGATTTTTCAATTAAATCAGTTTGATATGTTTGTTTGTTTGTTGTTGGAGACAATGTCTCCTTGTAGCTACCGATTTCCTGGAATTCACTATGTATAGCAGGCTGACCTCCATCTCATAGAGATCTACATGCCTCTATCTCCCAACTCCTCGAGATAAAGCTGTGCATCACTATAGTTGGATTTATGTATGTATTTCAAGCACTCTTATGAGATCCTACACTTTACTATGTCACTTTTGCCCACCTTCATTATTTGTTAATCCATCCTTTCAAATGTCTTCAACACATTTATTATGTATGAAGCATGTGAACATACTTATTCATGTGTGTGAACATGTGTATGCATATTTGCATGCATGTAGGCCAAAGTTTGACATTCAGTGTCCACTCCATCATATTTTTATTTAGTGTGCTGGATATCTTTAGTGTTAAATTGACACACTTGGATTGAGGGAGCCAGAAACAGGGAATTACCTCCATAACACTGGCCTGTGCCCATATCGGGGGCCCACGTCAGTACACAGTATTTCTCCATGGTCCGCACTTCAGCTCTTGTCCTGAGTTCCTACCTTGGGCTCCCTCAGTGATGAACTATGACCCAGGAGAAGTATGCCAAGTAAGCCCTTTCCTGCCAAAGTTGGTATTGGTCAGTGTGTTTTATCACGGTAATTGAAAAGAAACCAAAATATTAAGTTTTATTAGTATTTACAAAAATCATCCTATAGAGAACAGAAGTGTTCAAAGAATAATAAAAACAAAATAAAACGCAGATTTCCCTATAACAACATCTCATGGAATCACTTGTGCAAAACTCCCTGCAGTAGTTTGAATGAGAAATGGCATTCTCCTCCATACTCCAAGTATTTCAATAGCTGTTTCCTGTTGGTGGCACTATTTGCTGAGGTTTTGGAGGTCTAGCTTTGCTGGAGAAAGCACATAATGGGGGAGGCTCTGAGATTTCATAGCCTTGCTTCTGTTTCATTAGTTGAACATGTGAGCACTCAACTTTCTATTATAGCTACTTCTCTCCATGTCATTGTGGATTCTTCTCCTGCTCCACCGAAATAAAAACGGTTTATCAGCTATACATCAAACAAAGGTTGAATATCCAAAATTTACAAAGACCAAGGAAATAAAATTGCCAATCAATAATTTGTCTAATGAATTGAATGATCAGTTTTTAGAAAAAAATATAGATGTCCAATAACTATTTTTAAAAGAATTCAACATTCTTAGTCTTAAGAGAAACACAAAAAAGTAGCTCTACAGATGGCTCAGTGCTTAAGAGCACTGTCTGTTCTTGCATAAGGTCTAGTTTCAACTCCCAGCACCCAAGTGGAGGCCAACAATGGTCTGTAACTCCAGTTCCAGGGGATGCCATGCCCTCTTCTTCTAGGGCAATGCACTGCACTAATGGATTTACACACATGCAGGGATAACAGTCATAGATATAAAATAAAAAGAAATTAAAAGAAACAGAAATGCAAATTAAAATTACTCTGACATGGAAATACAATCTCTTCATTTTAACTGCTTTCAAACATTGTGTTTATCAAATCTATTCAGGATTTCTGAGAATTATTTAATACTGTTTTACTACTTTTTTGGTATTGTGAACAAAGTTGAAGAAAAACCTCTTTTTAATGCCAGTGAACATGTATGGCATTGTCATCAAGGAAGCCAATTAGATTGAAATTTTGGGTTGCAGGATGTGCCCATCTTGTACAAATTTTAGAGCAAGAGCAATTCAAAGTGTTGTTTCACTACTTATACCAATCCCTATTTTATTTCTATTAATTACCTAATTTATGTCCACATTAACTAACAATGAGTTACATGTGACTAGTGCCTTCGTTTACATTTGCAGGTAAAAATACACTGTCTTAAACATTTAACATATTTGTGCTTGTTGTCTATCTTGGTATCCTCAACTGTGGGTTCCTTTTTTAGAACCTAACATTATTTTATTGGCATTCTTATTATAATTTTCATTAATTTTAAAATGTTCACTACATTTTTAATTAATTCTTTTATGTTCTTTAATAATTTATATTTGAAATATATATCTTCTTTTTTATGACTAGGCATCTCAGTTTTATTCCTTCTTTTAATTTTTTTTAATTTTAGTTTTGTGCATTTCATACAACATTTCTCAGTCCAATTTAGACTCACTAATTCTTCCATGTCCCCCACCCCACCCGAGCTCCTGCATTCTGCCATAAATATCTGGCAACTTTTTCTCAGTCTTTTTGAAGTTTTTCTTTGCAGAGTTTTACTGTTTGAGGCAGAATGCAGTTCTTTGACCCAGTCATTTTGTTGTTGTTGTTGTTGTTGTTCCCTCCAATTTGTATTGCTCTAAAATATGCATGTATATGTCATGCATATACTAAAGTTATGATGACTGAAAATAATCTATAAGTGAATCCAGAATGTATTTAGAAATTCACATTTTTCCCTTTAATTTTATATTACTCTAAACTATGCATACATACCTTCTACCCCTATACCAATATTACAATGTCCAAACATAAGTAGTAGATTAATTCTAGAGCCCATTAAGGGATTCACATTTTAACCACACCACTGCTTTTAGATAAAAAGAAATAGAACATTGATGATGATTCCTTTGAAGTGGGTTATAATCCCAATATGAAAGCCGTTTGTAGTACTCAAACAGTAGTTGTGCCACTATTGCACCAGGAGAGATATTCTGTCTCGCCTATTGGTACTGGTCACACAAGGTTTATAGATGAGCAAGAACACTGTTGATAATTCTCCCCCAGCAATTTGCATTCCACCTGGCACAATGCAAGCCAGCTAGTATGGAGGAAGCTTCCACCTTATTCCAGCATTATTTCTCCGTGTCCTGCAACCTGAGTATGTGATGTCTTCAGCAATAGTGGCTTACCATCTAGTTTTGACCTGTAACCCATGGTAGTAGCAATAGCCGTCATGGTCTGTTGGACAGATATTCACCTGCCTCTGCCTCACAAGTGTAGGAATTAAAGACCTGCGCCAAGACACGTGGCTAAAATTACTCATTAGAACAACCTATCCCAGCTGGGCGTGATGGCGCATGCCTTTGATCCTAGCACTTGGGAGGCAGAGGAAGGCAGATCTTTGTGAGTTCAAGGCTAGCCTGGTCTACGGAATGAATTCCAGGACAAATTGGGCTACAGGGAGACACTGTCTTGAAAAGACCAAAAAAAAAAAAAAAGAAAAAAAACCCAACCTATCCCTAGTAGGTTTGTGAGGGAAGGGGATATTCTTTCACATCTGGCAGCTTTTACTTGAGGTCTGTGCATCAGTTTTTTTTTTTTTTTAATTAAGTAGCTTTGTCAAGATCAATTATATAACTCTGAGTTGTGTGACAACCATGATGGTGGCTTTACCTGTTCCTCTATTGCCTGGAAATGCTTATTAAAGGCCTATGACAGCATCCACACTTGTGAGGATATATGTTTATCTGTCACTGAAAGGCATAGGTACTATAGGGTGTGTTTATCAGTACTTAAGGGATAAATTGACTTACATATGCATCTGTCATAACATCTAGATTAAGGCTTTGATTGTGAATAGGCAAAACATATTATTGGCACCTAAATAAAGATTTCTAAGGAAAAAACATCTCAGAGAATTTGAAATAATATCTGTCATTTTGTGAGCTATTGCACATGTTTATGAATTAAAATTTAATAATCAGGTTCCTATATGAAATGCATAATCATCAAATTATAGTATTTGTCATTTCCACCTTCTCAAGAATTATTGATTTTTATGTTTGGAATTTCACACTCTTCTTGTCAATCTGAAATATATCATAAATTGTTTCAACTAATACCTACTGTACCCTTCTGCAGAAAACCAGATCTAATACCTCTTCTCTGAATGTATTCTTGTCCCCTATTTAACTTATTTACATCCCTTTCTCCTCTTTTTTGCATTCTCTATTGACTACTATTCCAGTCTACTCTTCCATGAGCTTGTCTTTTTAGTTCGTACAAATATGAGAAAATGTGTTACTTCTCTCTCTATTTGGCCACACACTTAACAACATGATATTCACTTCTGTTCCATGAGGGCATTACATTGTTTCATGAACATGTAATGTTGCACACAGTTCATTTCACTGTTGATTCACTTGTGGATGGACAGTGTATATAATTGTTCCTTTGTGGTGGACAATACAATTGTCATCTAGAATCAGAGCTACTATGACAATATACAGCATGTCTTCACAAGATTAGGCCAATTAATATTTGCACAGAGGGAGAAATTAAGCTATGCTTACATCAGAATGGCAAGCACTTGAGAGGCTGAGTATGACCAACAGGTCTTAGAGACCAACATCAATTACGTGAGAGGAACCTATCTCAATTACTGTTATAGTGTATATTCCTAACCCAGGCCTATCTCTCTGTGTTTATTCTCACTGCATGCTGGGAAAAAAAGTTTTCTTGACAAACTGCTGGGAGAGAAAGATAGATTTTCCCCCAAATATGTGTTTTTTCCTCTACCATTCCACTGTCATGCAATAATAGTTTATGTATTTCTAAATACAATTTTGAAAAATTCACAAAACATGCATACTATATTAATTTTAATTCTAAATCTGATTGTGAAAAATACCATGAAGCAAAATCAGAAGTATATTTCACATAATTTTTATTGAATAATCAAATAAGTTTGAAATTAAGGGGATAAACTACAACATTATAAAAGTTTTCACATGAAAGCAGCAGTATTTATCGTTTTTCTTCTTTGTTGGAAAGATTTATCTAGTGCTATGAATCTGTTGGTATTTAAGATTATATATATTTCCTCATTCAAGCCAGTTGAAACAATAAGAATTGATAAATACCCCCATTCTTCATGCTGCCCCAAAACTCCAGTTGCTGGTAAGACATTTACAAAAAAAAGTTTATAGTATCTTAGAGACCCCTTTTTGAAGTACACAAAATTTCCTTAGTGGAAACATATTATTTACCTAAAGTATTATTGACATTTTCTCATTTTTTGCTCTATTATATTCATTCCTTCCGTTTTCTTAGTTCATCTTTCAAATAAGTTATCTATACTGAAACATTTATTTCACTGTTTGCTTTTGAAAGGACACAAATTAAAGTAACGTTAACCCAATTTAGAGAGGAAAGCCAATAATTTCAATCCTGCTTCCATGGTAAGAAATCAAACTGCCAGATTTTATTTGTAGTGAAAACCTCACTCAGCAATACTGATTCTTTGCCTCCTGTAAATGTTATTTCTTCTTTCACTTCCATTAAAGGATTATACCTTCCTTCTGTGTGGTGTTTGATTTTCCATTGTTTCAAAAACTATTCTGCAGTAATATTTTACACACATTGGAAATAGTAAACATTTTTCTTTCTCCTACTTTGTTTTCTATAGCAAGGTTTCCTGAAAACTAAAGATTTGCAGCACTAAGAAAAATGTTCAACTAATATTCAGAGAACATATTAAGAAAACAATTAAAGATATATTCTGTCGCATACTAAATGACTTCAAAATGTTATTTATAATCACACAATTGAGCCGGAAATTAATTCTTTAATTAAATTTTTCCCCAACTGACATCCAGCTATTTCTAAACAGCCAATTACTATACTAGAGAAAAGAGCTGAATCAAGGGACACACAAACTTATATAAAAATGTTTACAATATCTTCACTATGTATTTAGGGTTTCTGAATCTAATGAAATCATTGGTCACTTGACACTTGCTATGGAATAAAGGTCTCCAAATATTAAAACCAAGTCACTGGACAATCTTCATTCATAAAAGCTATAATGTAACACTTGCTGATTGTTCCATTTTTGACAAATGGTGATTAGACAATCTCTTCAAAAGAAACAAGAAACTTTCATGCCACTCTACATTTTCTGTGTTTCTCCTGCTCATTTTCAATATTTATACCATATGCTTATTTGTGTTTACCTCATTTGCATTAGGGATTATTTTTAAGGAACATTAATGTGACATTTTTTAAAGCCTGATCTTTAAGATCAAACTAAAGCAGCTGTTTGATTCCTGTGGTGGTTTGAATGAGTGTCCCCTATAGGCTTTAAGTATTCAGACATTTGTCTCCAGTTGGTAGCACTGTTTTTGGAGGTCTTAGAAGGTGTGGCCGTGCTAGAGTAAGTATGTTACTGGGGGCAGGCTTAGTGAGTTTAACAAGCCTCCTGGTCTTGAGTCTCTCTCTCTCTCTCTGCTTCCTGTGCTCATTGTGAGATGTGACTCTCAGCTTCCTGCTCCAGCTCCAGCCGCCATGCCTCCCACCACAATGGACTCTAATTACCTGGAACCATCAATCGTAAGCTCAAATAAACTCTTCCTTTTATAAGTTCCTTTGGTCATCGTGTTTTATCACAGCAACAGAAAAGTGACTAATACAATTCCATTCTCCATATTGCCTTAATACAGTCTACAAATGGAAGAAAACATACAACCTTAAAATTATTTGAGTATTATCATTTATTTATTTATCTATCTATATGTATTTATTTATTTATTTTATTAAGCTTCCATCATTTCATAAAACAGTTTTCAATCAAGTTTAGACCCCCTCCCATATCTGTGCCACTCCAACCTCCAAGCAGACTTCATGTATGCCATAATACAGAGCAAATATATTCAGTCAAGCATTTGCACCCAGATGTCCTTAATTGAAAATTCATCCACCAGAGTCTAGTAAGCTCATATAGAAATCAAGCAATCACTCTTCAATATTTCTTATTCTAGGGCTGGCCTGTCACCCATTTCTCTCCTCCCCTCTGTATCCTTCTTTAATTGAACTAGTATGGGTCCTGTCCTCGATTCTACCATTGCCCAAAGTTGATATATGCAAACTTAACAGTGGACTGGAAGCCTCCTTTACCCTGTGTTCATGAACCAGCTCTGGGTCTTAAATCTTTCTGCCCTCCTCTTCCTTGACGTTCAGTATAGGGGTTCTGCCCAGGGACACTCAACCTGCAGTCTCTTATTCTCAAAAATGTATCCAGTTGTGTCCATCTGTGTGTGTGTGTCACACGTTTTTTCTATGAGGATTCTTCACTAGTGATGGTTGAGGGATACATTTTCTCTTTACCTCGTGAACTGCTATATTCTCTGAGTCTTAGGTGCAGAGGTTCAACTGTAGATGAGTCACCCAGGACTGGATATCTCTCAGTTGTATATTTCCAGTGTCTGACCACTTGTGGAACTCTAGAGTACCTTCCATCTGTTGCTGCTGAAGAATGGACTTAGTTTGGATATAGGAGCAATGGATCAGTAACTGAACTAGAAGCCTTCCAACTGAAGCTTAGCTCTTATAAACGTAGGTGTTAATATGCAAACTGCTAAGGGAAAAGATCATTCAGTGGTGCAACCCAGCCTAAATTCTAATAACCATAAGAACCATCACAGTAAGCTACCCTATTGATGTAATGGTGGCACTGCATCAATATGGAGGTTATCTGGGGGTAATAAACAGCTATGTAATTGGGACTTAAAGTCCTCTCAATAGTAGTGAACCAATGGGTGACATCCTAATGGTAGTCAAATACACATGGCTGGAGAGGGCATAGATCCTAGAGAAAAACTTAGCTCTTTCATATCTCCAGACAAATGATATTTCTTGCTATTTATTTATTTATTTATTTATTTATTTATTTATTTATTTAATAAATGTAATAAGTAATGAATACAAGCATCCTTCATGTAAAACCAATTTGCAAGTAGCTATGCCCAAACTTATACAGCCCAAGGCCCCCATTGTCCAACTGGAGGAGCTTATATGTACTATCATGTTGATCAAGTAAAAGTCTAGTCTATATTGCTGTAGTTTCACAATTCACCCTAATCTCAGCCCTTACATTCTACCATGTCCCCTCTTATGCAGATTGGTCCCTAGGCTTTAGAAAAGGCACACAAGTGGGCAAGAAGCAAAGCAGTCTATTTTCTCTGGAGATGTTTTGGACTCTGATCAGGTCAGACTGTTTCCTTTCATGGGTTGGCAGTTTATCTAGGAATAACCTTTTATTCCTACTGATGAAGCACAAACAATTAGAAATACAGGCATTTAAACAGTACTAATTATTATGGTAGGTTTTGTTGGTATAGACACAGATGTTTGGATGGTATGCTAATCCATGGACTATAGCTTTTCAGTAAAGGCTGATAAGGTCTTACTGTGGCTTGTAACATCTCCTAATCACTAGAGGACTTAAGCTTGTGGCATCAGACATGAATTATTCCTCCACGGGGAGAGCTAATAGTCAATTAGATTTGGGATATACCAACATTTGGCTGCCACTGCTGCACAGTATTTCCAGGCAGGTGAGGTGTAGCTGATGCTGATGGAAGAGTCTTGCTTGACTCAAGGAGACTGATATTTGCTTTATTGATTTAGTGGCCTTTGGTAACACTCTCTGGCATTCCAGAGGCCAACTATATACTTACAAGTGTGGTCTCAACATATCTTTCCCATGCTTGCACCAGGTCTTCGACAGCAGGGCCTTACTGCCTCTCTTCTTGCAGTTATCCCAGTTTCCTGGCAAAAAGCCTTTATCTTTTGGGGGGCTTGGGTCCCCTAGCCAACATCTCGTTGGCTGAATAATCCATTTCTGATAACAGAACTCTCCTGTATTAATATATTTTGCTTAATTGCCCAGCTTATATAGATTTTAGTATTATATTTGGCTCTGAATAGGGAATTATCCTTTCACAGTTCCTATGACTATCAGTCAATTAAAGAAGGCAACTATATCGCTTTTATAAGAGATTACCTCTATAATAGTTGGCTCTAGTTTACGGTGGGGAAATGACTTCATTACCACCATGTTTTTCTTTGTTCTATGAAAAGGAGGTAAGGAAGTCTCTCATATTAAAACTTTGCAGCACCTAAAAGGTAATGTTCATTAGGGCACATTATAAATAGTTGTTACAATTAGGATCCACAGAGATGTTTGATGTCTGTATCAGTCTGAGGCTTTTCTTCCTTTTAATGTTTAGCTGGGCCAACTTTTCTGCATTAAGCTGTTTATCATTGACTATATGTTGTTAATTTGGAAAGCCAACTTAATTCCTTTAGTTAAATTATCCTATAGGTAGAAGAAAATGTTACAAGTTGATACTGTACAGTACAAACATTGTAGAGAATATTTGTATCCATTAACCCCAAAATTCTTGTTATACAAATTATAAGTGAAGCTGATGTGGACTACAATTTTTATTTCCAGTTAGCTTAAACGTATTACCTTTTTATTAAAACCTTTTAACCAATGTTATTTTTTAATTATTTATTTATTTATTTATTTGTTTATTTATTTATTTATGCTTATGAATGTACTATATGCATGTAGGTCTGTGCACCCATGTCGTGCAATGCCGCAGAGGTCAGAAGAGGGTGTCAGATTCCCCCTGGAAATGGAGTTTTCCTGGAATTGGAGTTACAGACGGTTCTCAGCCGCCATGTGGGTGCTGGGGATAGAACCCGGGTCCTCTGCAAGAGCAGTCGTGCTCTTAACCGCTAGGCCATCTCTCCAGCCAATGTTATTTAGTATAGACATTTTTACTTTTACTAAGACCTAGAATAGCATATAATATGTAGACAAAGTTTGGACAAATTTGGATACCTGTTAAACTCACATCAATCAACTATATATTAATCTAATGTAGATTCGTGCTCCCCTCCCAACCCTCCCACACCACCGATTCACCATTTCATACTGTGCATTGTTGCACTCTCTTCTGTTGTTGCTGTTGTTGTTGTTCTTTCCAATATGCATCACTCCCCACAAGGAATATTTACAACTGGGTTATTGTCGCTAGCATCCACAGATGAGGGATACCATTCATGTTTGTTTTTCTGGGACTGCGCTATGGTCTGATAGAATGCATGAAGTTATTTCAATTTTTTGGTATTTGTTGAGGTTTTTACTGTGTCCACGTATGTGGTAAATTTTGGGGAATATTCCATGGGGTGCTGAGTAGAAAGTATATTCTCCGGGGCTTGGGAGGAATACTGGGAAGATGTCTGTGAGGTCCATTTACTTTATTGTATTGTTCAGATCAGATGTCTCTCTGTTTATTCTTTGTTCAGTTGATCTGTCCAAAGGACTTAGTGGAGTATTGAGGTCCCCTACTATGAGTGTGTTGGGGTTAATCTGTGCCTTGTTGTCCTGTGGAGTTGCATTTACAAATGTTGGTGCACCAGAGTTTGGTGCATATATATTCATGATTGTGAAGTTTTCATGGTTAATTTTCCATTTGATAAGGTTATAATGGCCCTCTTTGTTTCTTCTAATTGCTTCTACTTTGAAGTCTATTTTGTCTGATATTAGGGTAGCAACTCCTGCTTTCTTTTTAGTACCATTTGCTTGGAATATTTTTTCCATCCTTTCACTTTAATTTGATGCCTACCCTTAAGGATGAAATGGATTTCTTGTAGACAGCATATTGATGGGTTCTGTTTCCTAATCCATTCTTACAGTCTATGTCTTTTAATTGGGGAGTTTAGCCCATTGATATTTAAGGTAATAATTGAGAGGTATATGTTGCTTCCTTTCATCTTATTGTACGTTTGCATTTTTGTGTGGGTTTCTACCTCTGCATTTCTGTTTTTATTAAACGTTTTTCTTTCAAGGTGCCTGGGGTAGTTGCTCCTCTCTTCTGTCCTTTGAACTGTTTCAAGCATTCTCTGAAGGTTTGGTTTTCCAAACATGTATTCTTTCATCTTGTTTATGTCAAGGAATATTTTTCTCTTTCCTTCAACTAGAATCAATATTTTTGCTGGATATAGTAACGTGGGTAGGCATCCGTAGTCCTTTAGCACTGGGAATGCTTTGGTCCACGTTCTCCTTGCTTTCATGGTTTGTGCTGAAAAGTCAACTGTGATTCTGATAGGTTTTTCCTTGTATGTAACTTGTTGTTTTTCTCTTGTGGTTTTCAGAATTTTGTCTTTATATTGGGTATCTAGCATTTTAACTATGATATAGTGAGGGGAGTTTCTTTTCTGGTCTAGTCTATTTGGTGTTCTACTTGCTTCTTGTATTTGCATTGGTTTGTCTTTTTTTAGTTTGGGGAAATTTTCCTCTATTATTTTGTTGACAATCTGGCCAATACCATTTTCTTGGGATTCTTCTCCTTCCTCTATCCCTACGATGCAAAGGTTTGATCTTTTCATAGTGTCCCACATTTCTTGGTAGTTCCACTCTTGTGTATTTTTAAATTTTTCATAGTCTTTACTTGAGCTCTTTAGTTGTTCTGTGTTGTCTTATAGGTCTGATATTCTTTTTTCTGCTTCCTCCATTCTGCTTCTGAGGCTTTTCCCCATTCTTTCCTCTTGATTGGATGACTGTTCGATTTCTTTTTTTTTTTTTTTTCCTTCCTGTATTTTCCTTACCATTTCCATTTCCTTTTGGAGCTTCTCAAACTTTTCTTGTATCTCATTGATTTCCTTTTTCATTTCAGCATGGGATCTTGTCAGTGTTTCCACTTCCTTCTGGAGTTTGTCATTTTGTCCCTCTAGCTCTTTTCAGAATCTGTCATTTTCTCCTTTGAGTTCCTTCTGAAGTTTGTCCTTGTCTTCCTCTAGGTCCTTTCTGAGGTTTTCTTTCTCTCCCCTTAGTTTTATGATTTATTTGAATATATCTGCAATTGTTATTTTAGGATCTCTGTCCTGGGTTAGCTCTACAGAGATCCCATTGTAGGGGTCCTCCACTGGCTCTGTAGAGTTTGGTGTGGAGTTGTTCTGTGCTTTTCCCATATTGTTCTTTCGTTGTGCTCTCAGCAAGCGGTTAGCTTTTTGCCTGTATTCTGATGCAGATTTTGAATGCCTCTTCACTTTGCTGAAGGATTGCTTTCCTTGATTCCTTTGGGTGTCTTTGTTATATTCTCCTTATGAATGGAGTGTTGAATTGTCTAGGTTTTAGGCCATTCCAGTTGGCAGCGGCGGGGCGGGGGGGTTGCTGGCTTACCCTCTGTGTTTGAGCCTCAGCTCCTAGCTCCCAAGACCTTCCAGGACACCTTTCCCAGTCCACAGGACCCGCTGATCCACTCAGACTCCGCCCCTTGTGTGCCAAGTGGGCCTAGCTTCTCCGTCCCACAATCCCCTACAATATGTGATGCATTCCCTGCAGTTCAGCTGGTCTGGGACCAGCCACTGCTGTGTGCCAGGCAGGCCTAGCTTCTCCTTTCCATAATCCACTACCAGATGTGGTGCATTCCCTGCAGCTCAGCTGGTCTGGGCCCAGCTGCTGCTGTGTGCCAGGTGGTCCTAGCTTCTCCCACCATTTATTTTTAAGACTATCATTTTATGACTGATTTTTTTCCTTTATAGACACTGTTGGACCAAATATATTTTATAACTAATATCACCCTCTCCACAGATCCTATACATCATTTAATAACTTATTATTAGTAGAAAGTTTAAAATCCATTGACTTGGGGGCTTGGGGGATCTCTCTGTTGTGAAGAGCATTGGCTGCTCTTGCAGAGGACTTGGGTTTGATTCTTAGCACCCACATTGCACCTTACAACCATTTATAACTCTAGTTACAGGGGTATGCTATACATTCTTTTGACACCTCAGACATTGCAAGACACAGGTACATCTACACATGTGCAGATAATACACTGATACACATACAAAATAAAATAAAAATAAAATCCACTGACTTATGCATCAACCACACCAGGAAAATGTCAAGCAGAAGTATACTGTAGGATTCCTCTAGCATATTTGATTCTAACATTTACACACATTCAACAGATATTCTCTACCCCTGACACTTGATTATCACAACTTGGTTTTATTCATACAAAATACTGAAATACATTTTCTGTTTACAATATCAGGGGCAATATCATCTTTCCTTTTACACAACTAAATCTATTTTTAAAATACTAAGAGTGTCCCAGTTCTATTGGATCACCCCCAGAATCCATTTGAAATTCTTATCAAATACCTCTTTTGTTCAAATCACTTAGGTAACCCTATACAAATTAAAGGGTAAGATTAGTTATTTTTCAAACTACTAAATGATGCAGCAGTCCCAGCTGTCCTGGAACTCACTCTGTAGACCAGGCTGTCCTTGAACTCACAAAGATCCGCCTGCCTCTGCCTCCTGAGTGCTAGGATTAAAGGCATACTTCTAAATTTTAAATTAACTGCAGTACTATTCCTAACAGACAAAATATCAAACAAACTTAGTCAGACATGGTAAGTACACACCTTTAAACTCAGCACTTGGGATGCAGAAGCGAGTAAATCTCTGTGAGTTCAAGGCTAGCCTGGTCTACATAGGTAGTTTCAAGCCATCTGGTACTAAAGGGAGATTCTGTCTCAAAAAGATTAAAAAAAAAACTAACCTACATATCTTTTAATGAGTGGAAGAGTAAGTAACATGTAGCATATTAAATTCCTCTGACTGAAATGTCTGACATGAACATGTTAAATGACACCACTTACATTCATAGTATATTACAAAACGAACTTAAATACACAGAGATTCAGAGTAAAATGTTGGTTACTAGGGATAAATGGCCTGGAGGGTAGAGTAAATGGGCAGATGTATTAAGAAATGTACAAAATAACAACTATGGAGATCAACCAACTTTGAGCTCTAATGTTTTACATGAGAATAAAAATAAAATATATTGTGTTGTGTTCATTTGTTAAATAAGCTGACTATAGCTGTTCTTGTCATAACAAGATGAGATGACACTTAAATCAATCACTGTAACTACCATTTAACTATTTATATGCAGCACATAATATCACGTATTTTATCCCCCACACATATACTAAACATTATTCATAGTCAGTTAAAAAGTAATTTGTCTCACTAAATACACATGTCTTATATACTGTTAAAATGTCAGTTCTTCTAACATTACTTGTAAGTTAATTCATCTTTGTCATCCTTAAATTTCTACTTAGAATTTTTGCTTAAAATATTAAAATCCAAAATATATTTTTCTCAGTCTCTGTGAGAGAAGAAACAGATGAATAAAAAAGTCCAAGAGATTTATTGGAGGAAATGTCTATGAACAATGATGCTATAAAGCAACGTATTACATAAGAAGTTGATCAGGAAGCAAGTCTCATGTCAATGAAGCAAGGAGGATTGAAATATTAAGAGAAGATGAAGAATCATATATTTCAGATTTTCCTACTGATAAAAGAAAGTATATATTAGACTGGAATTCAATAATAGCTTTACTAAAAGCAGTAATTTTGATGTGCAGTTGTATCCATTATAGTACATATAAACATTGCAGTGACTATCAAAGGAGTAGCTTCAGGAGGCTATTATTGATAATCACTCTTTATATGTCACATATTTTAATATCAAACTATGTAGTTATCACATATTTCATCAACATCTAAACTAGGCATGTCATTCTAGTGAACAGAATAATGACAGTGAGAATGGCATGATAGACTTTAATGGAGCTTACACTAAGTTGAGGTGCTTAGATGTCGAACAATTTATATAATGAGATGATTCATTACAAGTGATAGGTAACAAAATGATGAAGCAGATCAATAACAATGAGGTTATGACTTACTAATTTAATCAAGTCATCGAAAAAAAGATTTTTCTTATAGGGCTACATTTGGGTGCTGACCAAATTATTCATGGAACCAATCACAGAACTACTTAAAGGAATATCTTTCCTCAGATAGGGAATATTTCTGGCAACAATATGTACATTAATTGTAGGCTTATTTATTTATTATCTTGGACTTTTTGAGGCAGGGTCTCCCTTTATTCCCATCTGGTCTGGAGCTCACTATGTACACCAGGATGGCCTTGAACTCACAGGGATCTGCCTGCCTCTGCCTCCCAAGTGCCGTGATTGAAGGGATTTGTAGTTTTATTAATGATATTTCTGTGGCTGGAGCACAGTAAATAAACATTGAAATCTTTATTGCTGTCACAAAAGTTAGGAAGAATGTGGAAACATCATTGTGGATCATGTACAAACTACGAGTTTTTCTCATAGACAAGAAGATATTGATTAGGGCTTTCCAGTTAAGAGCACTGGTTGTTCTTGCAGAGGACCTGGGTTTGATTTACAGAATCCACATGACAGCAAGCAACTGTATATAACTGTAGTCTCTAAGGATCCAACATCCTCTTCTGGACCCCTTGGGTAGTGTACTTACATAGAAGCAGGTAAAACACTCATACAGAAATAATAAGTACAATTTTTGCAATGTAAACAAAGACACTGATTATTGTAATAATCTAATAAATTAGATATGACCGATGCAGTAGTTTCATCTAACATGGCAGCAGTCACTGATGGACTAAAATTTGCTAGAATTATTGTAGTTTTGATTTTAAAATTAAAACCAACAGAATTTGATAATGGAGTTTATTTGAGTTATCAGGCAGGAGAAGAATTAAGAAAATACAATATTTTGGCCTGAAAATTGGTAGAATAGAAAATAACATTCTCAGTGATTAAGACTGCAGGAAGAACATATATTAGTACTCCAAATCGGGACCATACCTATATCTCAAGTATGAATCCAACTTGGTCCTGGTGTATGACATTTTTTATTTATGCCTGTATATGGTTTGTCAGTATTTTGCTGAGAAATTTTGCACGTATGTTCATCAAATAAATGGGCCTACAGTTTTTTTTTTTTTTTTTGGTTGTATCTTTGTCTGGTTTTTGTACTGGAGTGATGCTGAATTCTTAGAAGGAATTCAGGAAATTTCCTTCTGTTTCGACCCTTTTGAATAGTTTGAGTAACAATGGTTGAAAGTCCTCTTTAAATGTCTTATAGAATTTTTCAATAAATCTATCTGGGCCTGGGTGTTTTTTAGTTGGGAGGTTTTGCATTACTCTTTCAACTTCCTGATTTGTTATGGGTCTGTTCAAACTGGTAATCTCTTCTTAGATAAGCATTGGTGCTTCCTATCTTTTCAGATATTCATTCATTTCAGCTAGGTTTTCAAATTTAATAGAGTATTTCTTTTTATCTTATTTTATTTTTTTTTATTTATCCGTATTTTTTTTATCAAATCTAGACCTGTGTCCCCCCCCCCCCACCTCACCAGAGCTCATGCATTCTGCCAAACATGCTATTCATCTCCTTCTCAATCTTTCTCAATATTCTCCATGGGGAAGTTGACTGTTTTGAGCAGAAGTTCATTGCTTCAGTCAGTTCTTTGATACAGTTCTTTCTGTTGCTGTTGTTTGTTGCTGTTGTTGTTGTTGTTGTTTCCAATATGCATCACTCCCAACTGCTTTGGACAAAAGTTCAAGGGGCCATGCACAGGAAATACTTACAACTGGGTAATTGGCACTAGCATCCACAGGTGAGGGATACCATTCGTCGTTTGTTTTTCTGGGACTGTGTAACTTCACTCAGCATGATGTCCTCCAGCTCCAGCCATTTTCCTGCAAAGCTCATGATGTCGACTTTCTTTACTACTGCATAGAACTCCATTGTGTAGATGTACCACATTTTCTCTATCCACTCATCAATTGAGGGGCATTTGGGTTGGTTCCAGCTCTTTCCTATTGTGAAAAGAGCTGAAATAAACATGGCCATGTATGTATCTCTGTGGTGGGGTGAGTCTTGGGGATACATGCTAAGGAGTGGTATGGCTGGGTCGGGTGGCAAGTTCATTCCAAGTCTTCCAAGGGTTCTCAACACTGCTTTCCACAGTGGCTGCACGAGTTTACATTCCCACCAGCAGTGGATGAGTGTTCCCCTTTCTCCACAACCTCTCCAACACTTGGTATCATTTGTTTTCTTGACCCTGGCCAGTCTTATTGGAGTAAGATGATATCTTAAAGTGGTTTTGATTTGCATTTCCTTAATGATTGGTGATGTTGAACACTTCTTATGGTGTTTCTCAGCCATCTCTAATTCCTCATTTGTGAACTCTGTGTTCAGCTCTTTTCTCCATCTATTGAGTGGGTCATTTGTTTTTTCTTTCTTCTTTGTTTTTTGAGTAGTTTATATATTCTGGAAATCAATGCTTTGTCAGATGTTTCAGGGTGAAGGTTTCCTCCCACTCTGTGGGATTTCTCTTCACTTCCTTGATGGTTTCTTTTGATGTACAGAAGCTTTTGAGTTTAATGAGGCTCCATTTGTCAATTGTTGACCTTAATTCTTGCGCAGGTGCTGTCTGATTTAGGAAGTCTTTTCCTACGCCTATATCTTGTAGTCTGCTGCCAACTTTTCCATCTATCGCTTTCAGAGTTTGGGGTTTCATGTTGAGGTCTTTGATCCATCTGGTGTTGACTTTTGTACAGGGCGAGAGGAAGTGGTTTAATTTCATTCTACAAGTGGTGATCCAGTTTTGCCAACACCACTTGCTGAAGATGCTGTCTTTTCTCCATTGTGTCTTCTTGGCCCCCTTGTCAAATATGACATGGCTGAAATTGTATGTGCTCAGGTTTGGATCTTTACTTTTGTTCCATTGGTCAACAGGTCTGTTTTTGTGCCAGTACCAGGCTGTTTTTATGACTATAGCCCTGTAGTATAGTTTGAAGTCTGGTATAGATATCCCCCTGTGTAGCTCTTTTTGCTCAGGGTTGTTTTGGCTATTAGGGGTCTTTTTTTCCAAATGAATTTAAGGAAGTTTTTTTTCCAAGCCTGTGAAGAAACTCTTGGGGATTTTGATTGGCCTTGTGTTAAATCTATACAAGAGTTTTGGTAGAATGGACATTATTACAATGTTAATTTTCCCAATCCATGAGCATGGGAGGTTTTTCCATCTTCTGATGTCTTCTTCAATTTCTTTCATTAAAGGTTTAAAATTTTTGTTGTAGAGATCTTTGGTGTCTTTGTTTAGGTTTGTTCCTAGGTATTTTATTGTTTTGGGGGCTGTTTTGAGTTAGAAGGTCTCTTTGAAGTCTTTCACCAGTTGCTCGTTCTTGGTGTAAAGAAAGGCCATTGATCTTTTTAGGTTAATTTTGTATCCTGCCACTTTGCTGAAGCTGTTAATCATTTCTAGTTGTTTTCTGGTGGAGTTTTTAGCATCCCTTAAGTAAACAATCATATCATCAGCAAATAGGGATAGCTTGACTTCCTCTTTTCCTATTAGTGCTCCTTTAATTTCCTTTTCTTGTCTTATTGTTCTAGCAAGTGTTTCAAGCACTATATTGAAGAGAAGTGGTGACAGGGGGCAGCCTTGCCCAGTTCCTACCTTTAAAGGGAATGCTTCTGTCATTTCCCCATTTAGAATGATATTGGCTGTGGGTTTCCTGTATATGGCTTTGATTACATTGAGGAATGATCCCTCCAATCCAATTCCTTCTAGGACTTTAAGCATGAAGGGATGCTGGATTTTGTCAAAGGCTTTTTCAGCATCAATTGAGATGATGGTGTGGTTTTTGTCTTTCATTCCATTTATGTGTTTGATGATGTTTATTGATTTTCGTATGTTGAACCATCCCTGCATCTCTGGTATGAATCCAACTTGGTCATGATGGATGATCTTCTTGATGTGGGTCTGTATGCGATTTGCCAGTATTCTGTTTAGAATTTTGGCATCTGTGTTCATGAGGGAGATGGGTCTATAATTCTCCTTTTTAGTTGGATCTTTGCCTGGTTTTGGTAATAGAGTGATGTTGGCTTCATAGAAGGAATTTGGGAGAATTCCCTCTGATTGTATACTTCTAAACAGTTTCAGAAATAATGGTTGTAGGTCTTTTTGAAATGTTTTATAGAATTCTGCTGTGAAACCGTCTGGGCCTGGGCTTTTTTTAGTTGGGAGGCTTCTTACTACATCCTCTATTTCTTCATATGTTATGGGTCTGTTTAAGCTGCTGGTCTCCTCTTGGCCAAGCTTTGGTGATTCCCAAGATTTCAGATATTCATCCATTTCTTCTAGATTTTCAAACTTGGTAGAATATAGGTTCTTGTAATATTCCCATATAATTTTCTTGATCTTTTCCTTGTCCGTTGTGATATTTCCCTTTTCATCACAGATTGTATTGATTTGGAGTTGTTCCTTCTTTCTTTTTGTTAACTGGGCTAGAGGTCTGTCTATCTTGTTTATTCTTTCAAAGAACCAACTTTTGGCTTCATTGATTTTTTGTATTGTTTTCTTTGTTTCTATTTCATTGATTTCTGCTCTGATTTTTGTTATTTCTTCCTGTCTGTTGCGTTTAGGGTTCATCTGTTGTTGCCTCTCAAGTGCTTTTAGCTGTAGTGTTAGATCATTCACTTGTGCTCTTTCTGTTTTTCTAATGTAGGCACCCAGGGCTATAAACTTCCCTCTTAGGACTGCTTTTAAGGTATCCCATAGGTTTTGTTGTGTTGTATTGTCATTGTCATTCAGTTCCAGGAATGCTTTTATTTCTTTCTTTATCTCTTCCTTGACCCATTCATTATTCAAGAGTGTGTTGTTTAGTCTCCACATGTTCTTGTAGGCTGTAGGGCTTATCCTGGTGTTGACGTTGAGCTTTATTGCACTTTGGTGTGATAGAATGCACGAAATTATTTCAATCTTTTTGTATTTGTGGAGGTTTCTTCTGTGTCCCAGTACGTGGTCAATTTCAGAGAATGTTCCTTGGGGTGCTGAGTAGAAAGTGTATTCTCTGGTATTAGGGTTGAATATTAAGTAGAGGTCTATGAGGTCCATTTGGTGTATCATATCTTTCAGTTCAGATGTCTCTCTGTTTATTCTTTGTCCTGTTCACCTATCCAAACGACTCAGTTGTCTATTGAAATCCCTTACTATGAGTGTACTGGGGTTAGTCTGTGAATTGTGGTCCTGGAGAATTTTCTTTATAAAGTTTAGTGCACCAGAATTTGGTGCGTATATATTCATAATTGTGAAATCTTTTGATGAATTGTTCCTTTGATAAAAATGTAATGGCCTTCTTTGTCTCTTCTGATTTCTTTTACTCTGAAGTCTATTTTGTCTGATATTAAAATAGCAACACCTGCTTTCTTTTTGGTACCATTTGCTTGGAATATTTTTTTCCATCCTTTCACTTTAAGGTGGTGCCTGTCCTTGAAGGTAAGATGTGTTTCTTGTAGACAGCATATCACTGGATTCTGTTTCCTAATCCAATCTCTCAGTCTATGTCTTTTGATTGGGGAATTTAGTCCATTAATATTTAAAGTTATGACTGATAGGTTTGTGTTGCTTCCTTTTGCCTTATTATCCATTTGCTTTTGGGTTTAGGTTTCTACTTCTGCAGTTATGCTTTTATTGATTTCTCTTTCTAGGTGCCTGGGGTTGGTTCCTCCTTTTTTCTGTCCTTTGAATTGCTACAAGTATTCTCTGAAGGGTTGCCTTTCCGGACATGTATTCTTTCAACTTTTTTATGCTATGGAAGGTTTTTCTCTTTCCTTCAACTATAGTTCACATTTTTTCTGGGTATAGTAGCCTGGATTGGCATCTATTGTCCTTTAACACTGGGAATGCTTTGCTCCAGGTTCTTCTTGCTTTCATACTTTGCATTGAGAAGTCAGTTGTAATTCTGATAGGTTTCCCCTTATAGGTCACTTGTTGTTTTTCTCTTGTGGCTTTATGGAATTTGTCTTTGTTTTGGGTGTCTAGCATTTTAACTATGATGTGGCATGGAGAATTTCTTTTCTGATCTTGTCTGTTTGGAGTTCTATGTGCCTCCTATATTTGTATTGGTTTGTCCTTTTTTAGTTTGGGGAAGTTTTCATCTATTATTCTGTTGAAGATCTGATCAATACCATTCTCTTGGGATTCTTCTCCTTCCTCTACTCCTATGATGTGGAGGTTTGATCTTTTCATAGTGTCCCACAGCTCCTGGTTGTTCCACTTTTTTGTATTTTTAAATTTTTCATAATCTTTCCTTGAGGTTTTTAGTTATTCTGTGTTATCTTCCAGGTCTGATATTCTTTGTTCTGCTTCCTCCATTCTGCTTCTGACGCTTTTTCCATTCCTTTTCTCTTGATTGGATGAGTGTTTGATTTCCTTTTTCATTTCCTCTTCTGATTTCTTTAGTATTTTTACTTCTTTTTGGAGCTTCTCAATCTTTTCCTGTAGCTCTTTGCTTTGCTGGTTGGTTTCCTTTTCTTTTTCAGCATGGGATCTTTTCAGTGTTTCTACTTCCTTACAAATTTTGTCATTCTCTCTCTCTAGGTCCTTCTTGAGTTCTTGATTCTCTTTTCTCAGTTCTTTGATTTGTTCTTTATAATCTTGTAGTTCTTTAATTATGTTCCCAATTATGTTTCTGATATCTATGTCCTGGGGCATCCCCAGAGGGATCCCACTCCACGAGTCTTCCATAGGGTTGGTAGAGCTTGGTGTGGGATTATCCTGCCCCTTTCCAGTGTTGTCTTTTCTACGTTTTCCTGGCATATGGGCTTCTCCTTGCCTATGTTCCAATGTGAGTCCTAATTGCCTCTTAACTGTGTTGAAGGCTTGCTTTGCGGCTCTTTAGCCCATGCCCCAGTACCTTCTGCTGGTCTCAGGAGATCTCAGATCTCAAGAGTAACACAACCCTACCTTTAATATCAGCTGGGAGGATAACTCCGCCCCCACAACCACAAAAGCCAATTAAGCCAAAGACAGCTGGATTAAGGCATCAACAATCAGCCTTGCTGAGGCACACTCTTCCTACCTGCCTTCCTGCTCTTCCTTCCACTGCTCTCAGGAGATCTCAGATCTCAAGATTCACACAGCCCTACCTTTAATACCAGCTGGGATGATAACTCCGCCCCCACAGGCACAAAAGCCAATTAAGCCAAAGACAGCTGGATTAAAAGATCAACAATTAGCCTTGCTGAGGCAATCAGTTCCTACCTGCCTTTGTGCTCTTCCTTCTGCTGCTCTCAGGAGATCTCCGAGTATTTCTTTTTAAAGTATTCTCATATAATTGCCTATCTTTTTGATGTCTGTTTTGATGTTTCTCTTTTTATTTCTAGTTTTGCTGATTGGAGTTGCTCTTTCTTTCTTTTGGTTAACTGGGCTAGATGTCTATGTTGTTTATCCTTACAAAGAACCAGATCTTAAATCCATTGATTCTTTGTATTGTTTTTCCTTGTTTCTATCTCATTGATCTCCACTGTGATTTTTATTATTTCTTCCTTTCTCTTTGGTTTGGGATTCATTAGTTGTTGTCTCTCAAGTGTTTTTAGTTGCTGTGTTAGGTCATTTATTTTGCTTTTTATGTTTTTTGTTTGTTTGTTTTGTTTTATTTTTCAGTTAGGCACTTAGGGCTATACATTTCCCTCTCAAGAATGCTTTTAAAGTGTCCCATAGGATTCGTTGTGGTGTACTGACCTTTTTGTTTAATTCCAAGAATATTTTTATTTCTTCTTTTTTCCCCTTAACCAAGTCATTGTTCAGGAGTGTGCTGTTTAGTATGCATGAGTTCTAATAGATGTTAAGGCCTTTTTTCAGTGTTGATATTAAGCTTTATTGTGCAGTGGTCTGATAGAATACATGCGGTTATTTCAATTTTTTTTATTTGTTGAAGTATATTCTGTGTCCCAGTATGTGGTCGATTTTGGAGACTGTTCCATGGGGTGCTGAATAGAAAGTATATTCTTTGTTATCTGAGTGGAATACTATGTAGATGTCCATTTCGTTTATTCTATTGTTCAGGTCAGATGTCACTCAGTTTATTCCTTGTCCAGTTGATCTGTTTAATGGGCACAGTGGACTATTGAAGTCCCCTACTATTAGTGTGTTGGGGTTAATCTATTCCTTCTTTAAAGTCCTATAGTATTGTGTTTATGAAGTTCAGTGCACCAGATTTTAGGGCATATATATTCATGATTATAAATTGTTCCTTTGATTATAATGCAGTCACCTTGTTCATCTCTTCTGATTAGTTTTAATTTGAAGTCTAATTTGTCTGATATTAGAATAGCAACTCCTGCTTGCATTTTGGTATCATTTGATGGATATTTTTGAATATTTTTTGTTCCATTCTTTCACCTTAAGCTGGTGTCTCTCCTTGAATGTGAAATGGGTTTCTTGAAGGAAACAGAAAGTTGCATTTGAATTTTTTTTTCTTATTTTAAGGGTCAAGACATGCTTCATTTTTTAAATTTTATTTTATTATTATTTTTTGCTCATTGTCATTCCCTATCACTTCCCCATGGTAAATATTTTAAGGGACTCACAATATAAGAGAACAGTTGTTTCAGATCACATTAATGTTGCTTAGTTTGCCATACAATTAGGTAATTGGTGCTAGCATCCACAGATGAGGGATACCATTCATCCTTCATTTTCTGGGACAGTGTTACTTCACTTAGCATGATATCTTCTAGCTCCATCCATTTACCTGTAAAGTTCATGATGTCATCTCCCTTTACTGCTGCATAGAACTCTATTGTGTAGATGTTCCACATTTTCTCTATCCACTCATCAATTGAGGGGCACTTGGGTTGGCTCCAGCTCTTTGCTATTGTTAAGAGAGCTGCAATAAACATGGCTGTGCATGTATCTCTGCAGTAACATGAGTCTTGTGGGTATATACTCAGGAGTGGTATGATTGGGTCAGGTGGTAAGCTCATATTGAGTCTTCCAAGGGTTCTCCACACTGCTTTCCATAGTAGCTGTACAAGTTTACATCCCCACCAGCAGTGGATGTGTGTTCTCCTTTTCCCACAACCTCTCCAGTACTTGGTATCATTTGTTTTGTATTTTTAATTTTTTTTTTAATTTTATTATTTATTATTTTTTTATGTGTATGAGTGTACTGTCTGCCTGTAGGTTGGTGGACCTGTGTTGTGCAACCCCACAGAGGACAGAAGAGGGCGTCAGATTCCTCTGGAACTGGAGTTAAAGACGGCTCTTAGCCACGATGTGGGTGCTGGGAATCGAACCCGGGTCCTCTGCAAGAGCAGTAGGTATTCTTAACCACTGAGCCATCTCTCCAGCCTCTCATTTGTTTCCTTAATCCTAGTTAGTCTTATCAGAGATGATATCTTAAAGTGGTTTTAATTATTTCCTTAATTATTTCCTCAATTATTAGCCATGTTGAACACTTTTTATGATGTGCTCCAATTCTTCACTGGTGAAGTCTCTGTTCAGCTCTTTGCTCAATCTTTTGAGTGGGTCATTTCTTTTCTTCTTTTTTTTGAAGTAGTTTATATGTTCTGGAAATCAATGCTTTGCCAGATCTATCTGCAGGGAAGGTTTCCTCCCACTCTGTGGGTCTTCACTTCCTTTTTTGTTTCTTTTGATGTACAGAAGCATTTTTTTTTTTTTTTTTTTTTTTTTTTTTTTTTTTTTTTTTTTTTTTTTTATTATATATATAATATATAATATGTTACTAATCAAATGTAGAGCCTTGTCCCCCTCCCTACTCCCCCATCCTACCAGAGCTCATGCATTCTGCCAAAAATGTTTCCCATCTTTTTCTCAGTCTTTCTCAAAATTCTCGATGTGGAAGTGGACTGTTTCAAGCAGAAGTTCACTGTTTCAGTAAGTTCTTTGACTTAGTCTTTTCTGTTGTTGTTATTGTTGTTGTTGTTTTTGTTGTTCTTTCCAATATGCATCACTCGCAGCTACTTGGACAAAAGCTCAAGGGGCCATGCACAAGAAATACTTACAACTAGGTAATTGGCGCTAGCATACACAGATGAGGGATACCATTCATCATTTGTTTTTCTGGGACTGTGTTACTTCACCTAACATAATATCTTCTAGTTCCATCCATTTACCTGCAAAGTTCATGATGTCATCTCTCTTTACTGCTGCATAGAACTCCATTGTGTAGATGTACCACATTTTATCTATCCACTCATCAGTTGAGGGGCATTTGGCTTGGTTCCAGTTTTTGCTATTGTGAACAGATCTGCAATAAGCATGGCTGTTCATGCATCTCTGTGATAAGTATTGAGGGTACATATCCAGGAGTGGTATGACTGGGTCAGGTGGTAAGCTCATTTTGAGTCTTCCAAGGGTTCTCCACACTGCTTTCCATAGTGGCTGCACAAGTTTACATTCCCACCAGCAGTAGATGAGTGTTCCCCTTTCCCCACAACTTCTCCAGCACTTGGTATCATTTTTTTCTTGATCCTAGCCAGTCTTCTTGGAGTGAGATTATATCTTTTTATTTATTTATTATTTATTTTTGTGTATGAATGTACTGTCTGCATGTAGGTCTGTGCACCCGTGTCATGCAATGCCGCTGAGGTCAGAAGAGGCTGTCGGATTCCCCTGGAACTGGAGCTCTCCTGGAATTGGAGTTACAGACCGTTCTCAGCCGCCATGTGCGTGCTGGGGATCGAACCCGGGTCCTCTGCAAGAGCAGTCGGCGCTCTTAACCACTAGGCCATCTCTCCAGCCCCGGATGATATCTTAAAGTGGTTTTCATTTGCATTTCATTAATTATTAGCGACGTTGAACACTTTTTAAGATGATTCTCAGCAGTCTCTAATTCCTCACTTGTGAATTCTCTGTTCAGCTTTTTGCTCCATCTTTTGAGTGATTCATTTGCTTTCTTTCTTCTTTGCTTTTTGAGTAGTTTATATACTCTGGATATCAATTCTTTGTCAAATGCATCTGCAATGAAGGTTGCCTTCCACTCTGTGGATTTTCTCTTCAGTTCCTTGATTGTTTCTTTTGATGTACAGAAGCTTTTGAGTTTAATGAGGTCCCATTTGTCAATTGTCGACCTTAGTTCTTGTGCAGCTGCTGTCTGATTTAGGAAGTCTTTTTGTACGCCTATGTCTTGTAGGCTGCTTCCAACTTTTTCTTCTATCGCCTTCAGAGTTTTGGGTTTCACGTTGAAGTCATTGATCCATCTGGAGTTGACTTTTGTACAGGGTAAGAGGTAGGGGTTTAATTTCATTCTTCTACAAGTGGTGATCGGTGATTCACTTTTGCAAACACCACTTGCTGAAGATGCTGTCTTTCCTCCATTTTGTATTCTTGGGGTTTTGAATTATTCTCATATGATTGTCTGGATCTTTTCATTGTCTGTTGTGATGTTTCCCTTTTTCATCTTGAATTCTGTTGATTTGGAAGTGTTCTTTTTTTTGCTTAACTGGGCTAGAGTTCTATCTATCATGTTTATCCTTTCCAAGAACCAGCTTTTGGATTCATTGAATCTTTGTATTGTTTTCTTTGTTTCTATTTCATTGATTTCCACTCTGATTTTTGTTATTTCTTCCTTTCTACTGGGTTTAGGGTTAATTTGTTTTTTTTCAAGTGTTTTTAGCTGCAGTGTTATATCTCTTATTTGTGCTCTTTCTGTTTTTGTAATGTAGGCATTTAAGACTATAAATTTCCCTCTTAGGATTGCTTTTAAATTATCCCATAGGTGTTGTTTTGTTGTATTATCTTTTTCATTTAGTTCCTGGAATGCTTTTATTTTTTATTTAGTCTTTGACCATTCATTATTCAGGAGTGTGTTGTTTAGTTTCCATGTGTCCTTGTAGATAGTGGGGCTTATTCTGGCTTTAATATTGAGCTTTATTTCACTGCAGTCTGATAGAATGCATTAAATTATTTCAATACTTTTTTATTCTTTTTCCATGTCCCAGTATGTAGTTGATTTTGGAGAATGTTTTGTGGGGTGCTGAATAGAAAGTATCTTCTCTGGTGTGAGAGTTAATCCTGGGTGTCAACTTGACTGGACTAAGGAACAAATAAGAGCAAAAGGATCTTTGGATTGGACTACCTCAACTGGCATGGCCCACCCCAAATGTGGGCATTACCTTCTGCCAGCAGGAAGTATAAAAGGCCATGGCAGAGGGAGCTGGTCCATTTATTCCTGCAGCTTGCCTCTCTATCACTGGTGAGTTTGTCTTGCTGCTGTGATCAACCCTTCAGATTCCAGTATGTACTGAGACCAGCATATCTCCTGGAATCCATCGGGCCTTCAGCACCAGATTGGGATTACTGAGACATCCACCCTTGTGGACTGAGCATTTTCCTGGATTCTCAGCCTCTCCAGTGTGGCACTGCTATTGTTGGACTCCTTGAGCTCTGTCACATGAGCAAATCAATAAATTTGTATATAGCTATATATTCATCCTGTTGCTTCTGTTTCTTTAGAGAACCCTGACTAGTACATCTGGTATTTGGGTGGAATATTCAATAGATGTCTGTGAGGTCCATTTGGTGCATTGTATTATTCAGTTCAGATATCTCTTTTTATTCTTTGTCCAGGTGACTTATCCAAAGGGCTCAGTGGGATATTAAAGTCCGCTGCTTATAGTGTGCTGGGATTAATCTGTGCCTTATGGTCCTGAAGACTTGTGTTTATAAAGTTTCATGCACCAGAGCTTGGTGCATGTATATTTATGATTGGGAAATCTTCATGGTTAACTGTTACTTTTATAAGGATGTAATGGTCCTCTTTGTCTCTTCTGATTAGTTTTACATTGAGACCTAAATTAGGCAAAATGTCTGATATTAGAATAGCAACTGTCATGCTTTTTGGTACCGTTTGCTTGGAACATTTTTTTTTTATTCTTTCACTTTAAGTTGATGCCTGTCTTTGATGATGAGATGGGTTTCTTGTAGTCAGCATATAGATGGATTCTGTATCAATTCTCCCAGTCCATGTCATTTGATTGTGGAGTTTAGACCCTTAATATTTAAGGTTAGTATTGAGATATGTGTGTTGCTTCCTTTTACCTTATTTTCTGTTTGCAATCTTGGTCTAGGTTTGTCTTTCTGCAGTTATACTTTCATTACTTTCTCTCTCTAGCTACTTGGGGTAGGTGCTTCTTTCCTCTGTCCTTTGAAATACTATTTTCTGAAGGTTTGCTTTTCTGGTTAGCCATGTATTCTTTCATCTTTTTTATGTCTTGAAAGGTTTTTATTTCTACTTCAACTGTAATTGACATGTTTTCTGAGTATAGTAATCTGGGGTGACATCTATATTTGTTTAGTACCAGGAATACATTGGTCCATGTTCTTCAGGCTTTCATTGTTTCCAGTGAAAAGTTGCCTGTCATTCTGATTGGTTTCCCATTATATGTAGATGTTGATTTTCTCTTTTGGCTTTCAATATTTTCTCTTTGTTTGGGCATCTAGGTTTTTAACTATAATATTGCATGGGGAGTTTTTTTTTTCTGATCTTGTCTATTTGGTGTTCTATGTGCTTCTTGCTTCTTTTATCTGTATAAGTTTGTTGCTTTTCATTTGGGGGAATTTTTCTTCTTTTCTTCTATTATTCTGTTGAAGATCTGATCAATATGGTTGTCTTGAGATTCTTCTCCTTCCTTTATGCCTATGATGTGAAGGTTTGGTCTTTTCATAGTGTCATATTTCTCTTATTTTTTTACAATATTTCATTTTCAGCTGGGTGTGGTGGCACACTTCTTTAATCACAGAATTTGTGAGGCAGATGCAGGCAGATCTCTGTGAGTTCAATGTCTTCCTGGTCTACATAGCAAGCTCCAGGCCAGCTGGTACTAAAGGTATACTCTGTCTCAAAAATCCAAAAACAAGTTTCATATTCTTTGCTTGAGCATTCTTCTTCCATTTTATCTTCCAGTGTTGGTATTATATTTTATGCTTCATCTAATTTATTACTGAGGCTTTCTCCCATCCTTTCTTGTTGATTGGATGAGTGTTCAATTTCCTTTTTAATTTCATCCTGTGATTTCTTTAAGTATTTCCACTTCCTTTTAGAGCTTGTCTTTCTATTCTTGTAGCTCCTTATTTCACTGGGTTTTTCCTTTTCTATTTTAGCATGGGATCTTTTCAGTGTTTCCACTTCCTTCCCAAGTATGTAATTCTGTCCCTCCAGTTCCTTCCTGAGGTTAAAGTTCTTTTATTTGTCATTTCTATTCTTTGATTTCTTTGAATACGTCTATGATTCTTCTAAGATCTGTGTCCTAGGTTATCACCAGGGATTTCTCATTGTAGTGTCTACTATAAGACTGATAGAGTTTGGTATGGATTTCTCATGTACTTTTCCCTTGTGGCTTTTTCATTGTGTTTTTGGCATGTGGGCTTATTTTGTTGTTTGTATTCTGATGCAAGTCTCAAATGTTTCTTAGCTACATTGAATGTTTTCTTTGCTTGTTTCCTTCAGAGGTCTTCATTGTCTTTTCATTGTTTATGGAGGGCTGGCTGGTCTAGGTTTCAGGTTTTCACTTCTGGTATATACTGGATGGTCCAGCTAACTCTTCCCTTCCTGTGCTAAAAGTTCTCCAGAAACTGGATAAGTACTAACCAGGTAGGATAGTTGCTCAGCTGTCTGCTCACTGTGCTTCCCAGTGGCCAGTTCCTCTAGGTTGCCTGTAAATCCTAGTGTTCCGGGACTGGATTTGTGGCAGGTTCACTGTTTCTTCTACTGCCTTGCATCCCAGAACTACTACCACTGTTCCCATTGGGACACAGTACACCACAGCTCCAGCAAAGGATGGGGAAATTGCTTCCTTGGCCTACAGGGAGGTGCTTTGTAGTCCTGCTGCTGGCTAGGTAGCTCTGCACTTGCCACTGCACACACAGGTGAGGTGACCAGCCTGGAGGATGTGTAAGGCCTCTGAGCATGTGGGTCCCTGAGTGGCTCCTGCTTAACTGTGTGGTGCCCTGTAATCCCCCTGCTAGCTGGGTAACTGTGCCCATGCCTATGCACACCCAGGTCAAGTGTCCCACCTGGGTGCTGTGAGTATACTACCTGGGGGATGAAACCCCCCACTCTCCTACTTCTCCCACTCTTCCCATTGGGTTTCCCGCACTGTACTCTAAAAATCTTATATTAGTATTTGGAATTAATTCCTTATCCAAGGTCTCTGCATCAGTTTTATGAATTTTATCTGTTTCACAGAAAGTTTGTTAATCCTCGTTAATATTTGTTTCTGTCCTGAAAATATTAAATGTCCCATTTTCTAGATGGTTAATAGAAAATATCACTTAAGATAAGAAAAAGTCCCTGATAATTATTCTTAAGACAGAACCTCTAGCAATATATTTAAGGTCATCAACTAATCTTTATTGTATTTGGAGTATTTTTTTATTTAAAGCAAATTGTTGATCGGATTATCATGTTAATATATGTTTCTAAGCACTAATTTTATATCATAACCAGACACATTTTGAGAATTATAAGCAAGGAATTTAAAACTACACTGGTAAATATTTTTTATCAGCTATTGTCAAAATTGGCAAAGGTCAGAGGGGAAAATAGATACTGTATGAGTTTATTAAGAAAAATATGACAGCATATAAAACATAGGCCAAATGTTAGCACTGTTTAAAGATATAGTTTATGAATAATAATCCATGACTTTTAATGAAGCATATTTCATTGACCAGATGGTAAAAATCAAGCACCAGAATATTTGGGACCTACAAATAGAGGCAGACAAGAGAGAGAGAGAGAGAGAGAGAGAGAGAGAGAGAGAGAGAGAGAGAGAGTCACTAAATAGTGTGAAATGGTTCTGTTTTGGGGGAGTTGAATTAGAGAGATAGAGAAATTGGGCTTATATGGGTAAATATGTGTTTGCCAACTATATATTATTGCAGTAAGTATTAGAGAAATGTTACTTTATAAAGAGAAAAGGTTTGTTTTGGCTTAGAATTTTGGAGTTTTCTGCATATTATTGACTTTCAGTTTGCTTTGGGGAAGCACAACATTGTGCAGTTGCATGGCAGAGAAACTCTATCCCAGTTAGACATTTAAAGAAAGAATATGGGAAAGACAAAATTTCCACCAATCCGTATAGCAGGCATGTTGGCAATGATTCTAAATTTCTACTCTCAAGCTTCACTTTTGAATGTTTCTACAGTCTCTAACAAGTGAAGCTTGTGCTTAAGTATCTAGCACATTAGACTTTGTTGAACATTCTAGGTTAAATTATAGCATAAGTTGAGAAAACCTATGGGGAATATGAATGCAAACACAAAAAAATGCATTCCATTATAGATTTGGAACAAATTATTTCGCAGCGATAGAGAGTATTTTAGTGAGATTCTATTGTCTGTGTAGCTGCGAGTGATTGTAAACATATAGCTCCCTGGCCTTGACCTTGAGTTCTCAGCAGTCTTTTTGTTTTAAGAAGAGAAATAAAGAAACTTTAGAAACCAGTCTGAACACAGACATAACTATCTAAAGCCTTCTATAAAATTATTGTGAAAAGTCCAGTGTAAAAAGAAAAAAAAAAAAAAAAGCCCAGCATGTAGAATATAAGAACCAGTGTCAAAACTAGAATAGACAACAAACTGTCAAATAAAATATCATGAATTATGAAATTGTTGGACTTTTCATAAGTATAGATGAGAGTTATTATGACTATAGACTGGATTTAACTAAATTTGTCACAGGTTTAAAACAGCATTTAGGGTATAGTATGGAGTCACTTAACCAAGAAACTGTGGGGACACAGTGGAAAAACTAAGAGTAAGTTACTTCACCTTATTTCCTTTGGATCTGTCATGGAAAAGAAATGATAAGAACATATTTATTCTAGGAATAATAAAAAGTTTATGCAGAAATCATTAAAAGCTCTCCAGAGAGATTCAAATGCTTAATCAGATTTATGTTAATTAAATATATTAATATCGTTCAGGTCTTTGAAGCAGTTTCCTTCTTCCATAATGAGGAGAAAGAAGTGGGGAAAAATGACACAGAGCAGGGTAGAGAGAGTAGAGGTAGAGGCAGAGAGAACAAAGTGAAATGTCTTAATTCATTTTTCCATTGGTGTGAAAAATATTTGAGAAAAACAACTTAAGGGAGGAAAATTTAGTTTTGGTTCCTGATTGCAGAGATGTTAGTCCATCATAATAGGCAAGGCCAAGCACAGCAGAAAATCTCACGAAATGTGGGTCATGATGAAAAGAGACAGTGAAAACCCTGGTACTAATTTGATATTCCCCATTTGTAACTTTATCCTATCCGGCCTTCAGCCTGTGGGTTGGTACAAACTCATTCTTGGTGAATCCCCCTACCACCTCTGAACTTTCAGGAAATACCATGGCAGACCCAGCTAGAGTTGTGCTTTACTAAACCCCTAGGCACTTATCAGTCCAATTAATTGGACACTCAGATTAACCATCATAAAACACTCCATCATTTATGTCCTTTTTTAATTTCAAGATTTTACTTATACTTTTAATTATTTGAGAACTCCATTCAGTGTATCTTGATCACACTACTCCTCCCCCAACTCCTTCCAGGTATAGCTCCACCTCCCTACACACATATCTTCCTATTTGTTTTTTGTTTGTTTGTTGGTTGGTTGGTCTTTTCGAGACAGGGTCTCTATGTGGCACCAGCTGGCCTGGAACTCACTCTGTAGACCAAGCTGGCCTTGAACTCATAAAGATCCACCTGTCTCTGCCTCCCAAGTGCTAGGAATAAAGGTGTGCACCACCACGCCAGGCCTATTTTTTTTCTCTTGTTCTTTATTGAGTCCTATATGTGTTTTCCAAATACTCTGATCTCTAACTGAGATATGTATAATAATTCTTCCCTCAAAGCTCAGGAGACTTTGTGGAAGAGGTTGCAGAAAGATTACAAGAATCAGAAAGGGGTGCAGATCTGTAAAGAGACAGTGTTTTCCATACAGCAAGGCAGTTGTATGGCATGCAAATTTATAGCAATGGTGACAGCATGAATTTTTCCTGTTTGAGATCAAGCCAGAAATATTCCCATCATGGAGGGAATAGATGAGCTCTCCATCCTAGCTAAGGGGCTATTGGTATTTGATCGCTGCTGCAAGAGAAAGAGTTAGTTTACTTTTTTTTTTTTTTATTGATGATTTGTGTATTTCATACATCATTTTCCAATTCAGTTCAGGCATATTTCCCCTTCCCTTCCCCCCACCCCACCCCACCCCATCCCAGATCATGCATTCTGCCATAACTGTCCTGCATCTTTCTCTAAGTTTTTTTTTCCATTTTTTAGCAATAAGTGATAATTTATGAGTACAAGCATCCTTCATGTAAAACCAATTTGCAAGCATTTGTGTTCAAATACACACAGCCCCTTGGTCCCACCATCCAGAAGGGGGGGCTTGTATGTTCATTCAAGTTGATCAAATGACTGTCCAGGCTATATTGCTGTAGTTTCACCATTCACCCCAATCTCAGCCCTTACATTCTACCACGCCCCCTCTTCTGCATATTTTTCCTTAGGCTTAGAAAAGGAGCACAGGTGGATGAGGAGCAAAACAGTCTACTTTCTCTGGAGCTGTTGTCTAGGACTTTGGTCAATTCTGGCTGTTTTCTTTCATGGGATGACAGTTTGTCCAGGAATAACATTTCGATCCTACTAAGGAAGCACAAGCAATTAGATATATAGGTATTTAAACAGTACTAATTGTTATCATAGGTTACTTTCGTATAGACACAGATATTTGGATGGTATATTAATCCATGTATTACATTTTATTCTGTTGAATATGACAGGGTCTTACTGTGGCTTATAACATCTCCTGACCATTAGAGGGTATAAGCTTGTGGCATCAGCCGTGGGTTATTCCTCCAAGGAGAGAGCCAATAGCCAATTAGATTTGGGATATACAAGCATATGGCTGCCTCTGCTGCACAGTATTTCCAGGCAGGTGAGGTTTAGTTGGTGCTGATGGAGAAGTCTTGCTTGACACAAGGAGACCCATATTTGCTTTATTGGTGTAGTGGCCTTTGGTAACACTCTCTGGTATTCGAGAGACCATCTGTACACTTGCATGTGTGGTCTCAATACATCTTTCCCATGTTAACGTCAGGTCTTCAACAGCAGGGTCTTATCACCTCTCCTCTTGCAGGTATCCCAGTTTAGAGGCAAGGAGCCTTTACCTTTTGTGGGGGCTTGGATCCCCTGGCCAACATCTCCTTGGTAGAATAATCCATTGCTGATGTCAGAGCTCCTGCATTAATATATTTTTCTTAAGGGCATAGCTTAAGGAGACTTTAGTATTATATTTGGTTCTGAATAGAGAATAATCCTTTTCACAGTTCCTATGTCTATTAGTCAATTCACGAAGGCAGTTTTACCGGTTTTATAAGAGATTACCCCTATAATAATTGTCTCCAATTTACAGTTGGAGAACGACATCATCATCTTATTTCTCCTTGTTCAATGGGGGGGGGGTAAGAAAGTCTCTCGTATTAAAACCTTTGCGGCTCCTGGAAGGTAAGTTTCATTAGGACTCATTATACATAGTTGTTACAAGTAGGATCCACAGAGGGGTTTGATATTTGTAGCAATCTGAAGATTTACTTCCTTTCAATGTTCAGATAGGCCAGCCTTTATGTTGGCACTTTCTGGTATATCCTACTCGATGCAAAGCTGTGTCTTTTCTTTCTCAGCCATTAAGTTGATGACATTTTGACCTGTTGGAACATACAAATCTTTTTCCGTAGTTAGTTTTAAGATTTGAATTGCAAGGTTTTTTGTTGTTGTTGTTGTTGTTGTTGTTGTTGTTGTTTTAATTTTTTACTTATTTCTGTATGTGTATGAATGTACTGTCTGCATGCAAGTCTGTGCACCCATGTCGTGCAATGCTGTGGAGGTCAGAAGAGGGTCTTGGATTCCGCTGGAACTGGAGTTCTCCTGGAATTGGAGCTTCAGACAGTTCTCGGCTGCCATGTGTGTGCTGGGGATCGAACCTGGGTCCTCTGTAAGAGCGGTTGGCACTCTTAACCGCTAGGCCATCCCTCCAGCCCTGAATTGCAAGGTTTTTGACAAAAAGGTTTCATTTCAATCTGTATCCCCCCCATTTTTTTTTTTTTAGGTTTTGTTTTTTGACCCATGAGTTTCCAAAAGGTAGTTGTATTATACATACATATAGGGTGGAGTCAAGGCACAGATTTCATCAAATTCACTCAGGCTGTTTTGGGTGACTGTATGTGATTAACTTGGGAAGCAAACTTAATTTTTTCATTAAATCATCTTATAGGTGAAAGAGAATGCTACGAGGTGATACCGTACAACAGAAAAATTATAGAGAACATTTGTATGTGCCAATCCCAAAGTTATTGTTATACAGATTTTATGTAGAACAAATGTGGACAACAGCAATTTATATCTCCATTTAACTCAGATACATTACAGTTTTTATCAGAGCCTGTTAACTAATGTTGTTTAATATACACATATTTATTTTACTGAGTCCTAAAACACCATGTAACCTGTAGACAGTGTCTGGACAATACTGGATACTTGTTGATCTCACGTCAATTAATTATGCATTAATCGAATATACATCCTTGTCCCTCTCCCGCCCCTTCTGTGCTTCCCAATTCACCATTTCAGACAGTTTTCTGATGCAGTCTTTCTGTTGTTGTTCTTTTACTATGCATCCCTCTCCATGAGAAATATTTATATCTGGGCTGTTGGCACTAGCATCCATGTATGAGGGACACCATTTGTCGTTTGTTTTTCTGGGACTGTTACTTCACTTAACATAACGTTTTCTAGCTCCATCCATTTACTTGCAAAGTTCATGATGTTGTCCCTCTTTACCGCAGCATAGAACTCCATTGTATACATGTACCACATTTTCTCTATCCACTCGTCAGTTGAGGGGCACCTGGGCTGGTTCCAGCTTTTTGCTATTGTGAACAGAGCTGCAATAAACATAGCTGTGCATGTATCTTTGCAGTAAGATGTGTCTTGTGGGTATATACCCAGGAGTGGTATGACTGGGTCAAATGGAAGGCTCATTTTGAGTCTTCTAAGGGTTCTCCACACTGCTTTCCATAGTGGCTGTACAAGTTTACATTCCCACCAGCAATGGATGAGTGTTCCCCTTTCCCCCACAACCTCTCCAGCCACTTGGTATCATTCGTATTCCTGATCTATGACAGTCCTTATTGAGTAGATGATATCTAAAGTGGTTTTATTTGCATTTCCTATTATTAGCGGTGTTGAACAACTCTTATAGATGTTTTCTCGCCATCTCTAATTCCTCTCTGTGAAGTCTTATTCAATCTTTGCTCCATTGTTTGAATGATTGCAATTTTGTTTTCTTCCTTCTTTTTTTTTTTTTTTTTTGAGTAGCTTATATCACTCGGAAATTCAATGTCTTTGTCGACGTATCTGCAGTGAAGGTTTCTCCACTCTGTGGGTTTCTTTTTCTTCTTATTGTTTTTTCTTTTGATGTCAGAAGAACTTTTGGTTTAAATGAGGTCCCATTTGTCATTGTCGTCTTATTTCTTTGTGCAACTGCTGTCTGATTAAGGTCTTTTCCTATGCCTATGTTCTTGTTTGCTTTGCATTTTTTTTTTTATTTCGTTTTCTTCTTTATTCAGATGTTTGAGGTTTTTACGTTGAGATCTTTGATCACATTGAAGTTGACTTTTTTGTACAGGGTGAGAGTAGGGATTTAATTTTCATTCTTCTGCAAGTGGTGATCCAGTTTTGACCAACACCATTACTGAAGATAGGTCTTTCCTCACTGTTCCTTCTTTTGCCCCCTTTTCCAAATATGAGATGGCTGAAATTGTATGGAGCTCAGGTTTGGATGCTTCAGTTTTTTATTCCATTGGTCAACTGGTCTGTTTATGCTGGCCAGTACCAGGCTGTTTTTTAATGACTATACCTGGTAGTAAATTTTGATGATCTGGTAAGGCAATCCCCCCTGTATTGCTCTTTTCTGTCAGGGTTGTTTTGACTAATTCGGGGTCTTTTTGTTTTCCAAGAATGAAATTGAAGATTTTTGTTCCAAGCCTGTGAAGAACTCTTTGGGGATTTTGAATTGGGATTGCATAAATCTGGTGCACCAAATTGAGGTATTTGGGGTAGGATGGACATTTTATATTTATTTTCCCAATCCATGAGCATGGGAGGTCTTTCCATATCTTCCTTGATGTCTACCTCAATTTCGCTTTTTCAGGGGTTTAAAGTTTTTGTTGTAGAGATCCTTGGGTGTCTTTGGTTTCGGGTTTGTTCCTAGGTTTTTATTGTTTTTTTTTTTTTTTTTGGCTTTGTAGTGAGTCTTCTTGGTTTCCTTCTAGTTGCTTGTTGTTGGTGTAAGAAAGGCTACATGATTTTTTCTAGATTTATTTTTTCCTGCTATCCTGCCACTTTACTGAAGCTTTTAATTCATTCTATGAGTTTTCTGGTGGAGTTCTTTAGCATCCCTTAGGTAAACAATCATATGTCGTAAAATGGAAGGGAGGTTCTCCAGATTCCTTCTATGAGAGCCAGCATCACGCTATTACCAAAAACCAGGTAAAGAATAAAACCAAAAAGGAGAACTATAGACCCATCTCCCTAATGAAGACAAGATGCCAAAATTCTAAACAGGATAACTGGCAAAATCGCACATAGATCCACATCAAAAGAAGATTATCCATCAATGACCAAGTTGGATTCACAAGAGATGCAGGGATGTTCAACATATGAAAATCAATAATCATCATCAACATATAATGGACTGAAGGACAAAAAACCCACACATCAATCTCCATTGACGTGGAGAAAGCCTTTGCAAAATCTAGCATCCCCTCATATTTAAAGTCACTAGAGGGAATTGGTCTGGAGGGTTCATTCCTCAATGGTAATCAAAGCCATCATATACAGGAAACCCACAAGCTAATATCATCCTCAAATGGGGAAAACGACGAAGCTTCCCTTAAGGTAAGGAAACTTGGCAAGGCGAACCACTGTCTACCAGGTCCTTTTAATATAATGCTGGAAACCTTACTAGGGCAATAAGCAAGAAAAAAATAAAAGGAGTTCTAAATTGGAAAAGAGTGTAGTTTTCTTTAAAGGGTGGTGACTATATCCAGATCAGGTTCTATATCCAAGAGTGTTTAGAAAACCCATTCATGGTAATGGGGTTTTTATTAGCTAGGATAAATTGTCTAGTTGGGGTATGTACCTCATTATAGGGTAACCATCATATATATATATACTATATAATATTATATATATATATATATATATTTCCTGCAGTTAATAGATTTCTATGTAGGATTTCAAATGGATTTTATTTGTTAGTTTTCCTCCTCATATACCTTGCTCAATACTACTCATCCATTCCCTGCCTACTAACCCTTCCTGCTCTATTATTGTCCTTTTATATCACTATATTCTATCACATTCTTTCTGCTAGAAGAAAAGTGACTCAATCTAGCTGAACTCAAAGGGGAGGAATCTCAGGAGGGCATGATATTTCACAATTGCCTTGTTCAATTATTTTATCATGCCAAAGATGAGAACTTTACTGTAGGAATAAGTACAAGGGATGCTTCCTGGGTGTCTCAGAGAATTAAATTTCATAAATATAATCATTCCTTTAAATTTTCTGTCAGTTTTTTAAACCTGTGAGGTTAAAAAATATTCATCAATTTTTGACAAGCTAATATTAAACAGGAGCCATGTATGAGATAAATATGATAGACAATACTGTTCACCAAGTATCGAAAGGAAAAGACACAAGAAATCAGATCCATAGATTTCCTAAAATCCACCTGTGAAAATCTTTGCAAATTATTGAATAGATTTCAATTACTAGGAAAAATATCTTGACCTTCAGAACTTTACCCCATGAAATTGTGGGAGTAACTAGGAGTTTGTATTTTATGGTAGCACAGATGAATGTCCACATAGGAGTATTATCAATTAAGGAAAAGGTGTGTAAATTTTTGAACACAAGAAGAATCAGAATAGAAAAAAAATGTAGGATAAATGGTAAGTTCAAATCATGATGCCAGTTTTAATTTCCTATGAGTATGATGTGAAAGTCCTTTACAATTGACAGATATTCCTCTTAATTGAAATAAAGGATTAACGCAGGATCACAAAACATGGAAGAAAGATCTATGAGGCTGTTGATCAAATGTAGGCCCAGCTATCACCCCACAGAAGGATATTCCAGGCAACACTGTAAACTAACAGAATGTCCCTTAATTTATTCATCCTTTCTAATTTTTTTTGTCTTTTCGAGACAGGGTCTCTCTGTAGCCCCAGCTGTCCTGGAACTCGCTCTGTAGACCAGGCCGGCCTTGAACTCACAAAGATCTGCCTGCCTCTGCCTCCCAAGTGCTAGGATTAAAGGCGTGCGCCACCACGCCCAGCTATTCATCCTTTCTTCCTTTCTAAATCTCTATCTCTTGACACTGATTATAAGTTTTTCTAAACTTTATTTTAAGACACAAAAAAACCCAAAAAATAAAAAAGATATATCTGAGTGAATTTATGTGTGTAGTATGAGTGCGCGCACGCGCGTGCACGTGCGTGTGTGTGTGTGTGTGTGTGTGTGTGTGTGTGTGTTATAGCATGTATATGGCAGTATGAGGACAACTTTGTGAGTGGTTTCTCTACTTTGATCTTGCACAAATTCAGATAATGAACTAAGATGATAAGGATTGTATGGATAGTCCCTTTCTCCAATGAGCCATCTGGGCAGCCTGAAATCTTTCTCATTTAATATATTTTCTAATAACATACATAAAATTTAATTCTGGGAAATTTAGTTCACTCTACCCAATTTTCATAAAATCACTGATACCATCATAGCAATATTGTTACCAAGCTGATTTGATGGCTACTGATTTTAAAATTATTAAAGTGACTATAAAAGACAAGTAAACAATAAAATTTCTAAACTTCACGAAATTCATGATCTTCATAGGATACAGAATAAAAAGGCCGAAATATCAAATATTATCTCTCTGGAAATCCCTCATGGAGAGATCATCATTTATCATAGGCTACAATCCATAGGTCACCCTGACATTTAAGTAACCTCAGTTAAGAAAAGACCAAAAATAAAGAAAGAAAAGAAAAGAATGAAAGACTTTTCTAAAACACTTCCATTTGCCCTAATTCTTTTGTTTTCTTTTTTAAATTTCCTTTTTATCTTTTTAAATTAATTATTGTTATTAAACTATTTCCATACAGCATACATCATTTCTCAATCGAATTTAGAGTCGCTTCCTTTTCCATGCCCCCCCTGAGTTCCTGCACTCTGCCATACATGTCTTGCATATTTTCTGAGTCTTTCCAGAGGATTTTTTTTTAGCAAGGCTTATTGTTGTTGGGAGAACTTCACCATTTCAGTCTTTTTCCCCCATTTTGTTGTTGTTCTCTCCAACTTGTATTGCATATATATATATACAAATGTCATACATATATCACCTGAGTTGGAGGATTTTCTTTTCTCTCTCTTTTTTTTTTTTTTTTTTGCTAAAAGGTATGATGCTTTCTTAGGAAGTGTGTGAAGCCTCCGACCTGCAAGACCAAACAACCATCAATGCCTGCTGTGGAACTAAGCTTAATTTACTTCGCAAATAAGTAGAAGTCATAGTCCAGTATAAGCTTTAAAGAGCAAGTGGTATGTTGGGTAAATTTTTTTAGCAGGTACTCAACTCTGCCCAAGCTTTTTCCACAAAGTATAGGATATTTATGGCTTAGTGAATTGTTTAGATTAGTTAAATTTGGTGTGGTTTTTGGTGAAATGGTAATCAATTGAACTAATTATGAATATAAATTTTAATTGTATTATTTATAATTTGTATTGGGTTAAGGTACACAAATACTATATTTTTCTGAATTATAAAACATCACATTATAACACTTTTCTTTACTCAATAGGACAATTTAAAGGTACGAAGCTTATTTCCTTCCAAAATAAGTATCAATTACAAACAGATGAGAAACAGTTTGGGTAAATTTAATGAAAGCTTATGCCTTGGATCCTGTTTTGGGTATGTGTAATACAATTAGGCATCTATAGGTCAAAACATAAAAACCTAAAAAAAATAAAAATAAATTAAAAAAAAAGAGGGGGTGGGAGGTGGGGTAGTATGCTTTCTAAAGGATACAAATGGGAAACTGTGTGTTCCAATCCTATTGATCAATTTGCCATTTCTTGAGATCTTGAAACTAACAATGGGAGGAGAATTTTATGTTTCCACAGGTTAAAAATCAACCAATCCTAATATGCCCTGAAAACACTACAATTGGCTGTGCAGGATGGATGGGAAATGCCAGCAGAGGAGTTGACCCATCTGAACATTAAAAAGAGGGAACCTCAGACTGCCTTAGTCAGAGACACTGAGCATCTCTCTGAATACTATTTGGATTTAACTGTTTATAAATGGAAGGTAAACTTCGTTAGTTACGAAGTTTACTTCCAGATACTGAGAAACCCTTCTACTTTTCCCCCTTGTTAGGAAAAAAGAAAACATGATGGTAATGAAAATAATTCCCTAACTGTAAATTAGAGCCAATTGGTTATAGTGGTAATTTCCTATAAAACAGGTTATAACTACCTTTTTTTAAAGTTGTGATAGGGTTTATAGGAACTGTGGAAAGTATAATTCTCTATCTAGAGAGATCAATTCAATAGTAAGTGTTTATAAGTTGTGTAATTAAGCAAAATGTATTACTATGGAAAGCTCTGACATCAGCAAATGAATATTTGCTAGGAGTGTTGGCTTAAGGGGATTACCCCCCGCCAATTATAAAGGCCTTTTGCCTGTAGGTGGGATATATGCAAGGAAAAAAGCAGTAAGTCCCTGTTGTCGAAGATCTGGTGGGAGCATGAAAAAATGTTATGAGACGTCACTTGCTAGCAAACAACTGGCCTCTGAAATGCAAGAGAGCACTACCAAAGGCCACTAACAAGCATACAGCAATATTGGTCCTCCCTGAGACAAGCAAGAGTCCTCTGTAATATCAGCTACACCTCAACATCCTGGAGTTGCTGTGCAACAGTGGCAGCAAGTGTCTATATATATCCCAAATCTAATTGGCTATTAGCTCTCTCCTTGGAGGAATGGCTCACAGTGGATGCCACAAGCTTATGTCTTCTTGTGGTTAGGAGATGTTATAAGCCACAATAAGAATTGTCACCCTTTATAGAGAAACCACAGTTTGTGGATTAGCATACCATCCAAGCATCTGTGTCTATGCTCACAGCTTAGCTTGACATAATAATTAGTACTGCTTAAATGCCTGTGCATCCAATTGCTTGTGCTTTGTTAGTATGACTAAAAAGTTATCACTGGAAAAGCTGTCAACCCATGAAGGGAAACAACCTGAACAGACTAGAGTCCAAAATGACAACTCCAAAGAAAGAAGACTGTTTTCTTCTCACCCACTTGTGCCCCTTTCCCAAGGCCCAGGGAACAAATTGTAGAAGAGAAGGTGTGGTAGAATGTAAGGGCTGTGGAGAGATAGGGGTGAATCATGAAACTACAGCAATATAGTCTGGACTCCTAATTGATCAACATACCTGTGCATACAAGCTTCTCCAACTGGACTATGGGAACCTTGGTTTGTTCAAAATTTGGACATAGGGGGCTGGAGAGATAGCCTAGCGGTTAAGAGCACTGACTGCTCTTGCAGAGGACCCGGGTTCAATCCCCAGCACCCACATGGTGGCTAAGAAGCATCTGTAACTCCAATTCCAGGAGAACTCCAGTTCCAGGGGAATCTGAGACCCTCTTCTGACCTCTGCGTCATTGCACAACAAGGGTGCACAAACCTACATGCAGACAGTACATTCATACACATACAAAAATAAATAAAAATTAAAGTTTAAAAAAATTTGGACATAGATACTTGCAAAATACACCAGTTACCTAATTGTATGGCAAACTGAGCAATTTCAATGTTATCTGAAAACAACTGTGTTATTATATTGTAGAATCCCTTAAAAATAAACAAATAATAATAATAATAATAATAATAATAATAATAATAATAATAGAAAAAGGATCTTCGGATTGGACCACTCAAACTGGATGGCCCAGCCCAAATGTGGGTGTTACCTTCTGCTGACAGGCAATATTAAAGACCACAGCAGAGCGAGCTTGTCCCTTTTTTTCCTGCCACTTGCCTCTCTCACTCTTGACTTTGTCTTGCTGCTGTGATCAACCATTCGGATCCAAGCATGTACTGAGACTGGCAGATCTCCTGGAATCCATCGGGCCTTCAGCACCACATTGTGACTACTGAGACATCCAGCCTTGCGGACTGAGCAGTTCCCTGGATTCTCGTCTCAGCTTCTCCAGTGTGGCCCGTCTACTGTTGGACTCCTTGAACTCTGTCATGTGAGCAAATCAATAAATTGTATATAGCTATATATTCATCCTGTTGCTTCCGTTTCTTTAGAAAACCCTGACTAATACAGATTTTGGTAACCAAAGTGGTTCTAGAGAAACAGAATTCAAAGGATGAATTTCTTTATAGGGCTTGGTAGTTTCTGGAGCCAGCTCTCCAATCTAATGAAGCCTAGAGTTACTGAAGGCTGTCCTGGTGGCCTGAAGAGGAATGATAATCCTTGGTGCAGACTATTTGACATAAGTATGAAGATAGGCCCATTTGACTCACCTAACTCACCTCTTGTGAAGAGCAAGGAATTTAGTGACTCTATATAAAACGTTTGAGAAATTGCAGAAAAAATAAGGAAAATAATGATGTTGCTTGGTTGCCCCTAGCATCTCTGGATAAAGTGATAGAGGAAAATAAGGAGCTCAGTGATAAAATTGACCAGCTACATATTCAAAACAACAGCTTAAAAGCTTCCAAGTGTGCTCTGGAAGAGCATCTTCTTTTCAGTAGCCAAAGAGTGAAAGCGGCAGAAAATCAAGCTGGAGCCCTTATTATACATTTGGCTGATTTACAACGCAAATTTAATTCCCAGGCACAAAGAGTGTCAGCAGTCAAAATGAGAGCACTAGTGGGGAAAGGGTGGAACCCTGAAACTTGGGACGGAGATGTGTGGGAGAACCATGATGATGAGGATTTTGAAACTTCAGATTCTGAGGAATCTCCCCACCCTCAGCAGAGAATCCACACCCTGTAGATCCCTCCTTCCTGCCCTTGACTGAGGAAGTTAATCTCCCCCTCCCAGTGGGAGCTAATGTCCCTCAGGGCCCAACAATTGTTGCCTCTAGACCTATAACCAGAGTCAAGGCTAAGCAAGCCCCTTAAGCTGAGATAGGAAGTGTGGTCCAGGAGGAGGTGCACTACACCACTAAAGAAATTAATGAGTTTGCTGATTCATTCTGGCAGAAGCATAAGGAATATGTGTGGGAATGGATTTTAAGGGTGTGGGATAATGGATCAGACTGAGTTTATTGATATGAGCCCACTGAGTAGAGATTCTAGGTTTAACATGGAAGCTCGAGTGGTTAAAAAAGGTGTTAAAATTTATTTGAATAGTTGGCTAACGTATTTATTAAAACATGGCCTACTAACAGCGAATTAGAGATGCCTGATCCTAAGTACTGAGAGAGACACCAGAACATTTGAAAAGGTTTATTTTTGCTCTATTTCTTTTTTTTTATTAATTTTATTTATTTCTGTATGTGTATGAATGTGCTGTCTGCATGCAAGTCTGTGCACCCGTGTCGTGCAACGCCGCGGAGTTCAGAAGAGGGTCTCGGATTCCCCTGGAACTAGAGTTCTCCTGGAATTGGAGCTTCAGACGGTTCTCAGCCACCATGTGGGTGCTGGGGATCGAACCCGGGTCCTCTGTAAGAGCGGTCGGCGCTCTTAACCGCTAGGCCATCTCTCCAGCCCCTTTGCTCTATTTCTTACAGTTACAGAAGTTGTTGCTAGCTTGCATAAATTAAATGTAAATGTAATAGGTTTAACAGGACTTCAAGGTATGTGTCAGGTGTCAGCACTGAATCACAGAAGGCCATATGAGCGTAGTTATTGTAGTTATCATAATTGGTGGCAAAGGCAAAACAATGCCTATAATGGCATGACATGCAATGATCTTTGGAACTGGCTAATTAATCATGGTGTTCCCAGTAACCAAATACATAAGAAGCCTGCTAAGTTTTTATTTGATCTGTATAAGCAGAAAAGCTCTAGAACAAATGACAGGAAGTCAACATTGGATTTCAGCAGTAGTGAATCCCGTCCAGTTAACCAGTTTCCAGACTTGAGAAAGTTCACGAACCCAAAACCCCTTGAATGAAGGGGTGGCCAGGTTCCAGTGAGGAAGGACCTTGTCACAATACCAAAGAGTTATGCTGTTTGCCTTCCTCCTGTCCTTCCACAGAGGGACCTGAGATCTTTTACTAGGGTAATTGTACACTGGGGAAAAGGAAATAATCAGACCTTTTGAGGCCTATTGGATAGTGTTTCTGAGTTGACACTGATCCCAGGAGACCCTAAAAAGCATTGTGGCCCTCTGGTTAAATTAGGGGCCTAAGGAGGTCAGGTGATAAATGGAGTTTTGGCTGAAGTCCGACTCACAGTGGGCCCAGTGGGTCCCAAAACTCATCCTGTGGTTATTTCCCCAGTCCCAGCATGTATAATTGGGATAGATATAAATAGAAATTGGTACAATCCCCACATTGGTTCACTGTCCTGTTGAGTGAGGGCTATTAGGGTTGAAAAGGCCAAATGGAAACCATTGGTGTTGCCTCTACCAGGTTAAATAGTGAACCAAAAACAATATCATATCCCTGGAGGGATTGCAGAAATTAGTGCCACCATCAAGGATTTGAAAGATGCAGGGGTGGTGATTCCTACAACATCTCCATTTAACTCTCCAATTTGGCCTGTGCAAAAGACAGATGGATAATGCAGAATGACAGTTGACTATCAAAAACTCAACCAAGTAGTGACACCAATTGCAGCTGCTGTACCAGATGTGCTGTTCTTACTTGAGCAGATTAATTTGTCTCCTGGTACCTGGTATGCAGCTATTGATCTGGCCAATGCTTTCTTCTCAATACCAGTTCATAAGGACCACCAGAATCAATTTGCTTTCAGCTGGCAAGGCCAACAGTATAACTTCACTGTCTTACCTCAAGGGTGTGTTAACTCTCCAGCCTTGTGCCATACCTAAGTTAGAAGGGATCTCGATTGCCTGACTCATCCACAAAATATCACACTGGTCCACTATATTGATGATGTTATGCTGATTGGACCCAGTGAATAGGAGGTAGCAGGTAGTCTAGACTTGTTGGTAAAACATATGCGCATGAGATGATGGGAAATAAACCCATCTTGAAATAAATTCAATGGCCATCTACCTCAGTGAAGTTTCTAGGGGTTCAGTGGTGTGGAGCATGCAGAGACATTCCTTCTAAGGTAAAGAATAAGTTGTTGCACCTGGCACATCTCTCCACCAAGAGAGAAACTCAACATTTATTGGGCGTTTTTGGATTCTGGAGGCAGCACATTCCTCATCTGGGTGTGTTACTACGACCCATCTATCAGGTGACGCAGAAGGCAGCAAACTTTGAGTGAGGCTTGGAATAGGAAAACGCTCTTCAACAGGTCCAGGCTGCAGTGAAGGCTGCTCTGCCCCTAGGGCCATATGATCCAGCAGACCCAATGGTGCTTGAGGTATCAGTGGCAGACAGAGATGTCATCTGCACTCTGTGGCAGGCTCCCATAGAGGAATCACAGAGGTTGCCCTTGGGATTTTGGAGTAAGGCTCTACCTTCATCTGCAAACAACTATTCTCCTTTTGAGAGGCAGCTCTTAGCCTGGTATTGGGCCTTAGTGGAAACTGAACGCTTGACAATGGACCACCAAGTAACCATGTGACCTGAGCTGCCCATCATGGGCTGGGTGTTATCTGACCCACCAGACCATGAAGTAGGACATGCACAGCAACAGTTCATTATCAAATGGAAGTGGTACATATGTGACAGGGCCCGGGCAGAATGAGTCATCCGATCTACCTGATTATTAAACGCATCCTCCGCTGAGATCACCAAAGCACAAGCAAGCTTCATGAAGAAGTTGCCCAAATGTCTATGGTTCCCACTCCTGTTACAATGCCTCCTGTGCTTAAGCATGCACCTATGGCTTCATGGGGTTTGCCTATGATCAGTTGACTGAGGAAGAGAAGACTAGGGCCTGGTTTTTACTGATGGTTTTGCATGCTATGCAGGCACCACCCAGAGGTGGACAGCTGCAGCATTACAGCCTATTTCTGAAATAACCCTAAAGGACACTGGTGAAGGAAAGTCTTCACAGTGGGCAGAACTTCGGGCAGTGCACATGGTTGTGCATTTTGCCTGGAAGGAGAAATGGCCAGAGGTACAATTATATACTGATTCATGGGCTGTAGCCAATAGTTTGGCTGGATGGTCAGGGACTTGGAAGGAGCATGACTGGAAAATTGGTGAGAAAGACATTTGGGGAAGAAGTATGTGGATAGAGCTCTCTGAATGGTAAAAGGATGTAAAGATACTTGTGTCCCTTGTAAATGCTCATCAAAAGGTGATCTCAGTGGAGGATGCATTTAATAATCAGGTAGATCGGATGACTCATTCTGTGGATAGTCAGCCTCTTTCTCCAGCTATCACGGTTGTTGCTCAATGGACCCATGAACAAAGTAGTCATGGTGGCAGAGATGGAGATCATGCATGGTCTTGACAGCATGGGCTTCCACTCACTAAGGCTGATCTGGCTACAGCTGCTGCCAAGCGCCAGATTTGCCAACAGCAGAGACCAACATTGAGCCCCCGATATCGTGCTATTCCCTCGGGTGACCAGCCAGCAACCTGGTGGCAGGTTGACTACATTGGACCACTTCCATCATGGAGGGGACAGCGTTTTGTCCTTACAGGAATAGATACTTATTCTGGTTATGGGTTTTCCTTTCCTGCATGTAATGCTTCTGCCAAAACTCCCATCCAGGGACTTACAGAATGCCTTATCCACTGTCATGGTATTCCTCACAGCATCGCTTCAGTCCAAGGAAATCACTTCACAGTCACAGAAGTGCAACAGTGCACCCATGGTCATGGTATCCACTGGTCTTACCATGTTCCCCACCATCCAGAAGCAGCTGGCTTGATAGAACGATGGAATGGCCTCTTCAAGACACAGTTACAGCGCCAATTAGGTAGCAATACCCTGGAGGGCTGAGGCAAGGTTCTCCATCAGGCAGTATATGCTTTGAATCGGCGCCCACTATATGGTACTGTTTCTCCTATAGCCAGAATTCATGGGTCCAGGAACCAAGGGGTGGAGGTAAGAGAGATTCCACTCACTATCACCCCTAGTGACCCAGTAGGAAAATTTTTGCTTCCTGTACCCACGACCTTGCATTCTGCTGGTCTAGATGTTTTGCCTCCAAAGGAGGGAGTGCTTTTGCCAGGAGATACAGCAAACGTTCCATTGAACTGGAAGCTAAGACTTCTCCTGGCCACTTTTGGCTTCTACTGCCCTTAAGCCAACAGGCTAAGCAAGGAATAACAATAGTAGGAGGAGTGATTGATCCAGACTACCAGGGGAAAATTGGACTTTTTCTCCACAATTAGGGCAAGGAAGATTATGTCTGGAAAGCAGGAGATGCTGTAGGGTGCCTTCTGGTGTTACCATGTCCTGTGATTAAGGTCAATGTGAAACTCCAACAACCCAAACCATACAGGACAATAAATGGTCCAGACCCTTCAGGGATGAAGTTATGGGTCACTCCTCCAGGGACAGAGCCAAGACCTGCAGAGATGCTTGCTGATGGTAGATGAAATACAGAATGGGTAGGAGAAAAAGGTCGTCATAAATACAGCTGAGGCCACTGGACCAGTTGCAGAAATGTGGATTATAATAGATATTAACTTTTGTCCTATTTGGGTAAGAATGTGCTTGTTCATATATATATATATATATATATTAAGTGGATACTTGTGTTGTTCTCTTTTGAATGTGCAATTGAGATAAGATAAGTGTTGTCATATTTAGGTTATTAGATACTGAAGGACTAAGTTTTTCTCAAGGACATTACCACCTACTCTAAGATATAATGCTTTGCTATTGCACATGAGATACTTATAACATGTTAGGTGGAATTATGACCTTGCCATCGTTTGCAATTGACATTTAAGCATAACATAAGGAGAGGCTATTTATTGGGTGTCAAGTTGACAAGGGGTGGACTTGTGATGGTTAATCCTGGGTGTCAACTTGACTGGACTAAGGAACAAATAAGAGAAAAAGGATCTTTGGATTGGACCACCTCAACCCGGATGGCCCACCCCAAATGTGGGCGTTACCTTCTGCCAGCAGGCAGTATTAAAGGCCATGGCAGAGGGAGCTGGTCCCTTTTTTTCCTGCAGCTTGCCTCTCTCACTGGTGAGTTCGTCTTGCTGCTGTGATCAACCCTTCGGATCCCAGTGTGTACTGAGCCTGGCAGATCTCCTGGAATCCATCCGGCCTTCAGCACCAGGTTGAGACTACTGAGACATCCAGCCTTGTGGACTGAGCAATTCCCTCTATTCTCAGCCTCTCCAGTGTGGCTTGGCTACTGTTGGACTCCTTGAACTCTGTCACATGCACAAATCAATAAATTGTATATAGCTATATATTCGTCCTGTTGCTTCTGGTTCTTTAGAGAACCCTGACTAATAAAACATATTACTCTAAAATATGTATACATGCCCACCATCATATGTCAAATATCCATAGTCTGAAAGTAAATATTAGATTATTTCTAAAACTTGTCTAGGGATTCACAATATAAGACCACATTTGTTTTCAGATCACAAGGAATATAACATTAATGTTGCTCTGTTTGCCTTACAACTAGGTACTTGGTGCGAGCATTCACAGATGAGGGATACCCTTCATCTTTTGTTTTTCTGGGACTGTGTTACATCACTTAACATATCATCTTCTAGCTCCATCAATTTACTTGCAAATTTCATGATACCATCTTTCTTTACCGCTGCATAGAACTCCATTTTGTAGATGTACCACATTTTCCCTAACCACTCCTCAGTTGAGGGGCGCTTGGGTTGGTTCCAGCTATTCATTATTGGGAAGAGAGCTGCAAGAAACATAGATGTACATGTATCTCTGTGGTAGGAAGAGTCTGATGGATATATTCCCAGAAGCGGTATGGCTGGGTAAGTTGGTAGGCACATTTTGAATATTTAAGGGTTCTCCACACTGCATTTCATAATGTAGGAATTTGCATTCCCACCAGCAGTGGATGAGTGTTCCCCTTTCTCAAAAACCTCTCCAGCATTTGGTATCATTTGTTTTCTTGATCCTAGCCAGCCTTATTGGAGTGAGATGATATCTTAAAGGGGTTTTAATTTGCATTTCTTTAATTATTAGTGATGTTGAACAATTTTTAAGATGTTTCTCAGCCATCTCTATTTCCTCAGTTGTGAAGTCTCTGCTTAGTTCTTTACTCTATCTTTTGAGTAAGTCATTTGTTTTCTTACCTCTTTGTTTTTTAAGTAGTTTATATATTCTTGAAGTTAATGATCTGTCAGATGTATCAGCAGTGAATGTTTCCTCCCACTCTGTGGGTTTTCTCTTCACTTCCCTGATTACTTCTTTTTCTATACAGGAACATTTGAGTTTAATAAGGTCCCACTTCTCAATTGTCGACCTTACTTCCTGTGCAGCTGCTGTCTGATTTAAAAAGTCTTTTCCTATGCCTGTGTCTTGTAGGTGACTGCCAACATTTTCTTCTATCTCCTTCAAAGATTTTGGTTTCACATTGGGGTCTTTCATCCATTTGGAGTTGATTTTTGTACAGGGTGAGAGATAGGGGTTTAATTTTATTCTTCTACAAGTGGTAGTCCTGTTTCGATAGCACCATTTGCTGAAGATGTTGTCTTTCCTGCATTGAGTCTTTTTGGCCCCCTTGTCATATATGAGGTGGCTGAAATTTTATGTGCTCAAGTTTGGATCTTCAGTTTTCTTCCATTGATGTACAGGTCTGTTTTTGTGCCAGTACCAGGCTGTTTTTATGAGTATAGCCCTGTAGTATAGTTTGAAGTCTGCTATAGAGATCCCCTCTGTATTGCTCTTTTCATTCAGAGTTGCTTTGTCTCTTCAGCGTCTTTTGTTTTTCCATGTGCATTTAAGGTCTTTTTTCCAAGCATGTGAAGAAAGTCTTGAGGACTTTAATTGGAATAGCATTGAATCGGTATATTAATTTGGGTAGAATGGACATTTTTACTATAATAATTTTTCCAATCCATTAGCATGGGAGGTCTTTCCATCTTCTGATGGCTTGTTCAATCTCCTTCTTCAGGGGTTTATAAATTTTTTCGTATCTTTGGTTAGGTTTATTCCTATGTATTTTATTGTTTTTGAGGCTATTGTGATTGGGATGTTCTCCTTGTACACTTTCAGTTGTTTGTTGCTGGTATAAAGAAAGGCTACTGATTTTTCTAGGTTATTCTTGTATCCTGACACTTTACTGAAATTCGTAATTTTTGCTAGGAGTTTTCTGATGGAGATTTTAGCATCCCTTAGGTAAATTATCATATTGTCTGCAGAGAGCGATAGTTTGACTTCCTCTTCTCCAAATAGCAGTCCATTAATTTCCTTTTCTTGCCTTATTGCCCTAGCCAGTGTTTCAAGCACTATATTGAAGAAAAGTGGTGACAAGGAGCAGACTTGCTGAGTTCCTATCTTTAAGGGGAATACTTCTAACTTTTCTCCATTTAGGATGATGTTTGCTGTGGTTTCCTGTATATGGCTTTGATTATGTTGAGGAATGATCACTCCAGTGCAATTCCCTTTAGGACTTTAAGCATAAAGGGGTGTTGGATTTTGTCAAAGGCTTTTTCTGCAACAGTTGAAATGATCGTGTGATTTTTGTCCTTCAGTCCATTTATATGTTTTATATTTACTGATTTTCATATGTGGAACCATCCCTGCATCTGTTATGAATCCAACATGGTTATGAAGGATGATATTTCTGACGTGTGTCTGTTTGCGGTTTGCAAGTATTTTGTAGAGAATTTTTGCGTCTGACTTCATTTATGTGATGGGTCTATAGTTCTCTCTCTCGGTTGTATCTTTGCCTGGTTTTGGTATTAAAGTGATGCTGGCTTCATAGAAGGAATTTGGAAGTTCTCCCTATTCTTGTATCCTTCTGAACATTTTCAGTAATAATGGTTGTAAGACCTCCTTAAATGTTTTATCGAATTCTAACATGAAAATATGTGGGCCTGGACTTTTTTAGTTGGGATATCTCTTATTTCATTTTAATTTCATCATAAATATATGATATGGGTGTGTTTAAGCTGTCAATATCTTCTTGGTTTGCCTTTGACGATTCCCAGGATTTCATATATTCATCTATTTCGCTTAGGTTTTCAAATTTAGTACAGTATAGGTTTTTGAAGTATTCCTGTTTTATTGTCTGGATCTTTTCATTGTCTGTTGTGACATTTCCCATTTAATCAAGAATTCTCTTGATTTGGAGTTGGTTTTTCTTTCTTTTGGTTAACAGGACTAGAGGTCTGTCTATTTTATTCTTTCAAAGAACCAACTTTTGGATTTGTTGCATTTTTAATTTTTTATTGTTATTAAACTTTTTCCATAAATATTACATCATTTTTCAATCAAATTTAGAGTCACTTACATTTCCATGCTCCCCACCCCCACCTGAGTCCCTGCATTCTACCTTATGTGTCTTGCATCTTTTTCTGAGACTTTCCAGAGATTTTTTCTCTACTTCTTTTGTTGTTGTTTTATCTGTAACTTGTTTTACTTCAATACAGTTGATATGGGTATATATATATATATAATTATACCCATATATAAATATCCATATATATATATATATTATTAATTACCCTATATATATTATATATATTATTATATATATATATATATACGCTTTTTTTTTTTTTTTTTTTTTGATTTATTGATTTTTTTTTTTTTGCTAAAACATGTCATGTTTTCCTTGAGGAAATGCTCGGATGCTCCTCCTTCGTAAGCCCAAACATCCATCAATCCTGCCTTTATGTTTCACACTGTGGTCTTTCCCTTCCATGGTCCCCAAAACTAAGTCCATTAAGCACACATTCTGTCTTTATACCCCTTCACTGGCATCCATGATAAAAGCAGAACTACAGAAGTAGAAACCTAGACCAAAAATTCAAATGGTTAAGGTGAAAGGAAGCAACACACATCTCTCAATTATAACTTTAAATATTAATGGAATGAACTCCCTGATCAAAAGGCAGAGGCTGGGAGAATGGATTAGGAGACAGAATCCACCTATATGTTGTCTACAAGAAACCCATCTCACCCTCAAGGACAGGCACCAACTTAAAGTGAAAGGATGGGAAAAATATTCCAAGAAAATGGTACAAAAAAGATAGCAGGAGCTGCTATTTTAAATACCAGACAAATAGACTTCAAAGTAGAGGCAATTATAAGAGAGGAAGAGGGCCATTACATCCTTATCAAAGGGAAAATTAACTATGAAGACTTCACAATAATGAATATATATGCACCAAACTCTGGTGCACTGAACTTTATAAATACAACTCTACAGGCCCTCAAGGTCCTCAAGGCACAGAGTAACCCCAGTACACTCATTGTAGAGGACTTCAATATCCCAGTGAGTCCTTTGGACAGATCAACCAGATAAATAATAAACAGAGAGACATCTGAACTGAACAATACAATACAGGAAATGGACCTCACGGACATATACCAAATATTCCACCCAAGCACCAGAGAATATACTTTCTACTCAGCACCCCACCCCATGGAACATTCTCCAAAATTGACCACATACATGGACATAGAAAAAACTCAACAAATACAATAAAATGAAATAATTTCATGCATTCTGTCAGACCATAGTGCAATAAAGCCCATTATCAACACCAGGATAAGCCCTACTACCTACAGGAACATATGGAGACTAAACAACATACTTCTGAATAATGAATGGGTCAAGGAGGAAATAAAGAAAGAACTAAAAGCATTCCTGGAACCAAATGACAATGACAATACAACACAAGTCTACCTTTGGGACACTTTAAAAACAGTCTTAAGAGGGAAGTTGATAGCCCTGGGTGCCTACCTTAAAAAAATAACAGAAAGAGCACAAATAAATGAGCTAACAGTGCAACTAAAAACACTTGAAAGACAAACAACAAATGAACCCTAAACGCAACAGACAGAAAGAAATAAAAAAAATCAGAGCAGAAATTGATGAAATAGAAAGAAAGAAAAAATACAAAAAATCAACGAATCCAAAAGTTGGTTCTTTGAAAGAATAAAGACGATAGACCTCTAGTACAGTAAACCTAAAGAAAGGGCAACTCCAAATCAGTAGAATTCGTGATGAAAGAGGAAATATCACAAGAGACAATGAAAAGATCCAGACAAACATACGGGAATACTTCAAAAACCTATACTCTATTAAATTTGAAAACCTGAGAGAAATGGATGAGTATCTGCAATCCAGGGAATTGCCAAAGCTAAACCAAGAGGGGATTTACAGATTAAAGAGACCCGTAATATATGAAGAAGTTGAAAATATAAGAGAACTCCCAACTAAAAAAGGCCCAGGCCCAAATGGTTTCACAGCAGCATTCTAGAAAACATTTAAAGAAGAATTATGACCATTATTACTCAAACTGTCCAGAAGGATATAAGCAGAGAGAAATCTCCCAAATTCCTTCTATGAAACTATCATCACTCTAATACCAAAACCAGGCAAGGATGCAACCAATAAAGAGAACTACAGACCCATCTCATTAATGAACTCAGATGCAAAAATTCTCAACAAAATACTTGCAAACCATATACAGACTCACGTCAACAAGATCATCCACCATAATCAAGTTGGATTCATACCAGAGATGCAGGGATGGTTCAACATACGAAAATTGGTAAATATCATAAAACACGTAAATGGACTGAAGGACAAAAACCACACAATCATTTCAATTGATGCACAAAAAGCCTTCAACAAAATAAAACATCCCTTCCTGTTAAAGTACTAGAGGGAATTGGACTGGAAGCTTCATTCCTCAACATAATCAGAGCCATATACAAGAATCTCACAGCCAGCATCATGCTAAATGAAGAAAAGTTAGAAGGATTCACCATAAAGGTAGGAAATTGACAAGGCTGCCCTTGTCACCACTCCTCTTCAATATAGTGCTTGAAACACTGGCTAGGGCAATTAGGCAAAAAGAAAAGGAAATTAAAGGAATACTAACTGGAAAAGAGGACATCAAACTACCCCTTTTTGCAGACAATATTATATTTTACCTAAGGGATGCTAAAACTCTATCAGAAAACTCCTAGAAACAATTAGCAGTTTCAGTAATGTGGCAGGTTAAAAAATTAACCTAAAAAAATCAGTAGCCTTTCTTTACACCAACAACAAGCAACTAAAGAAGGAATACAAGGAGACCTTTCCAATCACAACAGCTTCAAAAACAAAAAAATACCTAGGAATAAATCTAACCAAAGGCACCAAACATCTCTACAACAAAAATTATAAACTCCTAAAGGAGATTGAAGAAGCCATCATAAGATGGAAAGACCTCCCATGCTCATGGATTGGAAAAATTAATATAGTAAAAATGTCCATTCAAATTAATATACCAATTCAATGCAATTCCAATTAAAATCCCAAAGACATTCTTCACAGGCATGGAAAAAACATCTTGGATTTGTTGCATTTTCATGTTGTTTTCTTTGCTTCTATTTCATTGATATCTCCTCTGATTTTTGTTATTCCTTCCTGTCTGTTGTGTTTAGGGTTCATTTGTTGCTGTCTTTCAAACGTTTTTTACCTACAATGTTAGCATATTTATTTGTGCTCTTCCTCTTTTGCTTTCTTTTTAATGGAGGGAACCAGGGCTATAAAATTCCCTCTTATGACTGCTTTTTAGGTGTCCCATAGGTTTTGCTGTGTTGTACTGTCACTGTCGTTTAGTTCCAGGAATGATTTATTTCTTTCTTCATTTAGTTCCTTAACTCATTCATTATTCAGGAGTGTGTTGTTTAGTCTCCATGTGTTCGTGTTGGTAGCAAGACTTAGCTTTATTGCACTGTGGTCTGATAGAATGTATGAAATTATTTCAATTTTTTGTATTTGTTGAGGTTTTCCCTGTGTCCCAATATGTTGTTAATTTTGGAAAATGTTTGGTGGGGTGCTGAGTAGAAAGCGTATTCTCTGTTGCTTGGGTGGAATATTTGGTAGATGTCTGTGCGGTCCATTTGCTGTATAATTTTGTTCAGTTCAGATGTCTCTCTGTTTATTCTTTGTCCAGTTGATCTGTCCAAGTGGCTCAGTGGGGTATTGAATTCCCCTACTATGAGTATGATGGGGTTAATCTGTGCCTTGATGTCCTGTAGAGTTTTGTTTATAAAGATCTGTGCACTGGAGTTTGATGCATATATATTCATGATTGGGATGTCCTCAGGGTTAATTTTCCCTTTGATAAGGATGTAATGTCCCAATTTCTCTCTTCTGATTGCTTCTACTTTCAAGTCTACTTTGTCTGATATTAAAATAGCAACTCCTGCTTTATTTTTGGTGCTATTTGTTTGGAATATTTTTTCCATCCTTTCACTTTAAGTTGGTGCCTATCCTTGAGGGTGAGATGGGATTCTCGTAGAGAGCATGTGGGTGAATTCTGTTTCCTAATCCATTCTCCAGTCTATGTATTTTGATTGGGGAGCTAATCCACTAACATTTACAGTTATAATTGAGAGACGTGCATTGCTTCCTTTCACCTTATTATTCATTTCCTTTTTTGGTCTAGGTTTCTTCTGCTGTTATGCTTTTATTAAATTTTCTTTCAAGGTGCCTGGGGATAGTTCCTCCTCTCCTCTGTCCTTTGAATTGCTTCAAGTATTCTCTGACGGATTGATTTTCTGGACATGTATTCTTTCATCTTATTTATGTCATGGAAGACTTTGCTCTATCCTTCTACTAGAATTGACATTTTTGCTTGGTATAGTAACCCAAGTTGACAATTATAGTCATTTAGCACTAGGAATGCTTTGGTCCACGTTCTTCTTGTTTCCATAGTTTGCACTGTGAAGTCAGCTGTAATTCTGATAGGTTTCCCCTTATATGTAACTTGTTGTTTTTCTCTTGTGGCTTTCAGAATTTTATCTTTGATTTGGGCATCTAGCATTTTAACTATGATATGTCGTGGGGAGTTTCTATTCTGGTATGTCTATTTGGTGTTCTATGTGCTTTTTGTATTTGTATGGGTTTGTCTCTTTTTAGTTTCAGGGAATTTTCCTGTATTATTCTGTTGAAGATTTGATCAATACCATTCTCTTAGGATTCTTCTCCTTCCTCTATCCCTATGCCACAGAGGTTTGGTCTTTTCTTTTTTAAAAGTTTATTTATTTTTTATGTGTATGAATGTACTGCCTTCATGTAGGTTTGTGCACATGTGTCGTGCAATGCCGAAGAGTTCAGAAGAGGGTGTCAGATTCCACTGGAACTGGAGTTAAAGAAGGTTCTCAGCCACCATGTGGGTGCTGAGGATCGAACCTGGGCCCTCTGCAAGAGCAGTCAGTGCTCTTAATTGCTAGGCCATTTCTCTAGCCCCAAGAGATTTGATCTTTTCATAGTGTCCCACATTTCCTGGTTATTACACACTTGTGTGTTTTTAAAATGTTATATTCAGGGCTGGAGAGATGGCCTAGTGGTTAAGATAGCCAACTGCTCTTGCAGAGGACTTGGATTTGATCTCCAGCACCCACATGGTGGCTGAGAACCGTCTTTAGCTCCAGTTCCAGAGGAATCTGACACCCTCTTCTGAACTCAGCATTGCATGACACAGGTGCACTAACCTGCATGCAGACAGTACATTCATACACATAAAAAAAGTTCATAGTCTTTGCTTGAGGTGTGTAATTGTTCTGTGTTATGTTCCAGGTCTGATATTCCTTTTTTTTCTGCTTCCTCCATTCTGCCTCTGAGGCTTTTTTTTCCCATTCTTTCCTCTTGATTAGATGAGTGTTTGATTTCCTTTTCCATTTCATCCTGTGTTTTCTTTATTATTTCCACTTCCTTTTGGATCTTTACATTCACTTCTCATAGCTCATTGCTTTGCTGGTTGGTTTCATTTTTCATTTCAGCATGGGAACTTTTCAGGGTTTCCACTTTCTTCTGGAGTTTGTCATTTTCTCTTTCTAGCTCTTTCTGGAGTTTGTCAATTTCTCCTTTTATTTATTTCTGAAGTTTGTCATTCTTTCCCTCTAGGTCTTTTCTGAGTTTTTCATTCTCTCCCCTTAGTTCTATGATTTCTTTGACTATATCTGCAATTGTTCTTCTACTATCTGCGTCCTGTGCTACCTCCAGGGAGGTCCCATTGTGGAGATCCTCTGCAGGCTCAGAAAAGTTTAGTATGGAATTATTCTTCATTTTTCCCATATTGTTTTTTCATGGTGCTCTTGTCATGTGGGCTTACTTTTGCCTGTATTATATGTATCTCTAATGCCTCTCCATTGTGTGGAAGGATTTCTTTCTTTGATTCCTTCAGATGCCTTCATTGTATTCTCCTTTTTTTATTAATTTTTATTTATTTCTGTATGTGTATGAATGTACTGTCTGCATGCAAGTCTGCGTACCCGTGTCGTGCAATGCCTCGGAGGTCAGAAGAGGGTCTGGGATTCCCCTGGAACTGGAGTTCTCCTGGAATTGGAGTTTCACACGGTTCTCAGCCACCATGTGGGTGCTGGGGATCGAACCCGGGTCCTCTGTAAGAGCAGTTGGCACTCTTAACCGCTAGGCCATCTCTCCAGCCCCTGTATTCTCCTTTTTTATGGAGTGTTAACTTATCTAGATTTCAGGTTTTCAATTTTTGTTATATATTGGAAGGTATAGCTCACTCTTCCCTTTCTATTCTGCAAGAACTGGGTAAGTAACAACCCAAATGACACTCTCTGAGCACTGCACTCCCTCTGCTGCCAGCCAGGTCCTCTAGGTTGGTTGTAGGGCTTACTGAACACTCCCTCTGGACTTCTGGTTGGCGGGGGGAGTGGGGGTGGGGTTGCCTGCTTCTCCCATGCCCCAATACCCTGGCCCTGAGCTGGTCTGGCAGAGGCCAGGCACCTCTATGCACAGCAGGCAAGCAGAAACTCCCAATCTCCCACAATCCACCTGGCTGGCAGGAGCAGCCCTGTTCTCTGTGCTTGGGCTGGTCTGGCAGAGGCCACCTGCCTTTATGCCATTTTCTCTAACTCTTATATATAATGTGATGTTTTCTAGATAAAACGTTTGTTCTTGCTTTCTTATAGGAAAACTCAATAAAGAAACTGATTTTTGTAATCCCTATCATTACTACTATTATTATATTTCATAAAAATGAAGATAATTTCTTTACAACTTGCCTTTTTTTTACCTTGGTAAGTTGAAATATCTTGTAGAATTGCTCATTTAATCATATTTCAGGACCCACTTCGTTTCAAAGCATATCCTGAATGATAATAAAACCTAAATACTAGGCCAATAAATCCACTATTTTATTTTCTAGGAAAAAAAGGTGCACTAACCAAGAATTTTGGCCAGTTTCACAAAAAAAAATGATACTATCCAGGCCCTGAATTACTCCATCTGGTGGAATAACTGATAACCAAAATATTGTTATTTTCTGCCATTAATTACATCCTGTTTGCTGCTAAATAGAATGCCAGTATATCCAAAATGTTCCAGATTAAAGTTCTTTGAAGAAAAGAGTTTATGGTCAAAAATTAATGGAAAAATATGATTATTTAATGCAAGCCAAAGAGGTATCCTTCGGTCTTAATTTTAGAGACTGTTAATAATACATTGATTCCAAAAATTAGTTTTGTAAACACAATTTACTAATAGTCAGATAAAGAGAAATATGTACAACAATCAAATCTTTGAGTTAAAACATAAAAATGAAGATCTCTTATTTTGTGACATCTCCACTTTTTTGACACAGAGGAAAATATATTCAAATGCTATTCCATTAAATGTTGAATAACCTGAATTATATGCATGGATCTTAATTCGAATGACACTCAACTTATGAGACAGAAGACATGTATCTACATAGAGATGAATATTCAAAGAAGGAAGAAACATCAAATTGATGATTCCGCAAGCCAATGATTGTAAGGAAGCTATTAAAACAAGAGTTGGGGATAACAAAACTAATTTTCATTTAGAAACCCCCACAGTGAGAGTAACATTCCCAAATTTTAGACTTTTAGCATATAAAATGATAGACAAATATCTGGTCTTGAAAACCTATTTTCATTGGTTCTTTGAGAATATTATACAGTGCATTTTAATCAGAGTCAGACTCCCTACCCGTCTCCATCATTATATTTATTATGATCCTTTCATGTCTTCTATTATTATTTTATAAGGCTTATCTAGTCTTATTTGTGTTTTAAATATTCTCTGGTGTGGTTCCCTCTCCCAGCAGATATCAATTGCTATTACTTTCTCAACTTCTCAACTAGCTTTGTATATTCTTTCCCACTGCTACCCCACAATGTTGGTATTTCCTCTGGCCTAAGAGTGTATAGGTTCTTAAGTTACAATAAATTGACCTTGTAATATACGTCCACTACTGAAATAGTGGCATGCCTGTAAAGATGTGACCAACCAATTTCTGTTTAGATTTAAGGCCTGCTTCACGAGATGAAGTCCATAACTGTCATTCTTATCAAGATCGAGAACCCATGACTAGAAAAGTCACAGGCTATAAGTGACAAAATACTACTAGCATTCCAATAAATGGACATAGTATTAAGGTGACTATTAAAGATTTACTTTTGTACCCATAGATTAATTCATCTCTCACCTCTCACACGAGAAGCTTTTTCTTGCAACAGAATAAGAGAATGAGTAGTGTTCGGGGCTAAGTGTGATCAATATATTGCACTTTTCTTTCTAAGTCTCAGGTATTACTGAGAGCAAAAGATTGTAAAATCCAGAGGTAGTGGATGACTGCAAGAAAACAGTATATTTCGGACAGTAGAGTAGTTGCAAAGATGAAATTACAACAATTATGACAGTATGCACAAGTTTCTGGGGATTTAAAGTGATCAAGTTAATATGACAGTTTTCTCAAATAGTCAAAATGAATACGGATTCCAAAAGCTATTAAAATATACTACCAGGTTAACAACAGTGAAACGCTTTCCTTGTTTAATCCACAGTTTTCTGAGGAAGGGTTTTATTAAATAGCCCTAGATAACTTAGAACTTGCTACTTAGAGCAGGTTGTCATGGAACTCACAAAGATCCATCTGCCTTTACCTCTTCTGTGTGGTTATTTAAAGGTATGTACCATAATGTTTGTCTAATCCACATTTGTTAAGATCCATAAAACTCAGATTTTAAATGATGGCAGCCAAAAAAGGTTATAATAATTTCAGATAGTATAAAAGACCAAGGCTTCATCAGTCTATATTATTATTTAGTGTTGTAGAAGTACTATTAGGTATACAAGGGAACTTATATACAAATATTTTGAATGGAATTTTTTGTTCCAAAAAACTTTAGTAACAAACTGATCTTAACTTTCTCTACTTCTGTCCAATGATTGACAAGCAAAGAAACATTCAAAACTCGGGATATAATTAATGAGTATTTTTCAGTTTTAATGAACTCCCATTGTATTGAGCAGTCATTGTGACTGTGTGAACTACTAGTGGTCCTGCTAATGAGATGATACTTATGACTAAGGAAATAAAGTGCATACTTCTTCTATGAAGGGAATCATTTTCCAGTAATAATGCCCATGTGCAATAAAATGAATAATGAAAAATTATTCTTTGAGCACTAAGTCAGAAAACAAATGTTTGGAGAACAGCTTTGAAAGGCACCCAAGTCATTTTTGGATCCCAAATCAGAATAACACTCGATAATTTTCTTTTTAATTTTCTCCTGAATTCTATATGGAAAAAAAATTGTATTTACTCAGAGTACAATGTAATGGGATTTTTGCTTCAGTGATATTATCTTTTTAACTGGCTTGGAACTCACTATGTAGGCTGAAATACCCAAACTGACTCCATTTTTTCTAGATAATTCTAGTTTGAGCTTCACCATGTGCTTGGTCAAGCAGCTTGCCTGCTTCTGTTAACTGCATCCAGCAAGGCAGAATTGCCTTGTGAAGGCTACACCAACATTTCTGGGAATATATTGTTTCAATAATACCGGGAAACTAAGACCCAGCCAGAAAGTTCTGCTCCAGCTACCTCTCCAGCTCCAATGAACCCATTTATCCTGCAAGTCTGACAAACTTTTTTTTTTTTTACTAACTGAAATTTTGAATATCTGTTAGCTGAAAACGTTTTATTACCAGACCTGCTACTGTTATGGTTTAACTATGGTTTATGACTATACTGTTGGTGTGAAATAACTATGATTTTAGGTTTTATAAACCCTGTTCTCCTCCTCTGGGTAGAGAGTTCTTTCTGGTATTAGCCTGCTCTCAAGTTCTGGCTAAAAAATGGACTCTTAATTCGACCATCACTGTGTGGCATTCCTTTGATGGGTACAACATAGACCAGGCTGGCCTTGATCTTACAGAGATCCATCCGCGTGCTTCTGCTAGGACTAAAGGCATGCCCAACCCTGTCCAGGTACTATTATGTTCTATTCCCTGTATTTCATAGATACAATGGTATGTAGAGATGAAACATTAGAGTTCTTTCTACTTCAAAGTTCTTAACTGACAAATATGTAAACCTCCTATAGCAAATGTTTTCTATTTTCTTTATTAAGAACTGAGGTTTAGAGCCTGGCATCGTAGCCCATGCTTTTAATCCTAGCACTTGGGAGGCAGAGGCAGGCAGATATTTCTGAGTTCAAGGCCAGCCTGGTCTACAGAGTGAGTTCCAGGAAAGCTGGGGCTACAGGGAGAACCTGTCTCGAGAAGAGCAAANCTACCCCATATTTTTAGATTGGTCTCCTTAAACAAAGAGGGGGATGTTAATAGGCTCTAAGCTTCCTTTAGTCCAAATGACTGGCTATATGACTCTGATTCTCAGTAGGTCAGTTGAAGGGGCCTTATTGGGATTTAAAAAAAAAAAGAGTTAAGAATAAAATCTATTAAATTTGGGGGGCTAGAGAGATGGCTCCACAGTTAAGAACACTGGCTGACTGGTTGCTCTTGCAGAAGACCTGGGCTCAAATCTCAGGACTCACATGGCAGCTAGCAGTTGTTGCAACTCTATTTCAAGGGGATCCAATGCCCTTTTCTGTCCTCTGCAGGCACTGCACAATATGGGTACACTTACATATATGTAGGCATAACATTAATATGCATAAAATAAAAATAAAATAAAATAATTAAATTTATTGAATTTTTGTCCATTATCGTCCGTTACCTATGGCTTTCTAACTCTTTTCTAATTGCTTATCCACCTTCCTTTTTGTCCTTCAGGAGGAGCTTCCTAGTGACTCTCCCTCCTCATAATGCTGTCTCTGTAGATCCTTAGAGTAGTAGGTTTGCCCTGAAAAATTATATCTTTTTACATATAAATATCTGCTAAGAAGTTAAGTTTTTTTAATTTATTTTCAAGCCAATTTTTATTGAAGCGTTGTGCATTTCATACAAAATATCCCAATCAAATCTAGACCCATTCCCCCTCCCTTGCCCCCCCAACCATAGCTAACTTTTTTTTAAATATTTATTTTTTTATATATACACATATATATATATATATATATATATACACAATAAACTGGGGGGGCAGTTGTGTGAAGGTGTGAATATGGGAGGGAATCTAAATTCCATCAAGATATATTTTACAAAAATTGCAAAATTCTTTTTTGGGGAGTTTTTTATTTATTTTCTCTAAAATTAACAATCTTTTGAGAAGCAGGACAGGTGGGAATAAAATCCTACAATGCTCTCCTGGGTATCCGGATGTGCTGATATTCAGTATCCTGTGTCACAGCTGTAACAGTGGATGTAATAGAGTAAAGAAGGTCCCTTCTTTTCCTCTGAGCATTCATCTACATAGCAGTTCCATATATTACCCCTGTTTCAGATTTAAAATATTCCTTCTCAAAATTTTTCACGTCTGGAGAAAATGAATATATTGTGTGTGATTTTCTAGTTTCAGCTCATCCAGCTCCAGCTTCTGCTTTCATTCATTTCTGTGTTTATCAAATACCAAGGTCAACATTTCCTCCTGTGGTTTATGGGCTGCACTATTTTTTTCCACACGAATTGCCTTAAAATCCTACTAGCTTGCTTATTACACTTGACATTTTTTAACCTTTTTATTGAAGTTTTCTGCATTTCATACATTGTTTCTCATTCCAATCTAGACTCATCTCCCCTTCCATGCCCCCTCACCCCACCCAAGTTCATGCACCCTGCCATTCCTACCCTGTATCTTTTTCTGATTCTTTTCAAAGTTTTTCAAAGCAGAGGATTATTGCCCTTGGGGAAAATTTACTGTTTCAGCCTGTTCCCTTTCCCACTTCTTCTGCTGTTGTAGTTCCCTCCAATCTGTATTGCTTCAACATATGCATGCATGCATGCATGCATAGGTGATATATATATTGCACTAACATTATATCATCTGTACAAAAACTGTCATTTCCATATAATATTTCAGGATTCACATTTTTCCTTTTTAAATCTATATTATTCTAAAACATGCTTACATATCCTCCACTCATATACCAAGATTACAAAGTCTCAAAATAAGTGGTGGGTTAATTCTAGATCCTGTTAAGGGATTTACATTATAAGAGCACAATTGCTTTCAGGGAAAGGGGTATAAAAAATAAAGGTTAAGAAGTTTGGGGACACTTGATGTTGTGGTTAATTTAGGACGTATACTTGCACCCAAAATTTGGATCTTGAATCCATGAGTGAAAGAGAGCATGTGTGTGGCGTGGTGGCACATGATTTTAATGCCAGTCCTCTGGAGGCAAAGGCAGGCAGATCTCTGTGAGTTCAAGTCCAGTGGGGTCTACATAGTGAGCTCCAGGCCAGTTGGGACTAANCAAAAAAAAAAAAAAAAAAAAAAAAAAAGAGAGAGAGAATATGTAACCCTTGTCCCTTATTTTTCTGATCTAAACAATAGAACACTTAAGAAGGTCACTCTAGATGTATTTATATAATCAAGCTTATTATCTAGCTGTATATTTCCAGCAGTAATTTAAGACCTAAAGAATCGGGCTGGAGAGATGGCCTAGAGGGTAAGAGCGCTGACTGCTCTTGCAGAGAACCTGGGTTTGATCCCCAGCACCCACATGGCGGCTGAGAACCGTCTTTAACTTCAGGTCCAGAGGAATCCGACGCCCTCTTCTGACCTCCGTGGTATTGCACGACATGGGTGCACAGACCTACATGCAGACAGTACATTCATACACATAAAAAATAAATAAAAAAATTAAAAAATAAACCTAAAGAATCATATTTTCTGCAATTGGAAGTCAAGACCTTAATATACATGTGCTCAAATGAACATATCAAACAGCAAAGATTTTCCAGAAATTAGAGTTATCTATAGAGTTCAAATAAAATTAATATATTCTATGTATAGTAGAAACAGACTTTGTAAAGTATATGATCTGACTGTATCTCAAACAACATTTTCTTTAAAAAAAAAAAATTACTCCAAGAGCCGGGCGTGGTGGCGCACACCTTTAATCCTAGCACTTGGGAAGCAGAGGTAGGTGGATCTTAGTGAGTTCAAGACCTGCCTGGTCTACATAGTGAGTTCCAGGCCATCCAGATCTAAAGGGAGAAACTGTCTCAAAAACAAAAAACAAAACAAAACAAAAAGACAAAAAATACTCCCAGAAATTGTAAGGTTTTCTATAGGGAATCAACATCTGATACATATTTCTTATGTAGATATTTTAAAATAGTGGTTATATTAGTTACTCTTCTGTTTTGTGATGAGACACCATGACCAATGGAGCTTTAAAAAGGAAGTGTTTGTTTGGCTTAAGTTTCCAAACACATTAAAGTCCATAATGTTGCGGGATCACGGCAGCAGGAGTTGGCCAGAGCAGACTGCCCAGCAATCAGCCACTGGAAGGACAGTATGATTGGAAATCTAGCAAGACATAAAGACTTTCAAAACCTGCTCTCAAAGATGGGCTTCTTTCAGCATGGACATAGCTCCTAAAACATCCAAAAACAGCACCTGATGGTGCTATGGAAAAAAGGTCTGAATACTTGGAGCCTATATGGGGCATTTACATTCAAACCATCACAGGGATTTATACCATTTATAAGGTTCTCATGAGTATTATTCTAATTTTCTTGTTACTAGTGTTCCAAGACTCCACTTAAAATAATTTGATTTTAAGAAAAAAATTTTTTTGCTTTCTTTTTTTTAACATTTTTTATTGATGCTTTGTGCATTTCATACATCATTTTCCAATTCAATTAATTCAGTTCAGGCATATCTCCCTTTCCCTTCCCCCCCACCCCCACCCCATCCCAGATCATGCATTCTCCTATAACTGTCCTGCATCTTTCTCTCAGTTTTTTTTTCATTTTTTAGTAAATTTATACTGAGTAGTTATTTTTGTTTCTTTTATGAGTTTATAACAAGTTTATCCTGTTCAATCCACATAGCCCCAAATTTATTAAGTTTTTCAAGCTTTTCCCTGATAAATATTTATTTCAGTTTGTCTTATTTGCCATAGGAAAGTGCACACATTCTGTTATAATTATTTTCAAAGCATATTTTACATATTTTGGGGATTATGAAGAATCTGTTAAATGTTAAACAGGTATTCAATAAATCAGTATAATATGCTCAATATCTCAGAGGTTTTATATTTATTAAAAAATAATTCAGAGTTGTCACAATTAGACCAAAGCAGAGGAAAGAGGTTTTGAACTGTTAGCACTTTTAGTATAGAAGAGATATTATTAAACTTACAATTGAATTCAAATTAATTGAAAACATATGAATTTATATACAGAAGACTATATGAATGTATGAATTTATGTATGCAAGAAAATTTATCTTTAAGTGTAAAAATTTTCCCTATTGAATCCAATATCAAGGACTTTAGTGTACTTCGTCATTATAATTATTGTTGGGAATTGAAGGACTCAATTTTTTTTTTAATTGTATTTATTTATTTATTTATTTTTAACAAATCTAGACCCGTGTTCCCACTCATTCCCCCACCCCGTCAGAGCTCGTGCATTCTGCCAAACATGCTTTCCATCTCTTAGTCTTTCTCAATATTTTCCATGGGGATGTTGACTGTTTTGAGCAGAAGTTCACTGTTTCAGTCAGTNGGGCTCAAGAGATCTCAAATCTCAAGAGTCACACAAGCGTGCCTTTAATACCGGCTGGGAGGATAACTCCGCCCCCACAGCCACTAGATCTAATCAAGCCAAAGACCACACCTTTAATCCCAGCTGGGGGGATAACTCCAACCTCACAGCCACAAAGGCCAATCAAACCAAAGACAGCAGGACCAAACGATCAGCAATCAGCTCGCCAAGGCACCCAGTTCCTACCTGTCTTCCCCTCTTCCTGCCGCTGGGCTCAAGAGATCTCAAATCTCAAGAGTCACACAAGCGTGCCTTTAATACCGGCTGGGAGGATAACTCCGCCCCCACAGCCACTAGATCTAATCAAGCCAAAGACCACACCTTTAATCCCAGCTGGGGGGATAACTCCAACCTCACAGCCACAAAGGCCAATCAAACCAAAGACAGCAGGACCAAACGATCAGCAATCAGCTCGCCAAGGCACCCAGTTCCTACCTGTCTTCCCCTCTTCCTGCCGCTGGGCTCAAGAGATCTCAAATCTCAAGAGTCACACAAGCGTGCCTTTAATACCGGCTGGGAGGATAACTCCGCCCCCACAGCCACTAGATCTAATCAAGCCAAAGACCACACCTTTAATCCCAGCTGGGGGGATAACTCCAACCTCACAGCCACAAAGGCCAATCAAACCAAAGACAGCAGGACCAAACGATCAGCAATCAGCTCGCCAAGGCACCCAGTTCCTACCTGTCTTCCCCTCTTCCTGCCGCTGGGCTCAAGAGATCTCAAATCTCAAGAGTCACACAAGCGTGCCTTTAATACCGGCTGGGAGGATAACTCCGCCCCCACAGCCACTAGATCTAATCAAGCCAAAGACCACACCTTTAATCCCAGCTGGGGGGATAACTCCAACCTCACAGCCACAAAGGCCAATCAAACCAAAGACAGCAGGACCAAACGATCAGCAATCAGCTCGCCAAGGCACCCAGTTCCTACCTGTCTTCCCCTCTTCCTGCCGCTGGGCTCAAGAGATCTCAAATCTCAAGAGTCACACAAGCGTGCCTTTAATACCGGCTGGGAGGATAACTCCGCCCCCACAGCCACTAGATCTAATCAAGCCAAAGACCACACCTTTAATCCCAGCTGGGGGGATAACTCCAACCTCACAGCCACAAAGGCCAATCAAACCAAAGACAGCAGGACCAAACGATCAGCAATCAGCTCGCCAAGGCACCCAGTTCCTACCTGTCTTCCCCTCTTCCTGCCGCTGGGCTCAAGAGATCTCAAATCTCAAGAGTCACACAAGCGTGCCTTTAATACCGGCTGGGAGGATAACTCCGCCCCCACAGCCACTAGATCTAATCAAGCCAAAGACCACACCTTTAATCCCAGCTGGGGGGATAACTCCAACCTCACAGCCACAAAGGCCAATCAAACCAAAGACAGCAGGACCAAACGATCAGCAATCAGCTCGCCAAGGCACCCAGTTCCTACCTGTCTTCCCCTCTTCCTGCCGCTGGGCTCAAGAGATCTCAAATCTCAAGAGTCACACAAGCGTGCCTTTAATACCGGCTGGGAGGATAACTCCGCCCCCACAGCCACTAGATCTAATCAAGCCAAAGACCACACCTTTAATCCCAGCTGGGGGGATAACTCCAACCTCACAGCCACAAAGGCCAATCAAACCAAAGACAGCAGGACCAAACGATCAGCAATCAGCTCGCCAAGGCACCCAGTTCCTACCTGTCTTCCCCTCTTCCTGCCGCTGGGCTCAAGAGATCTCAAATCTCAAGAGTCACACAAGCGTGCCTTTAATACCGGCTGGGAGGATAACTCCGCCCCCACAGCCACTAGATCTAATCAAGCCAAAGACCACACCTTTAATCCCAGCTGGGGGGATAACTCCAACCTCACAGCCACAAAGGCCAATCAAACCAAAGACAGCAGGACCAAACGATCAGCAATCAGCTCGCCAAGGCACCCAGTTCCTACCTGTCTTCCCCTCTTCCTGCCGCTGGGCTCAAGAGATCTCAAATCTCAAGAGTCACACAAGCGTGCCTTTAATACCGGCTGGGAGGATAACTCCGCCCCCACAGCCACTAGATCTAATCAAGCCAAAGACCACACCTTTAATCCCAGCTGGGGGGATAACTCCAACCTCACAGCCACAAAGGCCAATCAAACCAAAGACAGCAGGACCAAACGATCAGCAATCAGCTCGCCAAGGCACCCAGTTCCTACCTGTCTTCCCCTCTTCCTGCCGCTGGGCTCAAGAGATCTCAAATCTCAAGAGTCACACAAGCGTGCCTTTAATACCGGCTGGGAGGATAACTCCGCCCCCACAGCCACTAGATCTAATCAAGCCAAAGACCACACCTTTAATCCCAGCTGGGGGGATAACTCCAACCTCACAGCCACAAAGGCCAATCAAACCAAAGACAGCAGGACCAAACGATCAGCAATCAGCTCGCCAAGGCACCCAGTTCCTACCTGTCTTCCCCTCTTCCTGCCGCTGGGCTCAAGAGATCTCAAATCTCAAGAGTCACACAAGCGTGCCTTTAATACCGGCTGGGAGGATAACTCCGCCCCCACAGCCACTAGATCTAATCAAGCCAAAGACCACACCTTTAATCCCAGCTGGGGGGATAACTCCAACCTCACAGCCACAAAGGCCAATCAAACCAAAGACAGCAGGACCAAACGATCAGCAATCAGCTCGCCAAGGCACCCAGTTCCTACCTGTCTTCCCCTCTTCCTGCCGCTGGGCTCAAGAGATCTCAAATCTCAAGAGTCACACAAGCGTGCCTTTAATACCGGCTGGGAGGATAACTCTGCCCCCACAGCCACTAGATCTAATCAAGCCAAAGACCACACCTTTAATCCCAGCTGGGGGGATAACTCCAACCTCACAGCCACAAAGGCCAATCAAACCAAAGACAGCAGGACCAAACGATCTCTCTGTTTTTTTTTTTTAGAGACATCTGGGGACATAAGATGAAAATGACCTTTAAAAAAGTAATTATAAAATACGCTTCCTTGCCCTCTTAAATCACTTCTTTCCTGTGAATAGACTTTTAATATATTTTTCTGGTTATTCTGAAGAATAAATTTTGAATAAATTTTGGTTTTGAATTACTTTAGACAGATTTTGTCCATATTCCACAAATCTGTAAGTGAGGGAGGAATATAAATTCATGTGGCAGTTCAAGTACACCTGGAGAAACCAATAAAGAGAGAAATTGAGGCTAATTAATGCAAAAAAACAGATTTTGTCTCAAATAGATGGAACTATGATTCTAAATACAGCCTTTCTCTGGAAAATTGACCAAAAGCATATGTAGGGATATTCTTTTCAGACTTAGATTTCTAGCATACTCAGATAAATAAGCAGTATACAGGGACTTGCAGCTAGCTATTGTTATTGCTTCTTTCCTCTTTCATAGAAAATGAGAACATCTGTAATCTTCACAGCTGGAAGCTGGCCTGAGCTTCTTGGATATTGTCCAGCAAAGAAGTCTGTTGAGCTATGTTTATGTAGTCTCACATGAGGAGAGGAAACAATTACTGGGGAATGGTTGGAAGGAGGAAAATTCTGAATTTGGAAAACAAAAATATTCAAGACTGTATAATAAACTTGAACATGCAATAAGAAATTTGATATGAGACTAAGGTACACAGACTTATGAATGCATGTTAAGGAATAAAAATAAATCTGAATAATTTTAATCATTAATTATTATGAAAGAGCAGAATACCTTCAAATCAAAAGTTAAGATTAAGTTGAGCCACTGATAAACGCATTTTGAGATGAGGCTGTTTGTAGATTGATAAACACATTGAGTCACTCTATTTGTGCTTAAGATCAAACAATTCTCTCATGGGATAGCGAACAAGGGGAAACATAAAAATAATTTTATCTGAAAAAGAAAATGAAAGATTCCTCAAATCATAGAAAAATGGCAAGGGGGTGCAGAAAGAGAGGAGGAAGGCAGAAATTCTATGAACAGAGAGAATTTTAAAATATTTTGTGTGTCTGGTTGTATCCATGTTGAATCTTATTTCTCACATTATATCTACAGTTCTAATTTTCTAATTAGACTTTCTAGAGAGTAGGAATGACAATTCCCTTCATATAGTAATTAGCCAAAACTAGCCTTTGCAAGTACATTCCCAGCTTGATATATATATATATATATATA
>VZQC01000611.1:955108-1024977 GCA_009823505.1 Rhizomys pruinosus
GAGATCTCAAATCTCAAGAGTCACACAAGCGTGCCTTTAATACCGGCTGGGAGGATAACTCCGCCCCCACAGCCACTAGATCTAATCAAGCCAAAGACCACACCTTTAATCCCAGCTGGGGGGATAACTCCAACCTCACAGCCACAAAGGCCAATCAAACCAAAGACAGCAGGACCAAACGATCAGCAATCAGCTCGCCAAGGCACCCAGTTCCTACCTGTCTTCCCCTCTTCCTGCCGCTGGGCTCAAGAGATCTCAAATCTCAAGAGTCACACAAGCGTGCCTTTAATACCGGCTGGGAGGATAACTCCGCCCCCACAGCCACTAGATCTAATCAAGCCAAAGACCACACCTTTAATCCCAGCTGGGGGGATAACTCCAACCTCACAGCCACAGAGGCCAATCAAACCAAAGACAGCAGGACCAAACGATCAGCAATCAGCTCGCCAAGGCACCCAGTTCCTACCTGTCTCCCCCTCTTCCTGCCGCTGGGCTCAGGAGATCTCTGATGTTGAGGTCTTTAATCTACCTGGAGTTGACTTTTGTACAGGGGGAGAGGTAGGTGTTTAATTTCATTCTTCTACAAGTGGTGATCCAGTTCTGCCAACACCACTTGCTGAAGATGCTGTCTTTCCTCCATTGTGGGAGGAGGGGGGAATTGCTGATTAGCCCATGCCCCAGTACCTGTACTTCAGGTGGTCCTGGGAAATCCCCAATCTCAAGTCTCACATAGGCCCACCTTTTATACCCACTGGGAGGACAACTCTGCCCCTGCCACACCAACTCCAGTGTCGTCTGTGTGAGCAATGACGAAAGTCATAATAACAGACAGGAGATACGTGCCTGTCGAGGCTAGGCTCCCTGGTGGTCTCTGGCAGAGTACTCGGCCTCAGCTTCCAAGATCACGACGCACTACAAAGATGTTATGCTTCATGACTGTTGGACTTTATACACTGTCTTTTGACTCTTTTCCTTAGCTCAGCACAACCTCAGTCCTAGACAAGGGACAGTTAAATATGTCTGGAAATAAATCAGGCAAACAGAAGCTTCATGAACCTAAGTAAAATCATACAGAGAAACAGTATCTAAAGGCTCCTTTGTCCTAGAAGTCCACACAAAGATATTATGAATGAAAAACATTACACTGAGTGATATCATAGGTCAGTTACAAATAATAAAAGTGTTCTTCCAAATTTAATAAAAATAAAGGCCCAGTCTTTTAAGCAGGAAGCTACATCTAATAGAATTAGTAAGATAAAGTTTTAGTTACAGTTATGCATGTTAAAGTGTAACACTTAGAGGCATACGGCAGGCTTTCTCCTTTAAGAAAAACAGAACTAATTAAGAGGCTTTTCCAGGCTTTTGGCTTGAATCACAACCTAGAGATAACTAGCGGCCTTGGGAAAATCAAGCCCCAGGAAGGATGAGAAACATCGAATTGGAACTTCAAAGAAACAAAAACTGTTTATGGCTTGTGATTTTAGGACTGCTGTTTTGTTGCTTATCTCCCTTGCCAAGACAGTGTGAGCAGTATACTATGTGTAAACTTCCATTGATGTGTAAACTTTATCTGACTTGCTGTCCTTGTAAACCCAGGTGTGAATTCCTTTAGTAATGAGCCTTTTGTTCTCGGGGAAGTGCAAATCCCCAGCCTGCTTCCCCAGCCTGCTTCCCCAGCCTGCTTTCCCTGCTTGTGATATAAAAACTTGACTTGATCTCAGTAAAAACGCAAGAGATTCATAAGCCATCTCTGGTGTGGTCTCTTTCTGTCATTCGCCTAATCTGTGCCATCCCTCCAAGACCCTGGATCCTGCAAATTGAGTCAGCCCACCCAGTTGGGATGGTTTGCGGAATGCCCCCACAGCCACACAAGCCAATCGAGCCAAAGATGAATGGATCAAACCAAACAATCCACCTGACTGCAGCACCCAGCTCCTACCTGTGCTTCAGGTGGTCCCAGGAAATCCCCAGCACTGTGGTTTTAAAGTACACTTACATGTAGTGATCAGATGAAAGTAAGTGAGATGTCTGTCACCTCAGGCAGTACTGTTTTACATTGGGAGCTTTTAAAACCTGGTAGCCATTTTCAAATATTCAATTACTTGTTGTCAATCTTAGCTTTCCCATATGGACAATATGAAATCACTCCTCACTTCTGCATACATCCCACTAAATACTGCCCATTCTCTCTCCATCCCTCTTTCCTCTCTACCTTTTCCACACTCTACTAACCACTGTTTTTCTTCTACTTGTATGAGGTGAACTAAAGCCTACAAATAAGATATAAGACTGTGTAGGATTTCCACTTTTCCAAGGGGCATTTTCACTTACTGTATTAGTTGCTTTTCTGTTGCTGTAGTAGAACACCCTGAGAAAGCAGGGTGACTTAGGGGAGAAAAGGGTTTATTTTGGCTCACAGAGGGGCAGTGTCTGTCAGCTGGGGAAGGCATGATATGAGGGGCTGGAGCCTGGCCTAGCAGAAAGCAGAGAGGTCACTTTTCATCAAAGGAAGAAGAGAAAAGAGGGAGTGAGACCAGGCTGTACATTGGCCAAGCTCATCAAGAGTGATGAATTTCATCCAGCAGGCCCCACCTCCTACAAGATTATCTCCATCCTCCTCCAGATCAGCCTCATTTGCACACCTTGCTATTGTGAGCCAGCAGCATGTGTATATTTCTCCACAACTCATTTTTGGTTCTGTTGGGTACTTGTTCATGTGCTGAGTGTGTTTTATGTATCAGACTTTTTCTGGGCATGCATCCCAGATATACAATCCACTATAGAACAAAGTAATCAATTTCAGTAGTGTACAATGTACTGAGCCCCTTACAGCTATATGGGTGAGGAACAAGGATCACTCAAAAGCATCTACATTACTGAAACACCCACCCCAAGATGAATGGTGACTATGGAAAGCTGCACCCCTGTAGCTCTCTGCATGACTTGCAGGAAGGGGCACATTTGGAAAATCCACCTCACATCTGGTCAGAATCTCTTCCTCTATCAGTTTGTTGCTTCCATAATATTGGATAGATAGGTCCTGATGAATTTTGTAAATTTAGCTTTCCTGGACCTGTGCTGAGCTGTGCTTTATTGATCTCCCCTTCCTTCCTGGAGGGAATGCTTCAATTCAGTGGAAATCACTACAGAATTGGGCTACTGCGTCTGTGGTTTGGTTGCTGTGTGCATGTACAGCTTTGAAGTCCTTATTGTTCTGCTCTGCGGACGGTGACAGCTGAGGATAAGGCTGTTCCTCTAGTTGCTGTTCTTTTCCATGTGGCCTCAGCCTTTCCTCTCCAAGTACTGTGCAGGATAGCTTTAGAGCCAACCTGACACACCTGGGTTGAGGGAGCCTCAGTTGGGTTATTTCCTCCCTGGGACTGGCCTGTGGCCCCGTCCGTGGGCATTGTCTTGGTTGTTGAGTGACGTGGGAGGGCCCAGCCCACTGGTTATTGTCTACAGTACCAGAGAGCAGGCTGATCTTGAGCCGGGGGCGCAAGCCAGTGAGCAGCGTTCCTCCAGGGCCTGTGTGAGCTCCTTCTTCAGGTTCCTGCCCTGAGGTCCTACCTTGGGCTCCCTCAGTGATGAACTGTGACCAGAAGTTGAGAGCCAAATAAACCCTTTCCTCCCTCCCCAAGTTTGTTTGGTCAGAGTGTTTTGTCACAGCAGTTGAAGGCAAATGAGAACAAGTATTTAGAATTATCATTGTCTTCAGATTTTACCACTTTCACTGGAAAATGACCCAGAATCTTTTGTTGAGGAAATCTTCTAGTGCTCTATTGAGCATCCTGGATCTATATATGTGTGTTTCTCCTGTCATGTAAAACTCATTCACTGAACAGATAACTTGCTGTGCTTCCTTTCTCTTTTATTTTGGCATTCCCATAAGGAAAATATTTTGTTTGGTTAGGTTTTGTTTTAACCAGGTTCCATGCATATTAAAAGGTCCATCCTTCCTTAATATTGTTAGATTCATTTAAAATATCCTATTCTCTAGCTACATATGGTGACATATGCCTTTAATAGCGGCACTTAGGAGACAGGGGCAGGTGGATCTCTGTGCCAGGCTGGTCTACATAACAAGTTCTAACCCAGCTGGGGCTACAGTGAGTACCTGTCTCAAAAATACAATAAATAAATAAATAAACGTGTTCTGTGCTCAGAATGTGGGTTTTTTCCCCTCCTAACCTATGGATTGAGCCATGATGTACTTTAATTGTTGTTTTTTCCTCTTTTCATTACATTAATTGAGGTCTTCCAATGGAAATTTTTGTCTTGTTCTTTTTTTAAATTATTGATCATTCACTTTTTCTTAAATTTTATTTATTTATTTTTGTATGTGTATGAATGTACAGTCTGCATGTAGGTCTGTGCACCCATGTCGTGCAATGCCGAGGAGGTCAGAAGAGGGTCTCAGATTCCCCTGGAACTGGAGTTCTCCTGGAATTGGAGTTACAGACGGTTTTAAGCCGCCATGTGGGTGCTGGGGATTGGACCCGGGTCCTCTGCAAGAGCAGTCAATGCTCTTAACCGCTAGGCTGTCTTTCCAGCCCCCATTTACTGTTTCTTATTCAGTTTGTTCTTAATAGCCTACCTTTATAATTATGTTTTTTTTTATTATGACTTTGGATCTGTGTCATGCACTTTTTTGCTGCTTGAAGGTAGTTTTTCAGTGAGAGAAGAATGTTAAGTGTAAACCCTCTCTAAAGTAAGTTCCTAGTTCAGTCATCAAAACTTGACTCCTGAATTGGAGCAGTTGTCTTTCATCAGTGGACTTGACTTAGCATCCTGTCGTAATTTGAATATTATTTCTCACTTACAGGGCACTGCGTGACCAAACCTGAGTTGATCTTCAAGCTGGAGCATGGATTTGGGCCGTGGAGTGGAGCAGAAGCTTCTGTCCAGAGCCCCCCCAGGTCAGTGAATCCATCCTGAGCAAGGGAGGTCAGAAAGAAGCCAGCTCAGCAGACACTGTTCATGTTGAGCTCTTCCCTGGAGCTTTGTTCAGATCCAGTCCAGATGACAGCTGATGTGCTGGATCAGACACATGATTTTTATAGTTCCTGGGGAGGTTTAGCCAGGTCATGCATCTTGAGTTTTTGTGCTGAATGATATTTTCTTAGTTTTGCCAAAAATTCAGTCTTTGTGGAACTGTTGTCTTTTCATTGTGAAGCTAATAGTATTCACACAAATACATCTTCCCATAATGCACTTACATTCTGGGAAAGAAAAATGAGCAAAGGTGTCATTGTGATGGCGAGATAGGGGATACCAGAAGGTTTAGTAGTTGAGTTAGAGGGATGGTTCAGCAGTTAAGAGCACTGGTTGCTCTTGCAGAGAACCTGGATTTGGTCCCCAGCTAACAACTCCATAACTGCAGTTCCACAGAATCCAGCACCCTCTTCTACCCTCCATGGGTATTGTGCCACATAGGTGTACTTACATACATGTAGGCAAAGCACACATATACATAAAAAAGTGATTACTAGGAGGAGAGGGAGAAAATATATGCAGTTTTATTTTAGGAAAGACAAAAAGCTAAGTCACTATTAGGGAAGCGTTCATTTAGTTTAACTTGGAGATAACTTTTCCAAATTTGGCATATAAAACATGGGTGGATCATTTTCAAGAGTGGTATAGTGACTGTGTTTGTAATGTAGACACAGATTTGAAATCTGTATGGTACACAGTGTTTCATACTGTTCTAGTTGCATCCACTGTGGAATTTGTTTTAAAGAAATGAGAAAAGAGTTTTCTTAATTTCCAGAGTAAGATTATAGATTGATTTTTCCTTGTTACTCTGTGGAGGGAAAAATTAAGGATAATAAATGACATAACACAGTCAAAGGAGAGATAGAAGATTGCTGGAGTTTGAGAAAGAGCTGTATGATCTACAGCATGGCCAAGGCAACTTATAGATGGCAGAATTTATGGGGCTTCTGGTTGCAGAGGGATGAGAGTCCGTCATGGAGGGAGGCATGGCAGTGAGATATGGGTGGAACTGAGAGCTGAGAGCGCCTATCTTCACCACAAAGAGCAAACAGAGAGCCTGACTGGAAATGGGCAAGGCTAAGAACTCTCCAACTTGCCTCCAGTGATGTGCTTCTTCCAGCAAGGCTGCACCTCTTAACCTCCTCCAAAGAGCACCACACACTGGGGACAAATGTTCAAGTACTTGGAGCCAATGGGGGACACTCATTCAAACCCCCACAAGATGTCAGAACAACTTCAATGCAGAAAAAAACAAAAGGTAATACAGAGAAAATAGGAAACAGTCTCGACTTCAAACCTCATGACCCAGGTGGGAGCAGAAGCCACAGCCACCGTGTTGGCATAAAAACATAGAATCCCAAATGGCTTGCTGTGAACAGACTGTCATTCATTGCCACAAAAAAGCCCATCTTTCTTTTGGGGGATGGAAAGATACAGGACCTCAGCTACTCAGGCTGGCCTTTAACTCACTGAGTAATCCAGGAAAACCTGCCTCACTCTTCCAAGTTGTTGGGTTTCAGGCAGTACCACCACACCAGATTTTATGTGATACAGAGGATTAAACCCAGGGGTTTGTCCATGATCAGCATTCACTCTGGAAATAGAGCTAAATCCCAAACCTATCTTCAGGTTCTTTCCTGTGTTCAGAAATGTAGAGTGATTTTTGTCTGGTGCACTGTCTTTGGAAAACAAAATGCATTTATCCACATATGTAGTGTAGTTTCCACATATCCTCTAGTCCTGTGACATGAAAACAGGAAATAGGAAAAAAAAAAACAGGAAGCTGTGGACACACTGATAGTTTTTCTTTGTGGGAAATGGCCACTGTGCAGTGTAGAAAATGACAGGGTCGAGCTGGGTGTGGTGGTGCACGCCTTTAATCCTAGCACTTGGGAGGCAGAAGCAGGTGGATCTTTGTGAGTTCAAGGCCAGCCTGGTCTACAGAGTGAGTTCCCAGACAGCTGGGGCTACAGGGAGACCCTGTCTCAAAAAGACAAAAAATAAATAAATATAAAAAAAAGAAAATGACAGAATCAGATGAAGAATCACTGAGAAAATTAAGAAGTAGGAAGGTAGAGATATGAAGGGTTTGATGGTTGTACTTTGATGAGCAATGAGCCCTATTGCTTGTGGATCAGTGCAGGGCACGGGAAGACTGAGTACTGAATGAGCAGATTTCTTGGCCTTCAGACCTTCTTTCCTTCTCTGTAGGGTTAGCTACACAATGGACTGATAGCTCTGAGTTCCCATCCACCAGGTTTCTGTATTTTCACAGTCTGCTGGGAAGTGAAACTTGGTCCTCCACAGGAGCAGCCTGTGCTAATATTAGCCACCAAGCCATTTCTCCAGCCCCTCTTCTTTATTTATATGTAGTGCTAATAATCAGATCCAGGCTGTAGCATCTGTTACCCATACATAAACACATGAGCTATGTCTTCAACCCTGTGCTAGTTAGCTTTCTATTGCTGTGATATAACATTCTGACAACAACTTGGGCAGGCAAGGTTTTATTTCAGCTTCCAATACTGTCCTTTTTTAAAATTTTTATTTATTTATTTATTTATTTACTTATTTATTTATGTGTATGAATATACTATCTGCGTGTAGGTTTGTGCACCCATGTCATGCAATGCCCCGGAGGTCAGAAGAGGGTGTCAGATTCCCCTGGGACTGGAGTTCTCCTGGAATTGGAGTTACAGATGGTTCTCAGCCGCCATGTGGGTGCTGGGGATCGAACCCGGGTCCTCTGCAAGAGCAGTTGGTGCTCTTAACCGCTAAGCTATCTCTCCAGCCCAATACCATCCTTTTTTGAGGGAATCCAGGGCAGAAGCTGAAGCAGAAATTTGGAGACAAAAACTGAAGCAAAGACCACCAAAGTATGCTGTTTACTGGCTTGCTCCCCTGGCCTGTACCCAGCCTACTTTGTTATATAGGTTAGGACCACCTGCCCATGGGTGGCATCACCCACAGTGGGTGGTCCCTCTCTCATCACTCAGAATCAAGGAAATGCCTTCCTGACATGCTGTAGGCCAGTCTGATAGAGGAAATTCCCCTTTTGAGTTTACTTCTTCCCTATGTGTGATGTAGACAACTCAAGCTCCCCAATAGAAACCTCTTCAGTAACTTTTTTCTTTTTGGAGACAGATATTATAGAAACATAGACTCAGACTCTTGTGTATCTGAGGAGGACTTTGAGTTTCTCATGTTCCCTACATCCCCAGTCCCGGGATGATCAATGCATACCATTATGCCTGGTTTTATGCAGTGCTTTGAATTTAAATCAGAGTGGTCTGAGTGACAGGCAGGCACTTTATCAACTGAGCTTCATCCTCAGCCCCAAAGAGCTTTTCCATATGTTGATAATAGCCATGGTTAGAAAGAAATCAGGAAATCAATATTTTTTACAGTAGCCTTTGAAAAAAGAAAATAATCTAAGCCACTTAGAATATTCATAATTAGGTAAAAGTGTTCTCCGGTTACAACCATATAACACTAGTAAACAAAATTGAGGAAGATACTAGAATAGTAAAGACTGCTCATGTTCATGGATCAATACAATTAATATAGCCAAATATCTTTTTGTTGTTGTTGTTGTTGTTGTTGTTGTTACTCTTTTTGAGACAGGGTGTCTCTGTAGCCCCAGCTGTCCTGGAACTCCCTCGGTAGACCAGGCTGGCCTTGATCTCACAAAGATCTGCCTGCCTGCCTCTGCTAGGATTAAAGGCGTGTGCCACCACACCCGGCTGCCAAATATCTTTTTAATAAAAGCTATCTGTGCATTCCATGCATTCCCTCCCAAAGTACCAACAGGCTATAGAGAAACAGGAAGACAAATTTGTAACAGTCAGTCAGAGAAGACAACACCAACAGCCGCAGGAATCCTGTGTAAAGGCTAATTCTGCACATCTGCTACAGAACATTATTAGCAACAATATCAGGATATTGGCAGAAAGCATCAGCACAGACCCATGGAGGTTCCTACTTTGCTTTCTGTTGCAGTGATAAAACACTGACTGAAACCAACTTGGAAAAGAAACAGTGTATTCCATCTTACAGCTTCCAGGTGGTAATCTATCAGCATGGAAATGGATGGAACTAAATGCAAGAAGCTAGAGGCAGAAACTAAAGCAGAGTCCACAGAGGAAATTTTCTAACAGGCTTGCTTCTGTTGCCTTGCTCAGCCACATTTCTTTTTTTTTTTTTAAATTTTTTTTTTATTATTAATTTTATTTATTTCCGTATGTGTATGAATGTACTGTCTGCATGCAAGTTTGTGCACCCGTGTCGTGCAACGCCGCGGAGGTCAGAAGAGGGTCTCGGATTCCCCTGGAACTGGAGTTNTTTTTCTTTTTTTGGTCTTTTTGAGACAGGGTCTCCCTGTAGCCTCAGCTGTCCTGGAACTCACTCTGTAGACCAGGCTGGCCTTGAACTCACAAAGATCCTCCTGCCTCTGCCTCCCAAGTGCCAGGATTAAAGGCGTGCGCCACCACACCTGGCTACAAATGCTGCCATGTCTTTCTTAAGAGTATTTCTAAAAATCTGTATTAGAAAAGGTATTTTTAAAGAATGGTCCCATAAAAGTGCGTCTGCACACATAGAAGACAGAAAGCAGACAATTGTTTTTCTCCCTGTATAAAAACAAATGGAAGAAAGAGCTAAATACGAAACTGGAATGTTCAAAGTGCTGGAGAAATATATGGGGAAAACAAGTGAAGGTAAATTTACCCATAGGCGATGAATTCCTGAATAGGATGTAAATTCTCCAAATAATTTTATGGATTTATAAATCTAGCAGGGTGTGTTGGTGCACTCTTGTAATCTTAATTGTGAGAGTTCAAGGTCTTTTTTCACTACATAAGGAGTTTAAGGCCCCCCCATAAGGCCATGACTCAAAGAAATAAGTATAAATATTTGTTTCAAAATTATATGTAAATGGAAATTTTCTACCAAGCAATGAAGCAATAACTAGAATGGAAAGGCATCCAATAGCCTGAGAAACTCTTTGCCAACTTCAACATGACAGTGACCTTCAGAAAATATAAAGACTGTTCCCACATTATTCATGATAATGTAGAGTTGTCTATCCACTATGGATATTTTTTTTCATAAATGAAAAAAATTCAGCTCTGGAGAAATGGCTTAACAATTAAGAGTACTAGCTGTTCTTGCGGAAGACCTGCATTCAGTTCCCAGCACCCACATGGCATCTAACAACTGTCTTTTACTCCTGTTCCAGGGGATTTGGCACCCTCTTCTGATCTCCATAGGAATTGCATTACCTACCTACATGCAAGCAATACATTCATATGCATAAAATAAAAATAATAAATAAAATATTTAAATAAAAAGCTGAACTGCATGATTCAGTTATTCTGCTCCTGGCCATGTCTGGGATAGAATTAATGAAAGGATTCGATATCTGCATCACCAGTTTACTGAAGCATTATTCACAGTGATCAAGATACTGTATCAGACTTCTTACTTATCACTGGATTTATCGAAAAAGATGCAGTTTATTTTAAAATACTCTAGAATTCAGTCAGGCGTGATTCTGCTCACTTTGAATTCTAGTACTGGGGAGATAGAGGCATTTGAATATCTGTAAGTTTGAGGACAGCCTGGACTATGTAGCTACTTTCAGTCCAGCTAGACGTTATATAGTGAGAATCTACCTGCCCTCTAGTACCTCAATAATAATAATAATTTTAAAATATGTGTTATTCAGCCATAAAGAAGAATCAAATCATGATGTCTACAGGAATATGAATGCAAGTAAACCTTATGGTTAGAGAAATATATTATAACTGAAATGAAAACTAACATGTGTTGTCTCTTGTATATGATTATAGATTTAAAGTCAATGCCAAAAATGTAAAATTGGGAGAATTCACTTAGAATAATGAATCATCTGGACACAGATGATGGAAAAATATGTGTTGTTCTATTAATATTTAGTAAAGAATCCTTGAACATTACTTAGCTCTGCAGAGGCAAATGCAGTTGCATATGGAACTTTTTGTCCCTACTTGTGCTGGATCGCTTTAGTGTCAACTTGACACATCTGGGTTGAGGGAGCCTCAATTGCGGAATTGGCTCCATTGGACTGGCCTGTGGCCACATCTGTGGAGTATTGTCTTGATTGTCGGGCAGTGTGGGAGGGCCCAGCCCACAATGAGTGGTGCCACCCTGGGCAGGTTGTTGTGTACAGTATAAGAAAGTAGGCTGGGCATGAGCCAGGGGAGCAAGCCAGTGAACAGCATTCCTCCATGGGCTTCAGCTCCTGCCTCCAGGCTTGGAGAAACTCCTGAGTTCCTATGGTGGGCTCCCTCAATGATGAACTGTGACTCAGGAGATGTGAGCCAAATAACCACTTTCCTTCTCAAGTTGGAATTGGTCAGAGCATTTTGTCACAGCAATTGGAAGGAAACTAGAACAGAAATTTCATACGAAGGGTGGGATATTGCTGCGACAGACCTGACCTTGGTGTTTTGGGGAAGGATTGTGGAAGCCATTGGAACTGTAGGCTAGAAAAATCATTGAGTATCTAAAGTTCATTGCTGTGGAACTTGGAACAGTTATGCTGAAAGAGTTGTAGATGATGGAGGCCTGGCTTGTGTAGCTTCAAGGGGAAGCAGAAACCATCAGGGCTGTTTGCATGATATTTTTTAATTAAGAATCTGTGGGCTCTGGTTGGCTGTGGCTAAAGAATCAGATGTAAGTAACAAGAGACCAGAACCTGAAGTGAAACCTTTGTTTTACTGGGACAATTGATGCTGGTTAGCCTGGGCTGAAGAATCAGCTGTGTAAGTAACAAGTGGTTAAATCTTCTGGGAAGAATTTCCTCAGGGTCAACACACAGAAGCTGTGGTTTAGATGGGCCTGACCATCCACCTCAAGCCAGAAGCAGGACTTGGTAATGCGTAAGAGTCTCATATATGGTTCTGGTGTTTAAATGTGAAGGGGTCACAGAGAGTAGCTGAGGTTTGGCACTGTGAGAGGCCAGGAAAGGCCATTGGTGAAAGTGCACCCTCAGTTGCAGTAAAGACCCCAGTATTGGAGTCATGAGGAGAAGCTGAGGCTTGGCACCAGAAGAAGTCAGAATAGACCATTGGTGAAGGTGCTACCTCAGTTTCAGTTGAGACCCCAGCTTTTTGGAGATGCCAGGATCATGGGATGACCACCAAGAGCAGCAGTAGGTATGGAATGGGGCTGGCCTGGGCCTGCAAGATGAGCTGTGTGTGCTGTGGATAGCAGAGTCAGAGAAGTAGAGCTGCTGAATCCCTTTGGAGCCCAGAAGATTCTGAGTGAATCCCAGATTTCCAGCCTTGAGCTACTTTGCTGGACTTAGGTTTTGCTTAGGTGTGCCTGATTCTTCCATTTGAAATAAGACAGTACTTGTTTTGGATTTTACAGCAGCCCACAGTTAAGAGACTTTTAACAGACTGTGAACTTTTATGTTTGGACATTTGAAGGACTGTGGAGCTTTTAAGGTTGTACTGTCTTATGTTGTGATCAATGTTAACATCATACCTTGGGGACAAGAAATGGAATGGTGATAGTTTAATAGTGATGTGTTTTGTGTGTCAAGTTGACAAGGGGTCAATTGTACTGGATAGCTTTAGTGTCAACTTGACCCACCTGGGTTGAGGGAGCCTCAATTGGGGAATTGGCTCCATTGGAGGGCCCAGCCCACTGTAGGTGGTGCCACCCTGGACAGGTGGTTATGTACAGTATAAGAAAGCAGGGAGGGCATGGGTCAGGGGGGCAGGCCAGTAAGCAGCATTCCTCCATGGCATGTGCTTCAGCTCCTGCCTCCTGGTTCCTGCCCTGAGTTCCTACGGTGGGCTCTCTCAGTGATGAACTGTGACCCAGGAGATGTGAGCCAAATAAATCCATTCCTCCCCAAGTTGGAATTGGTCAGAATGTTTTGTCACAGCAAGTGGAGGGAAACTAGAACAGTAATTTTTAGTATAAATGTTTATTACTAATGTAGGAAGCATATAGGTCCAAGAGATGAATAATGTTTGGGGGAAACTCCTATCCTTTAGGAAGATGATGATTTGCTTTAAAAAACTTATGGAAGCCAGGTGTTGTGGCACATTGCTTTAATCCCAACATGTCAAGACAGAGATGGGCAGATCTTTGTAAGACTGAGGGAAGTCTGGTTTATATAGTGAGTTCTAGACCTGTTTTGGGCTTCAGAGCCACCCTTTCTGAAAACAAAACAACCATAAAATGAAACAAATAATATCACCATGTACTGTATTATGGTGATGTAAAAAGATTGAAACAATAAGGTGTGGAAATCCTTTCTCTATTCAATATTCCTGTTTAGAAGACATAATATTTACAATGCTTGCATGCTAAATATAGCTAATTAAAAAATTCTTCCTATTTCACATGTGAAAGGAATGTGGTGTAAAATATTATTTTGTATAGTTATTATAATAGAGAAATAGAGGGCTGGAGCGATGGCCTAGCGGTTAAGAGCGCCGACCGCTCTTGCAGAGGACCCGGGTTCGATCCCCAGCACCCACATGGCGGCTGAAAACCGTCTGAAACTCCAATTCCAGGAGAACTCCAGTTCCAGGGGAGTCCGACGCCCTCTTCTGACCTCCGCGGCATTGCACGTCACGGGTGCACAGACTTGCATGCAAACAATACATTCATACACATACGGAAATAAATAAAATTAAAAAAAAAAAGAAAAAAAATAGAATGGGGACTAATATAATAAAAAATTATACTACACCTGAGATATAGGTCCGTAGTTTATCATCACATCTTTGAACTAAAGCAAGGCAATAAGATATGTCTTAGCTCTGCAGTTATCTACTAGTGTCATTTTCTATATTTAGTCATGAAGAATTACAATGTACACAGTAAGGATTAACAGCCATACTTTATATTTGTATTGCATGAAAAAAGATTTAATGATTCAGGGATGACTCCTAGAAAATGATTTTTATATCATTTTAGATGTACTTGAAGTGACTTCCATGATGGAAACCATCCACAATAATGACAAGAGACATTTCTGGCAAATTAGAATCACCAATAGCAAGAAATCCAATGAAGAGATTGTTGAAGTAAGTAAAAGAGTTAGTGTGAGCTCTTACATATTTCAGATCTAAAAAATAGTGTGGAAACTTTGGGAATATTTCCTCAAGAACTTAACTGAGGACTAGGGAGATTGGTTAGTTAGCAAAGTGCTTGGAATAGAGCCATGAAGGTCTGAATTTGTATTCTCAGCACCCATGTCTAACATTAGCTGCTTTAACATGCCCCTATACCCAAGAACTTGGAAGATAGAGAGATCAGGATACTCAATGAACTGTCTATCCTAATTAGTAAGTGTCATGGGTTCAATGACATGTGGTGAGGGACTTAGGGAAGCATACCTAACCAATACTAGAAAGAACATGTTAGGAAAACTCCTGTAGCTGTAAGAAATATGACCAATTATTCTCTCTCCAGGCAGACCTAAAAATGCAACAGAAAATCCAGCAGAAAAAGTCCAATGAAGGTAAAGAATGTGCAAAGATGCAATACCAGAAATCATGTCAAAGCAGGAATCAGATGTCTCATACGAGTAAGAAAGATTTCAATTATAAATCAGCTTTCACTCAATGTCAAAGTGTGGAGATACCTTATGAGCATAACGAATGCAAGAATACTTTGTCCTTCGAATCACAAATCACTACACATCAGGCATCTCATACAGGGGAGAAGCCATATGAATGTACAGAATGGGAGAACATTTTCTTCTATAAGTCAGAATTCACCCAACATCAGATTTCTCATGCAGATGAGAAGCCCCATGAATGTACAGAATGTGGGAAATCATTTTACAGTGAATCTAATCTTGATGAACGTGAGAGCACACAAACAGGTGAAAGCCACATCAGTGTCCAGAATGCAGAACACCTCTCTCATTCAAGTGGAACCTCATTCAGCATAAGATAACTCATAAAGTTGATATGCCTTTTGAAGATAAACAGAGCAACATAGCCTTTCATAAACCTGAGATCACTGTGCTTCAGAGAACTCGTACGGCAGAGAAGCAGTATCAATGTACAGAATGTGGGAAAGCATTCAGCGGAAAGTCAACCCTTACTTTACATCAGAGGACTCACATAGGGGAGAAGCCCTATGAATGTAAACAACGTGGAAAAGCATTCCGCCAGAAGTCTGGTCTCAACAATCATCAAAGAACTCATACAGGTGAGAAGCCCTATGAATGCAAGCAGTATGGGAAGACCTTCTGCCACATGTCTACTCTCAGGGTTCATCAAAGAATTCACACACATGAGAAGCCCTATGAATGTAAGCACTGTGGAAAAGCCTTCCACAAAATGACTTCTCTCAAGGTACATGAAAGAACTCATATAGGTGAGAAGCCCTATGAATGTAAGCAGTGTGGAAAAGCCTTCCCCCAAATGTCTGCTCTCAGAGAGCATCAAAGAATTCATACAGGTGAGAAGCCCTATGAATGTAAGCAGTGTGGGAAAGCATTCTGCCAAAGGTCTGCTCTCAACAACCATCAAAGAACTCATACAGGTGAGAAGCCCTATGAATGCAAGCAGTGTGGGAAAGCCTTCTGTCAAGTGTCTGCTTTCAAGAGACATGAAAACTCATACAGGTGAGAAGCCCTATGAATGTAAACAGTGTGGAAAAGCCTTTTCCAGTAAGTTTCCATTAACTTTGCATCAAATAACTCATACAGGTGAGAAGCCTCATTAATGTAAACAACATGGAAAAGCCTTCTACCAAATGTCTGATCTCAGGGTGCATCACAGAATTCATACAGGTGTGAAGTCCTATGAATGGAACAGTGTGGAAAAGCCTACTACCACAAGCCACAGCTCACCCAAAATGAGAGTAATCATAAGGGAGAAGCTCTATGAATGCACAGAATGTAGGAACACTTTCCACTTCAAATCACATTTCTTTGTACACCAGCAAACACATACAGGAGAAAAGCCCTATAAGTGTGCAGAATGTAATAAGCTATTCCCCTGCAAATCAAACCTCATTCAACATCAGAAAACGCATTTGGGTTAGAAGTCCTATGAATGTACCTGATGTAGGAAAACTTTCCACTTCTTTTTGCATCTCATTATTAATTTTAAAAACTCAGAAGTGGGGCTGGAGAGATGGCCTAGCAGTTAAGAGTGCCAACTGCTCTTGCAGAGGACCCAGCTTCAATCCCCAGCACCCACATGGCGGCTGAAAACTGTCTTTAACTCCAGTTTCAGGGGAATCTGACACCCTCTTCTGACCTCTGCAGCATTGCACGACACGGGTACACAAACCTACATGCAGACAATACATTCATCCACATACAAAAATAAATAAAATTAAAAAATTTTAAATCCTTATTTTAAAATTTTTTAATTAATTTTATTTATTTCTGTATGTGTATGAATGTACTGTCTGCATGCAAGTTTGTGCACCCGTGTCGTGCAATGCCATGGAGGTCAGAAGAGGGTGTCGGATTCCCCTGGAACTGGAGTTCTCCTGGAATTGGAGTTTCAGACGGTTCTCGACCGCCATGTGGGTGCTGGGGATCGAACCCACGTCCTCTGTAAGAGTGGTTGGCACTCTTAACCGCTAGGCCATCTCTCCAGCCCCTTAAATCCTTATTTTAAAAAAACTCAGAGGTAAGGAGCCTTATCAATATATCGAATGAAGGATTTTTTTCCCTCAAAGAAAACTCATAAAAGTGAGAATGCCTATCAATGTACATAATATAGGAAAGCTTTCTTGTGTAAGACATATCTCAATGTTATACAACTCAAAGAGGTGAGAAGTACTTTGAAAGTAAACACTGCAGAAAGGCAATAATAACCAGTCTCACCTCGTGCAATATTTGAAACTTCATATATGAATGAGAATCTATTGAACTGAATGCAAGAATGGTTTCTTCCTCAAGGAACATAAATTTCAACATCTGATAACACAAATGAGAAGCTCTAACAGTGACAAATTCTAACAGCATGCAAGAAAGCTTTCTCCTGTAAGTTGAATGTTTCTAGATATCGGACACATAAAAGGATGAGATTGCCTATGAATTTACCTATTGCAGGAAACCTTTCTATTGCAAGGTGTACCACATTCAACATCATGGTTTTTCTCATAGTTGAAAAAGCATCTAAGAATGCCTAAAAACTGGCTACTACCTGTCATTTCTGAAATGTCATTAGACAGTGCATACAGGTAAGAAGACAAGAAGACTGATGAATGTAGGAAAACTTTGTGCTATAACTCTGACCTGACCCAATATTGGTGAACCCCTAGAGTTATGAAACACCAATGTTTAAGATTGTTGGACAACATTATACTGAAGTCCTTTCTCTACATAGAGAATTTACACTTGTGAAAAACTATGAAATAAAGGAATGTAGGAAAGCTTTTTCACCAAACCATCTGTTGAGTAACATTAAATGTAAACAATACAGGAATGTTTTCTAACTTAGTGGTTTATCCGTACCCTTCTAAAAAGTCATTCATGTAAAGAGGCCACGGAGTTCATAAAAAATGACACAATCAAAATGGGAATCAGGTCTCTACATTACAAACCTCAGATAGGTGAGTTACCATGTATAAGAAATCATCTAGTGAGATATATTAATACATGCTTTAAGTCCCTGATCAATTGTGTCCTCATCCTAGAAGTTGACTGAGACTCAGTGGTTGGGAGATGGTCTAAATATCACAGCAAAGTGTCATATCTCAAAAAAGGAACAGTATGCCATACCTGGCATCTTAACCATGTCTTTTTGAAGACACAAGAGCAGCAAAACCTTTTATTTCAAACTCATTTGTTACCAGACACCCAACAAAAGTGACTAACCAGAGGAATATGACTCTCTTGAGTTTATTATGATCCTTTAACAACAAACATTATCAATGTCAGACTTACAGAAATGTCAATTTGCCATACTTATTATTAACAGTTACCTAATAACTTAGAGAAATTTTCAAAAATGTTTAATTATAATTAATTTATTTTGTGGTTGTGTTTCAAGTGTTGCAGCACATGTATGGAGATCACAGGATAACCTGGTGGACTTGTGTTCTGGTTTGTCTTCCATTGCTGTGACAAAACACTCTGACCAACACCAACTTGGGGAGGAAAGGGTTTATTCAGCTTACATCTCCCGGGTCACAGTTCTCACTCAGGGAGCCTGAGGCAGGAACTCAGGGCAGGAACCTGGAGGCAGGAGCTGAAGCACAGGCCATGGAGGAATGCTGATTACTGGCTTGGTCACCTGGCCCATGCCCAGCCTGACCTCTTATACAGTACACAACAACCTGCCCAGGGTGGCACCACCCATAGTGGGCTGGGCCCTCCCACATTGCTCAACAATCAAGACAATACTCCACAGACATGGCCACAGGCCAGTCCAATGGAACTAATTCCCCAATTGAGGCTCCCTCAACCCAGGTGTGTCAAGTTGACACTAAAGCTACCTAGCATAACTTGGTTCTCTCCTTCCACCATGTATATCATTAGGCTTAAACTCAGATCCTTATGCTTGGATGCAACCACATTTCCTCTTTGAGATAGCTCATAAGCCCCAGACTTTTGAATTTAAATAATTAGGTGGTATTGTGATGTGATTCAGTGGCACCCTGTAAATAAATATCAGTCATGGAGAAACTGCAGCAGATTTAGAATACCTCAGATTTACTATGTCAGTGACATGTATTTGAATCTTTTCAGTGAAAGGGATTTTTATAACTGGTTAAATTTCTTACAAGCTCTAAATCAGTAGTCTATACATACTTTCAACTAGTGTCATATCCCAGGTGTTTCTTGTATTCTTGACTCTCTTACTTCATCCTTCTTATTGGTTAGATTAGAGGCATGTGTCAATATACCTATGGCCATAAATTTCACTAATGTGTGAATATTTGTAGCAAAACATCAGAATATATGGGCTGAGGAGATGGCTCACTGTGAAAGAGTATTTTCTGAGTAAGCATGAGGACTCATTTTCAGATTCTCAACATCCATGTAGAAAGGATAGGAGTCTGCCTTTAATTCCAGTGCTTAGGGGAGCCAGAAAAAGGACAGTCAATGGGGCTTAGTGGGGCTAGCCAAATGTACATAAAAAGTGGTGAGATCCAGGTTCAGCAGTGTCTTTACCTCAAGAAAATAAAGTGGAAAGTAATAGAGTAGAACACCTGCCATTCACCCATGTATATGCATTCATGTACACATAAGCACATACATGTACATATGTATACATATGCCAACAGCAGAGACCAACATTGAGCCCCCGATATGGTGCTATTCCCCAGGGTGACCAGCCAGCAACCTGGTGGCAGGTTGATTACATTGGACCACTTACATCATGGAGGGGACAGCGTTTTGTCCTTACAGGAATAGATACTTATTCTGGTTATGGATTTGCCTTTCCTGCATGTAATGCTTCTGCCAAAGCTACCATCCAGGGACTAACAGAATGCGTTATCCACCGTCATGGTATTCCTCACAGCATCGCATCTGACCAAGGAACTCACTTCACAGCCAAAGAAGTGCGACTGTGGGCCCATGGTCATGGTATCCACTGGTCTTACCATGTTCCCCACCACCCAGAAGCAGCTGGCTTGATAGAACGATGGAATGGCCTCTTGAAGACACTACTGATTGTAGGAAAACTTTCATTTCTTTTTGCATCTCATTATTAATTTTAAAAACTCAGAAGTGGGGCTGGAGAGATGGCCTAGCAGTTAAGAGGCCGACCTGCCCTTGCAGAGGACACCAGCTTCACATCCCCAGCAACCCACATGGCGGCTTGAAAACTGTCTTTAACTCCAGTTTCAGGGGAATCTGACACCCTTCTGACCTCTGCAGCATTGCCGAACGGGTACCAAACCTACATGCAGACAATACATTCATCCACATACAAAAATAAATAAAATTAAAAATTTTAAATCCTTATTTTAAAATTTTTTAAATTAATTTTATTTATTTCTGTATGTGTATGAATGTACTGTCTGCATGAGTTTGTGGCACCCGTGTCGTGCAATGCCATGGAGGTCAGAAGAGGGTGTCGGATTCCCCTGGAACTGGAGTTCCCTGGAATGGAGTTTCAGACGGTTCTCGACCGCCATGTGGGTGCTGGGATCGACCCCCGTCTTGTAAGAGTGGTTGGCACTCTTAAACCGCTAGGCCATCTCTCCAGCCCCTTAAATCCTTATTTTAAAAAAACTCAGAGGTAAGGAGCCTTATCAATATATCGAATGAAGGATTTTTTTCCCTCAAAGAAAACTCATAAAAGTGAGAATGCCTATCAATGTACATAATATAGGAAAGCTTTCTTGTGTAAGACATATCTCACATGTTATACAACTCAAAGAGGTGAGAAGTACTTTGAAAGTAAACACTGCAGAAAGGCAATAATAACCAGTCTCACCTCGTGCAATATTTGAAACTTCATATATGAATGAGAATCTATTGAACTGAATGCAAGAATGGTTTCTTCCTCAAGGAACATAAATTTCAACATCTGATAACACAAATGAGAAGCTCTAACAGTGACAAATTCTAACAGCATGCAAGAAAGCTTTCTCCTGTAAGTTGAATGTTTCTAGATATCGGACACATAAAAGGATGAGATTGCCTATGAATTTACCTATTGCAGGAAACCTTTCTATTGCAAGGTGTACCACATTCAACATCATGGTTTTTCTCATAGTGAAAAGCATCTAAGAATGCCTGATGAATGTAAACAGTGTGGGAAAGCCTACTACCACAAGTCACAGCTCACCCAACATGAGAGAAATCATATAAGATAGAACCTCTAAGAATGCACAGAATATAGGAAAGCTTTCCACTTAAAATCGCATCTCTTTGCATACTGGGAACACAAACAGGAGAAAAGCCCTGTAAGTGTACAGAATGTAATAAATTTTTCTGCTGCAATCAAATCTATTCAACATCCGAAATCTCATTTGGGTTAGAAGTCCTATGAATGGTGATGAGAGGATGGCCTTAGGTGGTTAAGAACGCCCGAGCGGGCTTGATGCGATGGTCTTGCGGTTAAGAGCTCCGACCGTCTTGCAGAGGACCGATGTCCGATCCCCCAGGCCACCACATGGCGGGACGGAGCCGTCTGAAAACTCCAATTTCCAGGAGAATCCGAGTTCAGGGGGACCGGACGCCCTCTTCTGATCTCCGCGCATTGAACGTCGACGGTGCACAGACTTGCATGCACACAATAAAGTTCATACACGTACGGAAATCAAAAAATAAAATAAAAAAAAAAAAAAAAAAAAAAAGGAATGACCGACCGCAATCTTACAGAGACCCTAGTTGAAGGGGGTGGGTAGGGGAAGAGGAAAGGAAAGAGGGTGGGTTCGATCCAGCACCCACATGGCAGCCGAAGCCATCTGAAACTCCAATTCCAGGGGAATCCGACACCCTCTCTCTCTTCTGACTCCGTGGCACTGCACTACAAGGGTGCACAAACCTGAATGCAGACATACAGTCATAAATACATAAATAAATAAAATTAAAATTAAAAAAATTTAAAAAAAGAAGTCCTATGAATGTACATCATGTAGGAAAACTTTCCACTTCATTTCACATCTCATTATTAATCAGAAAACTCAGAGATGAGGGGCCTTATCAATATATAGAATGAAATTTTTTTTCTCCAAGAAAACTCATAAAACTGAGAATGTGAATCAATGTATGTAATATAGGAAAGCTTTCTTGTGTAAGTCATAGCTCAACATTATACAGCTGAAAGAGGTGAGATGTACTTTGAATGTGAACTCAAAGAAAAAGAGAAAAAAAAGAAACTAAAGCGCTTGCAGGCTGGGTTAGCGCACGCCGTTTGAATCCAGGCACTTGAGGCAGAGGTAAGGCGGATCTCTGTGAGTTTCAAGGCCAGCTGTCTACGAGTGAGTTCAGCAAGGCAGGGGATTATTAGAGACGCGGTCTCAAAAAGACCAAAAAGGATAGGAAAGAACAGTACACTGCAGAAAAATCAGTAACAGCAAGTCACTCTTCTCGCAATATTTGAAATTTCATATATAAATGAGAATCTGTGGAAATTAATTACTGAATAGCAAGATGTTTCTTACTCTAGTAATGTCAATTTCACATCAGATGCACAAAATGAGAATGCTCTCAATTGGAAGTGTCATAACCTATGCAAAAAGCTTTCTCCTGCACATTGGACTTTTCTGGATGTCAGCTATGTAAAATGGTGAGATTGCCTATGAATTTACCTATTGCAGGAAACCTTTCTATTGCAAGGTGTACCACATTCAACATCATGGTTTTTCTCATAGTGAAAAAGCATCTAAGAATGCCTAAAACTGGCTACTACCTGTCATTCTCAAATGTCATTAGACAGTGCATACAGGTAAGAAGACAAGAAGACTGATGAATGTAGGAAAACTTTGTGCTATAACTCTGACCTGACCCAATATTGGTGAACCCCTAGAGTTATGAAACACCAATGTTTAAGATTGTTGGACAACATTATACTGAAGTCCTTTCTCTACATAGAGAATTTACACTTGTGAAAAACTATGAAATAATGAATGTAGGAAAGCTTCTCAAACCAGCTGTTGAGTAACATAAATGTAAACAATACAGGAATGTTTCCTAACTTAGTGGGATCCGTACCCTTCTAAAAAGTCATTCATGTAAAGAGGCCACGGAGTTCATAAAAAATGACACAATCAAAATGGGAATCAGGTCTCTACATTACATAACCTCAGATAGGTGAGTTACCATGTATAAGAAATCATTAGTGAGATATATTAATACATGCTTTAAGTCCCTGATCAATTGTGTCCTCATCCTAGAAGTTGACTGAGACTCAGTGGTTGGGAGATGGTCTAAATATCACAGCAAAGTGTCATATCTCAAAAAAGGTGGAATGTAATAGAGTGGTACACCCTCCATTAACCCATGAGTATGCATTCCATGAACACATAAGCACACAGTGTACATATGTATACATGCACAAAATTTGCTTTATATTCATGAATTTGTTGAATGCAGTGCAGCAATTGAAGTTGATTATTTTTAAATTTGTTTGGTATGTGGTTGTGTGAAACTTCTCAGACAGATGTCAATGGATCCTCCTGGGGAGAGTGCCACCAGTGGCTTCTGCCCAGGGACTTGTCCCTTTCACAGAAATAGCAAGCATCTATAGGTAACTGTGTCTCAGTGCAAGTATAGTGATCCAGTCCACGTGCCATCCACAGCACAATCGGTTTAGGCTGAGGACTGCATGGGCTGCCCTTAAGCCTCTTTTGTCTTTTGGTAACATCACAAAGTAGCAGTTCTATGGATCCAAGACTTGAACTTCAGAACTGGAAACACAAAACATGTCTGATAGGACTGTTTACACAAACCTGAAATAACGGACCGGGGATCTTGTTTGATGGTATAGGTAATGAAGAGTCCATTTATTATGTGCAGCAAATCACTTAGGCAGAACGATATCATCTCCCAGTGGCCAATCCAGACCTACATCATGTGCTGTATGCATCACATGCTGCTGCTCTCCCCCTCATCATATGCTGTATCACTGGCTACTGCTCTTCCCCACAAGGTGGGGTCAGATACACATGTGCAGGTAGGCCATTAGGATAATGCTGGGTTGGCCACATGTGTGCATCCACCTTTTGATTAAATTGCGGAAAAGCAGTAGCCACGGAGAAAGATGGCATCAGCAAGTAACGTGGGCTCTTGAAGTAGCAGCTATTCAAACTGTCTTTGGTGTGTGGAAGGGGTGGGGTTGAGTATAAAAAGCAGACCTGAGGATTTTTTTAATTTAATCAGGCTAAGACTGATTATTTTTCAACAAACATGATCTTGAACAATATTAAAAAGCAGGTAATAACCAGAAGGCAATACACATAGGAATGCCATGGAAATCTATATGAGCAAAGCACTATGGCCCAAGTCTTACAACCAGGGGTCCTCACAGTCCATGTGTGATCTTGTATAGCTAGCATGTTGATCAAATAAGAGTCTGAGTCCAGTCCATGTTGTTGTGATCTCACATTTACCCCCATCTCCTTAGCCTTCACATTCTGATACACCTCCTTTTCCACAAGTTGTTCCCTAGGCTTTGGGGAAAGGGGTAAAAGTGGGTGAGAAGCAAAACAGTCCATTTTTTTGAGGTGTCACTTTGGTCTCTCTAGTCTGTCCAGACTTTACATAGGTTGGCAGTTTATCCAGGGGTTCCTTTTTTTTTTTTTTTTTTGGTGTTTTCAGGGTCTCCCTGTAGCCCCAGCTGTCCTGGAACTCACTCTATAGACCAGGCTGGCCTTGAACTCACAAAGATCCGCCTGCCTCTGCCTCCCCAGTGCTAGGATTAAAGGCATGTGCCATTATGCCCGGCTAGGGATTCCTTTCTGCAGCCATTAAAGGCTGAGGCTAAGAACCACAAAAAAAAAAAAAAGTTCGATTCTTTTCTTAATTCCTAATAAAACATTAATAGTGAGAGTTACAGGCCCTTAACCAACATTAATTATCCTGATAAGTTTTTATTGTGGCCTATCATATCTCTTAGTCATTAGAGTGTGCAAGCTTATAGGATCAGTCATGTGCCATCTCCCCAAGCAGTGGGCTAATAGCTAATTAACTTTTGGGGCATACAAATATCAGGCTGCCACTAACTACACAACTCTCCCGGCAGGTGAGGTGTAGCTGAAGCGTCCTGCTTTTTTCTTAGTGTACTATATAATGCTCTCTGGCAACGTGAAGGCCAACTGTTGGCTTGCAAGGCAAGGTTTCTGAACATTCTTTTCATGCTAACAGCATGTCTTCAAGCAGTAGAGTTTTACTGCCTTTCACGGTAAAGTGTGTCCTACACACAGCATCATGGAGGGAAGATGTATATAGCTCCCCTGTTGGTTTTGTAACTGTTCCTTTAAAGTTTTATGCATTGTCTCAACAGTGCCTTGGCCCTGGGGGTTGTAAGGAATGCTAATCATTAGTGTTCCTTGCCAGGCCTGGAACCGCAGGCAAAAACAAGCAAACCAAATACTCATGGCCCCTCTGGGCACCCTCCCAACTTCTGAGATCCTTCCTAAAAGGCTGCAAGGTGGAGACAAACGCTTGAGCCAATGCCACCATCTCAGAAATTCTCGTGCCAGTATCTTTTGTAGCAATGATCCAGCCCTTGAGTGGTTTAGAATGAACCAGACACATAGCTGTGTTATAGTCAGCATTGGCACCTTCATATACTAGGTCCTTAATCAAAGCTTTACAGGCTTCCCTATGAGAAACCTTTCTCTCTACTGCTTCAGTAACCTGGGCAAGGAAATGGGTAAAATCTTCCTTACCCTGTTGGCACAGCTGGGAGAATGAGGCAGACCCCCTCTATCCCCCTGAGGGAGGGAGTTGTCTTCAAGCCCTCAGTGCAAGTGCACACCTGATCAAATGTTTGCAGTGAACTCTGGGCTTGCTCTATGGGTTTCTCAAAAATTGGCCCTCTCCCTGGAACTGATGCTTGTTAATTTGTACCCCAAGAGTATTATGCTCAGCCTGTTGTTCACATTGGTCAGAAAAAAGGCCTTAAATGTTAAGAACTGACTGGGCAATAAGACAGTCCTAACCATGTGCTTCCAGTCATAAGGAGTGTTGAAACCAACAAAGATAGTGTCCAGGAGGCTCTCCACATATGGGGTGCAGGGCCCATCTTGTAGAAATGGCTTCTTGGTGGTGCTTGAGGGTAGTATCCTCATGAGGATTCTGAATGAGTGGACGCTGTTGGGTAGGTTACACATAACTGGAAAAATCTCTAAAACTTGGGTAGAGTGGAGAGGAGTAAATCCCCTCTTGTGCTCTCCCTGAGAACTCAGACCGTGAGAGAACTGAGCACCTGACAGGTGTCTCAAGTCTGAGGAAGCCAAGTGAGCAGCCAGGGGCCAACTGAGGAGTGGGTGAAAGTTTGCAAGAGGGAGCAGGCTTCTGAGGCCCCTCAAGATGTATCAAAATATCATGCCAGCACCATGCACAGGCACATCAGCACAGCCAATATGAGGAGGACTCCCCCTGCTTTCATTCTTAGTCTGGGCCAGATTCAGAGATGTTAATCTGTTTCCATCCCAAAATTTGGAAACTAAAATTCGCAGCAGAAAAGATGTAAGGCCAGGGATCACAATCAAAAATATGTACCAGAATGGGAAATACAGTTCCCTTAAAAAGTACATTTCCTGTTTTTGAACTCACTGAATAGCTTCAGTGCACCATGTTCAGGTGCCCAGGTGTTGCACGCTTCCTCAGACAGATGTCACTTGATCCTGCTGGGGGAGATTGCCACCAGTGGCTTCTTCCCAGGAGACTGGCAAGTTTCATGGGTACTGGCTAGCTACAGAACTATTTACTCTGCAGTGAAATCTGGGTGTCTGGTTGCCCCTCAGATTTAGGCCAGATGGCTGACAGCCCCCACTTAAGGCCTTGCATGTTTTGATAACTCCACAAGTCAGGGGGTTGATGACCCCAAGGCTCAAATTTCAGACCAGTGGATGATGGCCATTCTCCAATCTTACCCACTAACAAAATAACCCAAGTCTGATAAACATACTATTATGCACGTGTGAAATAACAGACTGAGGATCTAGTTAAATGGTAAAAGTAATGAAGAATACATTTATTGTATGCAGCAAATCACTTATATAGGCAGAACAATGTCATCTCCCAGCAGCCGATCCCAGAACCCCTGCATCACAAGCTGTATACATCACGCCCTGCATTATGTGCTGGGGTTCTCTTCCACAGGGTGGGTTCAGATAGGGATGTGCAGGTAGGCAAGTAAGATAATGCCAGTGGCCTGGCATTATCATGTGCCCTGGATTCACCTACAATATGTAGGATTCAGAATGAACACATTCAAATACAAGCCACTAAAGACATACATTTTCAGGCCAAAATCCATTCTCTTGGTGAATTTCTAGTCAGTGCTAAAGTGTCAGAGTCGAGACTGGGTCTACTGGAGAGAGGGCAGTCCTGTGATAAACAATTTAGAGTGTTTCTTACATCACCAAGTATGTATTATGCATAGTTGGATTTTGCATAATGTTGAGAGACGTTAGCAGCAGAACCACATGGAATATGTACATTCACTTTGTTGACAAACATAGTGACTGACTTGGAGGGAGTTAACCTCAGTGATATCCTATATACCAATCCATATATGCATTATTATTGTGGTCCCCAGGATTCACAAATCATACATAAATCATTTAGTGTACTGGATAACTTTTTTTCAGTATGCTCAAATATCTAGCAGATAATTTAGACAAGCCTTCATTATTAGTTAACTTTCTGTTGCTATGATTAAAATATCATGACCAAAACAGCTTAAAGAAGTTTATTTTGGCTTAAAGTTCCACTGGGATCAGAGGCCATCCTAGAGAGAGGGGATATTAACAAGTGGGAGGCATGGTAGCAGGAACAAGAAGCTGTGTGCTCACAATCTTGGAAAGCAAACAGCAAGCACAGTGAGTGAACTAGAATTGGGACAAGGCTATGAATTGGCAAAGCCTGGCCCTAGTGACCTACTTCATCCAGTACAACTAGACCTTGTAAATAGTCCATGACCTTCCAAAGAGCGTCACCATTTGGGGATCAAGTTTTGAAATATTTGAGTCTAGGGGTGGTATTTCTCATGCAATCACATTCTACTTTCTTGTCCATACAGACACATGGCCAGCTCATAATGCAAAGATCATTTAGTTCAACTTAACCCCATCAGCCAGATTTGAAGCACAGGCAAGAAGATCTGTGAAATCAAGAACAGCCTGTCTATATAGTGAGTTCCAGGCCAGCTGAGGCTATCTTTAAAAACATCCCCATAGTCTTTTACAGTTTCATTACTATTCCAAAGTTCCCTGAGATCAAAAGCAATGTCATAACTATAATCCTCTGTTGAATAAAATAAAAGTTACATATTTCCAGGATACAATGTCAAAGAACATAATTCCCTGTTCCAAAAGGGAGGAATGGAGTGTAGTGGGGTTTTCAGTCTTACCAAAGTAAGACTGAAAACTAGCAGGACAAATGCCAACTCTAGCTCCATGTCCAGTGTCAGGCACTTATTTACAAGGGCTGAGATGACTCTCCCCTTCCAGCGTTGTTACCTGCCAGGTAGATCTCAGGGAATAAGGCAGAGTAATGCAGAGGCTACACTGGCAGATCCTCACATAGAAGAATCCAGCCCCGTTTCCATGAAGTGTGAGATCCTGTAACTTGAGGCTGAATGAAGAAGGTACTTGTGCAGGCTCCCAGCTAGCAGGCAGATGTGCCAGAGGCTTTACTATTCCCTCATGAAAACTCCCTAAGCTTGATTCTGCCACAATGTGATGACTCCAGTGGGAAACGAGGGCAGGGAGGTAGATGTGTAGGAGGCAGAAAGAAACACCAAAGCCCGTGTGCTGGATTGTCTCTACAGACAGCCAAGGATGGGTTCAGCAGCTGAGAGCGTTTCTTGTTCTCCAGGACCTGAGTTTCGGTCCCAGCACTCATGTCACAAGGCTCCCAAGTGCCCGTAACTTTCAGCTTTAGAGGATCTAATGCCTTCTGACCTCTGTAGGCACCCCCATGGCCCACACAGAGATAAAATTTAATTAAATAAATAAAAATTCTAGACACTTGGGGTAGCAAGGTAACTTTCCAATAAAGGCCCTTGCTGCCAGACATGAAGACCTGAGTTTCGGCTCTGCCCACATAGTAGAAGGAAAGAATTGCCTCCTACAAGTTATTTTCTGATCTCTACATGCATGTTGGCAGGCGTGAACTCAAATACACCACACTACACACACACACACACAGAAGAGAAAGGAACAGAGAAAATGCAAAATAAATAATGTCCAAAAAAGCAGTGCTGGATAGACAAATTTTGAGGAAATGAAGCATTCAAGAAAACTAAACAGGCAGGATTTAATGGTTGAGTGAGGTCATCAGATTGTGACAGAATCCCCTCCTGAGAACCACTCAGTGGAAATGGTGAGACCCTCCTTTTCCCACCTGGCTTGGACATGGCCAGAGGGTGCAGAGACCATATCTCCAGCTAAGAAGCTGAGAAGGACCTTAGAGGAGACAGAGTTGGAAGCTCTCATTGACCTGCATGCTTAGAATGTGAGTCTCAAGTCTTTTCTTGAAGGGAAATCAGAGCTGTATGTTCTGTTAGCCATTCTCATGTTCTCTATTAATTGTTTCAGAATGGTTTCTTCCACAACCTAACAATTTTGCTCTGTTCGTTTTGCTTTTGTATATGTTTGTTTGTTTGTTTGTTTGGGGGTGTGTTACTTGATGCTCCTTTTTGTTTATTTATTTTTTTTTAATTTTTTTTATTAATTTTATTTATTTCCGTATGTGTATGAATGTACTGTCTGCATGCAAGTCTGTGCACCCATGTCGTGCAATGCCGCGGAGGTCAGAAGAGGGTGTCGGATTCCCCTGGAACTGGAGTTCTCCTGTAATTGGAGTTTCAGACGGTTCTCGGCCGCCATGTGGGTGCTGGGGATCGAACCCGGGTCCTCTGCAAGAGCGGTCGGCGCTCCCAACCGCTAGGCCATCTCTCCAGCCCCTCCTTTTTGTTTATTAATGCTGGAGTCATACCCAGGACCTTAAACATAGACAAATGGTTGACTGTTACACTACAATCACAACTGCCTTCTTGGTTTTTAGAGACAAGTTTTCCCTATGTATCTCAAGGTGACCTTGAATTCCTGATCTTCCTGCCTTCACTGCCCAAGTGCTGGGATTACAGTTGTGTGCTACCACAGCTGGACTGGAAGGAAAATTTACTTTGTGCATAGTCTGTATTGGCAGGATTAACTTGTTTTGGTCCTCACAACTACCCTATGGGGCATGTATTTTGCCTCATTTTATAGATAAGGACACAAGCCAAAAGACTACAAATCACTTGTCCAGGATTACAAAGCTGGTAAATGGTAGAATTGGAATTCAAATGTGAACACCATTTTGTGTTTTTGTTTCCTTTCTTTTGAGACAGGTCACACTAAGTAGCCTGGCCTGTTTTCAAATTTGTGATCCTTGTGCCTCAGTCAAGGGCACGGATAAAGGGCATGTGCTACCATGCCAGATCAACACAAATTACTTGGTAGTTTCCTGTGTTAGTTCAGTTCTATTGCTATAAATAGCATGATCAAAAACAACATAAGGAAGAAAGGGTTTGTTGTAGCTTATGGTTACAGAGGGACAGTGTCCATAATGTTGGGGAAAGCATGACATGGCATGGTGGGTGGCAGGAGCAGGAAGCTAGCTGATCACATTTCATCTGCACACCAGAAGCAGAGAGAGCAAGCAGGAAGTGGAGTAAGGCTACAAATGAGGACCCTGGTAACCCAGATATGGTTGTCTTCTTTCCCTCTCTGGAATCCTTGTGTCCTACTTCCAACCTTCTCATACCCTGAGCCACACCTATCACAATCCTCTATGGTGACATCATCATTTGCCACTGTCCATTTACAATCCTCTGCTATCTCATCTTATTGTTGCATCACAGTGGTCCACTATACCATCATCATTCTCCATTGTCTTGACACAGTGTGCCAATGGCACATTTCAGCACTGCAATGGTCCACTCTTCTACCAGAATGATCAATTATTACATCACGAACATTCCTAGTCCATCACATTGATCCCCTGTCTCATTACAAGGTCAGTTGTAGAATCACAGTGGTCAACTGTCACATCAGAATATTTACCTGACTATTCACAATGCTCTATTGTTACATCAAACTGGTAATAGTCTTATTATAGTGCTCTTCTCACATAGTCCTATTGCATAGTCTTCTCACAATGATCCATATTTTCAGAACAATGGAACACTGTACTATCACAATCCTCCATTTATACATCACAGTGATCCATGATCTCAACCCACTTCATTATCTCACCATAATGCTGCATTATTGCCTCATGATAGTCCACGGTCCAATCAAAGTGCCCCATGTCTCATAAAATGCTGCATCTGTTCATCATAGTTGTTCACTTTCCCATAACGAAGTTTCCCTGTTTTTTTGCTAATTTGATTTACACTGACACTCCTAATGTTTATGGTTTATAGGGACTAACTGGTCAACTAAAAAATTGAGAAAGAAAAAAAAAAATTGAGACTACTTTCCCACCTGCATTTTCAGTTTAATCTATGAACTGTTTTTCCAGTATTTGTAATATTTAAATGTATTATCTTGAATTTTTTTTGTTTTTCCTTATGTCAGTTTGAACTTATAATTAAAGAGTGGCTAGCTATAACCCTCATAGTTCTTATTTGTGGATAATGACTTCAATTGTTGTTATATTGGTATCACACAACTGAAAATGTTTTGAAACGAGAAATGACACATATTATAAATGATACATAGTAATTAAATGTTACTCTTTTCTTTTGGAGACATTTAGTTCTGTCCTGAATCTGCTCTGTATGGTGTGGTATTAGATGGTGTTTGTATGTATACATCATTTTGAAATCAATAACTCATTTAAAATTGAGAAATGAAGAAGAGGAGTAGAGATTCCCTCTCCCTGTGTAAACACAGAAGAAAGGCCATCTGCAAATGAGAAGAGAGCCCTAACCAGAAGCCTTCATCTGAAATGCCTTCCCTCCAGGCTTGTGAGAAATTCAGCATCTGCTGAATGAGCCAAGAGCACATGATGTTTTTTCATGGCCATACACACAGAACTGTGAAAGGGCTGGCTATGGGATGGCTGTAGGCCATCAATGATCTTTGTCACAATGCCCTATTCATGTACAAATCAAGCAATAGAGAATCTCCTTTGAACTGCATGTCTCCCATGAACCAAATATATTCTTCATGAAGAGTCTGCTCCTGATTTAAGTCTTAAACCTGATTACAGTATGAGGATAATATGCCAATATAAGAACCTTAACTGCATCTGTAAAACCACTTTCTTCACAGAAACACCTGTGTTGGTTTCATTAATCACTAGGAATGTATAAACCAGAGTCCAGGGTCTTGGAAGATATCTTGTAATTTTCCTTCCATAGTAGGTCAGGTAAAGCTTGCCTGTGAAGTTTTTTGTTTTTGTTTTTGAGCTGATGACATGAGACATGTTCTGTAGATAAAGATGTAGAAGGGGCACTGGAAGCAGCAATAAGAATGGAAGGAAAAGAGAAATGTAAAGAAGGGAAATGTAAAGAAGGTCCCTATAGGAAAAATTCATCCACTAAGAGAAAAGCTAGGGAGAGATGTAGACAGACAGGCTGGACCAGCACTTTCTGGAGTCACAGAAGGCACAAGGGGACTCACGAAAGGCAGTCACAGTCACAGGCTGCAGGGGAATTATTCTCAGCCTCCTAGGGAATTTGGGACTCTGATCAAAGTTAAGCCAATAAAAATAATATTCAAAAGAATTCCTAAGAGATTAGGCACCCACCTTCCTGTTAAGCAGCACTCCTTGATAGCCACTGCATTGCCATTTACCCTCTGCCTGCCAGGCAATCATTTACAGAGAGAATCAGGGTATTATAGACTGAAAGAAAGTACAACATTCCATAGGGTGACCAGCCAACCTGCCACAGTTTTGGAGTGATACAGTGATTATGTCAATTACACTCATACAGCCATGTGAACAAGGACTTTCTAAGCCAGAATGAGCACAGTGGTCACTTCAGTCTTCTGGAACTCAAGATATTGAACATTTTTTGAGACAGCATCTAGTTTTATAGTCCATGTTCCATGGTCTCAGCACAATGTTCCATTATTGCATCTCAATTATTCACCTTCTCTTTACCTTGCTTCACTGTTACATCACAATGTTATGTAGTCCCACTACAATGCACAGCAGCTGTCCATCAGGATGGTTTTTATTTTGCATCACATTTTTGCATCAGTTTTCCCCTAGCCTTTGCTCCTCCGTTACATTACAGTGATCCACTGTCCCATCACAGTACTCAACTGTCTCTTCATAAAGTTCCATTGTTGTATACAATGGTTCAATCTAATATCTCAGTGCTCCACTCTCCTATCAAAATACTCCACAGACATATCCAAATTGTCCATTGCCTGTCAGAGTGCTACATTGTTACAGCATCACAGTCCACTATCCTATTAAATTATCACTTGTCCCATCACAATACTCCATTGGTGTATCACAGTGGTCCACTGTCCTATCACAATTCACAACTGTCTTCTCACAATGGTTAATTGTCCTAAAACAATGCTCCATGTTTTCATTACAATTCTTGCATCACAATATTTCACTCTCCTATAATAAGCTGCATTGTTGCATCACAGTGCTCCACTGTCATATTAAAATGCTCATTGTCTGGAGGCTGGAGAGATGGCTCAGCAATTAAGAGAACTGTCCTTTTTTGCAGAAGACCCATGTTTTACATGAGCTGACTTGTTCAGTTGCATGTCCCTTTCTGGTTCTGCCCCACGAGCTGGGGCACATGCACGATGATGTTGGGGTCTGGCATTGGCTACTGGAGGTGATCTCAAGCAAACAACGAGTGCTGTTTGTCCCAGCCTAATATAAGCCACCCATTGTATAGAATAAATTGGATCTTGCACCATCTAACGTGACCCTCAAGTCATTGATATGTGTGTGTTCCTCTTGGCTGGCATGACTGCAGGACCATCAGTCCTGCACTTGGCTTTCCAGCTGGGTGTTTGGCCAGGAAGAGTTATTAGTTCCTCGGCTGTATATTTAGCTGTGGTATGGTCAATCCTGCAGCTGGTTCTTTGGCTACAAGATCACCAATTTTTTAGCTGCATGTTGGCTGTGGGACCACCAGTTCTAGGAAAAGACATGGACCAGAAGCCCCCCTTACAGTCAGAAATAAGATCCAAAATTGACAAATGGAACTGTCAATGAAACTAAAGGCTTCTGTACAACAAAGGACATTACCACTTGATTGGGGAAATTCCTTTACCGTCTCTAAAACTTCTGACAGAGTTTTAGTAATCTAGAATGTACAAAGAAACTCAAAAAAACTAAAAAACATCCAAAACCATTGACCGAACAACCCAATTAAAACTGGGGCACAGGGTGCTATTTAAAGATAAAATACAAATGCTGAAAAATACTTTTTTAAAAAAAGGTTCAGCATCTTCAGTCATTAGGAAAATTCAAGATGAAAACCACTTGAGACTTTCACCTTACCTGAGTCAGAATGGCTAAGTTCTAGAAAATAAAAAACGACAAAGGCCGAGAGGAGATGGGAAAGGGGAGCTCTCCCAGATTTGTCCCACTGCTGGGGGTGCGAACTGGTGCAGCCACTGTAGGAATCATAGTCAAAATTCCTCAAAGCGTAGAAGTTTAGCTTACCATTTGATCCAGCCGGACCAATCTTGGGCATACACTCAAAAGACTATTTCCAACTATAAAAATAACCTGTTCATCTCCATGTTCACATGCAGTCCATTTTCATAATAGCCAGGAATTGGCAACAACCTAGATGTCCACCAACAGATAAATAATGAAGGTTGTGCTTCATACACACACTGCGAAATATTATTTCTGCAACTTTCTTACCTCCCCGCCTATAGAACAAGGAGAAAATATGATGATGATGAGGATGATGAGGTCGTTCTCCCAAGCTTGTAGATGGAGCCAGCTGTTACAGAAGTATTCTCTTGTAAAATCGGAAACTGCCTTCTTTGAATTGACTTATGGACATAGAAACTGTGAAAAGGATATTCTCTATTCAGTAACCCAAATATAATGCTAAAGTCTCCTTAAGCCTATGCACTTAAAACAAAATATATTAAACAGGAGCTCTGACATCAAAACTGGATTATTCTATTAACCCAAAGAGATGTTGGCAAGGGGATCAAAGCCCCCACAAAAAGGTAAAGGCCTCCTTGCCTCCAAAACTGGGATATCTGCAGGAAGAGAGGCGATAAGGCCCTTGCTGTCGAAGACCTGACATAAACATTGGAAGATGTTTGGAGACCGCACTTGCAAGTATACAGATGGTCTCTGGAATGCCAGATAGTGTTTACCAAAAAGGCGCACTAAACATATTAAGCAAATATTGGGTCTCTTTGAGTCAAGCGAGCCTCCTCCATCAACACCAGCTAACCTCATCTGCCTGGAAAAGACTGTGGCAGCAGGGCAAGCCATATGTCTGGTATATCCCAAATCTAATTACCATGCTGAATTGTTTCATACCTTGTCCAAATCAATCTCAGTTCTCCATTGGCTGTCATCACATGCTGCATTGTTCCATCTAATTACTCTGTTGTTCAGAGCCCAACTGATCTCCCGTCTCATCCTAATTCTCAACTGTTCTATTCCAATGGTCCAATGTTTCATTAAAATTTTCCATTTTCACTGTCAAATAATGACAGTTGGTTCTAGGACTATAGTCCCATTTTCTGTAGACTACTGGTTTCATATTCTATATCATTTCCTTTGTTTGCAAACAAAATTCCAAAAACTGGTTAATAAAAATACTCAAACTTCTCAATGACAGCACTCACTTATTTTATCACAATGGTCACTGTCCTATCACTATGGCTCCTTTTGTACCATTATAATTCTCGTGTTGTTCTTCACTGTGTTCCAACTGTTTCCATCAACAGTGTTTCAATTCTTACTGTACCCAATGTTCCTTGAGGTATGGTTGCACCACAATAACTCTTATGAAAAATGGTTTCTATTGTTGATAGAATGGGTCCCACAGTCCCACTCAAAAATGCTCCATTGTTAAAAAACAATGATTTGTTTGCCCATAATCATAACTCAACTATCCAAGTATTCAGTAGTCTATTGTTACATCACATTGCACTGGAACATTACCATACTCAACTATCTCTACACAATGCTCTATTGTTACATCAAAGTGGTTGACTATGATGATGAAGCATTTTTGGATAACAGTCATTCACTCTCCTATCAAAATATTCTCTGTGTCATCACAATGCTTCATTGCTGGGTGACAAGATCAACTATCCAATGACAGTGCTCCACTTGTTTCATCACAATTCTCCACAGTGTATAATAATGTTCCATTTTTGCATCACAAAGGTCTTCTGTCCATTCAAAATGCTAATTGTTACAAGACAATGATCTACTCTACCCTCACAATATTGGACTATCTTTATCCAACATGACTCCCATTTTGCCATCAAATGTTGTATTCTATAACAAAGACCCATTCTCTCATCACCATTCTCACATTGTGCCCTCACAACAGTCAACTGTCTTTAGATAGTGCACCATTTTACCATCACAATGGTGATTACATGACTGATCACAATCCACCATTTTGCATCGCTTAGCAGTGGTGTACTTTCCCATGACAATCCTCCCCTGTCTCATAACAAAGCTCAGTTGTTGAGTTACAGTGGTCTACTGTCCTATCACAATGGTTCTCTGTCCCATCACAATGATCCACTACTGTCTTCTCAGGATGGGCAGTTGTTACATCACAGCTGTGAATTGTACCATCACAGCATTCCATTGTTATATTACAGTGGTCCATGTGGTATTCAGAATCCTCAATTGTAGCATCCTTATGGTCCACTGTCCTAACCCATGGCCCTATTTTATATACTAGTGATCCATTTCTTATCACTTTGCTCCACTGTGCCAAGAAAATGGTCCACTGTAATAAGCGGTTCCTCAAATGTGTCCTCATCACAAGTGTTTTCCCTCTAATCTCATCACAACGGTCCATTCTTCTATTACCATGCTTCACTGTTATAGTAAAATGTTTCCCTGTCCAATCATAATGTACACTCTCTCATCACAATGGGCAACTGTGAAATCACAATGGTCTGCTGTATCATCACAATGGCACATTATATTTTCATATGGCTTCATGTTACACCACCATGCTCCACTATTTCATCTCAATGCTCCACTATTTCATCACAATGCTCCCATTTTTACCTAACAATTGATGCTACTTTTATGAGAATGATTTATTGTTGCATCAAAATGATCCAGTGTTCCCATCCAAAAAATGTCCACTCATACTTCATAAAAATGCTTCATTTTTGCATCCCAGTGCTGGATTGGTGCATCCCACTGGTTCACTGTCCTAAAATAAAGCTCCATTGTTGCATCACACCATACAAGTGATCCATTTTCCCTATGAACAATGGTCCATTGTCCCATCACAAGTACATTGTCACGCTGACTTATCACAATGATACATTATTAGATTGAAGTGGTCCACTGTCCCATCAAAATGCACCTCTGCTGAATCACAATGCTCCATTGCCATATCTCAGTGGTCTAATGTCCTATCAAAATGATCTGCTGTGTCACAATGAACCACTTTCCTACTACAATCCTCTATTTTCTCATCATGATTCCACATTGCTACATGAGTACTGCACTGTCTTATCTCAATGCTCTCTTCTCTCATACTGGTTCACTGTCCCATCACATGCTCCAAGTGTCACCTCAGAGTGCTCCATTGTTGCATCACAAAAGTCCACTGTACATCCAGATTGCTGAATTTTTGTGTGATAATGTTCCACTGTCCTGTTTCAGTGCTGTGCTTTCTCATCCCAGTGCTCAGTTGTTACATCCTGATTATCCACAATCCCATTACAATGATAATCTGTCTCATAAAATACCACCCTTTCCAGAACAGTGCTTCATTGTTGCATCTCGTGCTCTATTCTCCCATAACATGCAGTGCTGCCTCTTCACAGTGGTGAAGTGTATCACACATGCTCCACTTTCTCATCCCAGTGCTCCGTTGTTTCTGAATAGACTCCCATGGATGAACTGCACTGAAGGACATTCTGGGAAAAATACTTTTTCGAGACAGGTTCCCTTGTAGCCCCAGCTGTCCTTGGAACTTGCTCTGTAGACCAGGCCTGGCCTTGAACTCACAAATCCACCTGCCTCTGCCTCCCAAGTGCTGGGATTAAGGTGTGCACCACCACACCCAGCCTAAGATGGTTTTAGCCACAATGTGGGTGCTGGAAAATCGAACCTGGGTCCTCTGCAAGAGCAGTCAAGTGCTGACCCCTGAGCCATCTCTGCAAGTCCCGAGGGAAAATACTTTACCTGAACATGAACTAACTATGTATGGCAGTGTGAGGTTCAGAATGGGTGGTGCCTGGATGGAGGACGGGATCAAAGTTTNCACATAGCCTGTGTTTATAGCAGCATTGTAACCTTCAGATACTATGGTCCTTAATCAAAGATTACAGCGTTCCCCGCCCTGATAAACCGTTCTACTACTGCTCAGTAACCCCGGACGGAAGGAACTGGGTAAAATCTTCTTAGCACTGTTGGTCACAGTTGGGAGAATGAGGCAGACGCCCCTCCACCCCCGCAGGAGAGTGAGTTGTCTTCAAGCCCTTCCACAGTGCAAGTGCACACCTGATCAAATGTTTACAGTGAACTCCGGGCTTGCTCTATGGGTTTCTCAAAAATTGGCCTTCTCCCTGGAACTTATGCTTGTTAATTTGTACCCCAAGAGTATTATGCTCAGCCTGTTGTTCACATTGGTCAGAAAAAAGACTTAAATATTAAAGAACTGACTGGGCAATAAGAACAGTCCTAACCATTGGCTTCCAGTCATAAGGAGTGTTGAAACCAACAAAGATAGTGTCCAGGAGGCTCTCCACATATTGGGGAGCAGGGCCCATCTTTAGAAATGGCTTCTTAGGTGGTGCTTGAGGTATAAATCACTCATGAGGAGTCTGAATGAGTGGACACTGTTGGGTAGGTTACACATAACTGGAAAAATCTCTAAAACTTGGGTAGAGTGGAGAGGAGTAAATCCCCTCTTGTGCTCTCCCTGAGAACTCAGACCGTGAGGAACTGAGCACCTGACAGCGTGTCTCAAGTCTGAGGAAGCCAAGTGAGCAGCCAGGGGCCAACTGAGTGGGGGGGGGTGAAAGTTTCAGAGGGAGCAGGCTTCTGAGGCCCCTCAAGATGTATCAAAATATCATGCCAGCACCATGCACAGGCACATCAGCACAGCCAATTATGAGGAGGACTCCCCTTGCTTTCATTTCTTAGTCTGGGCCAGATTCAGCAGATCGTTAATCTGTTTCCATCCCAAAATTCGGAAACTAAAAGTCACAGCAGAAAAGATGTAAGGCCAGGGATCACAATCAAAAATATGTACCAGAATGGGAAATACAGTTCCCTTAAAAAGAACATTTCCCGTTTTTGAACTCACCAAATAGCTTCAGTGCGCCATGTTCAGGTGCCCAGGTGTTGCACGCTTCCTCAGACAGATGTCACTGATCCTGCTGGGGGAGATTGCCACCAGTGGCTTCTTCCCAGGAGACTGGCAAGTTTCATGGGTACTGGCTAGCTACAGAACTATTTACTCTGCAGTGAAATCTGGGTGTCTGGTTGCCCCTCAGATTTAGGCCAGACGGTCTGACATGCCCCCTCCTTAAGGCCTCATGTTGATAACTTCCACAAGTCAGGGGGGTTGATCCCTCAAAGCCTCATAGCACTTTCGACGGTGCCATGGATATGCCAATCCTCTCCAACCTTACCAGCACAGCAAAATAACCAAGTTCTGATAAGACTACATTTATGCACAGTTGTGAAATACAGACCCTGAGGATACTAGTTAAATGGTAAAAGTAATGAAGAATACATTTATTGTGATGCCCAGCAAACTACTTATATAGGCAGAACGATGTCATCTCCCAGGCAACCAATCCAGAACCCCTGCATCACAGCTGTATACATCGACGCCCATGCATTATGTGCTGGGGTTCTCTTCCACAGGGTGGGTTCAGATAGGGATGTGCAGGTAGGCAAGTAAGATAATGCCAGTGGCCTGGCATTATGTGCCCTGGATTCACCTACAATCGTGTACGATTCAGAATGAACACATTCAAATACAAGCCACTAAAGACATACATTTTCAGGCCAAAATCCATTCTCTTGGTGAATTTCTAGTCAGTGCTAATAGCGTCAGAGTCGAGACTGGAGTCTAACTGGAGAGAGGGCAGTCCTGTGATAAACAATTTACAGTGTTTCTTACATCACCAAGTATGTATTATGCATAGTTGGATTTTGCATCAATCGTTGAGAGACCTTAGCAGCAGAACCACATGGAATATGTACATATCACTTTGTTGACACATAAAGTGACGTCGAACTTGAAGGGCATTAACCTCAGTGATATCCTGTATACCAACCATATATGCATTATTATTGTGGTCCCCAGGATTCACAAATCATATATACAATAATCTTAGCTGTCCTGGATAACTTTTTTTCAGCTATGCTCAAAATATCTAGCAGATAATTTAGACAAGCCTTCATTATTATAACTTTCTCGTTGCTATGATGAAAATATCATGACCGAAAACAACTTAACGGAAGTTTATTTTTGGCTTAGAGTTCCACTGGGATCAGAGGCCATCCTAGAGAGAGGGGTATTAACAAGTGGGAGGCATGGTAGCAGAAAGCAGAGGAGCTGTGTGCTCAACAATCTTGGAAAGCAAAACAGCAAGCACAATGAGTGAACTAGAATCGGGACAAGGCAATGAATTGGCAAGCCTGCCCTAGTGACCTACTTCATCCAGTACAACTAGACCTTGTAAATAGTCCATGACTTTCCAAAGAGTGTCACCATTTGGGGATCAAGTTTTGAAATATTTGAGTCTAGGGGCAGTATTTCTCATGCAATCCATTCTACTTTCTTGTCCATACAGACACATGGCCAGCTATAATGCAAAGATCATTTAGTTCAACTTAACCCCATCAGCCAGGTTTGAAGCACAGGCAAGATCTGTGAAATCAAGAACAACCTGTCTATATAGTGAGTTCGGGCCAGCTGAGGCAGCTTTAAAAAAATCCCCATAGTCTTTTTTTTGAAATTTTTTATTTTTTCTGTATTGTTGAATGTACTGTCTGCTGCAGGTTTTTGCACCCGTGTGGGCAATGCCGGAGGTCAGATGAGGGCGTGTCGTGCAATGCCGGGAGGTCAAGAGGCATCGGACGCCCATGGAGCTGGAGTTCTCCTGGGAATTGAAGTTCAGAGACGGTTTCTCGGCCGCCATGTGGGTGCTAGGGACCAAACCCGGGTCCCTGTAAGAGCGGTTGTCACTCTTACAGTAGGACATCTCGCCAGCCCATCCTCATAGTCTTTACGCTTCATTAGTATTCCAAAGTCCTGAGACTAAACGCATTTCAGACTATAACCTCGGTTGAATATAAATAAAAGTTACATATTTCCAGGATACATGTCAAAGAACATAATTCCCTATTCCAAAAGGAGGAATGGAGTGTAGTGGGGGAAAATGGAACCAAAGTAAGACTGAAAACTGGCAGGACAAATGCCAACTCTAGCTCCATGTCCAGTGTCAGGCACTTATTTACAAGGGCTGAGATGACTCTCTCCTTCCAGCTTTGTTACCTGCCAGGTAGATCTCAGGGAATAAGGCAGAGTAGTGCAGAGGCTACACTGACAGATCCTCACATAGAAGAATCCAGCCCCGTTTCCATGAAGTGTGAGAGTCTGTAACTTGAGGTTGAATGAAGGAGGTACTTGTGCAGGCTCCCAGCTAGCAGGCAAAAGTGCCAGAGGCTTTACTGTTCCCTCATGAAAACTCCCTAAGCTCGATTCTGCCACAATGTGATGACTCCAGTGGGAAACGAGGGCAGGGAGATAGATGCATAGGAGGCAGAAAGAAACACCAAAGCCTGTGTGCTGGATTGTCTCTACAAACAGCCGAGGACTGGTTCAGCACCTCAGAGTGTTTCTTATTCTTCTCCAGGACCTGAGTTTCGGTCCCAGCACTCATGTCACGAGGCTCCCAAGTGCCCATAACTTTCAGCTTTATAGGATCTAATGCCTTTCTGACCTCTGTAGGCACCCCCATGGCCCACACAGAAATAATTAATTAATTAGAATAAAGGTTGAAATAGAAAACAGGCTGGTAGAGGCTCAGATGAAAGGACCCTGTCATAAGGTACTCTTGAGTTTGATTCCTGGCCCACATGTAGAAGGAAAGAATGCCTTCCTACAGGTATTTGTTTCTATCTCTACATGCATGTTGGCAGGCGTGAACTCAAGTACACACACTACACACACACACACACACAGAAGAGAAAGGAACAGAGAAAATGCAAAATAAATAATGTCCAAAAAGCAGTGCTGGATAGACAAATTTTGAGGAAATGAAGCATTCAAGAAAACTAAACAGGCAGGATTTAATGGTTGAGTGAGGTCATCAGATTGTGACAGAATCCCCTCCTGAGAACCACTCAGTGGAAATGGTGAGACCCTGCCTTTCCCACCTGGCTTGGACATGGCCAGAGGGTGCAGAGACCATATCTCCAGCTAAGAAGCTGAGAAGGACCTTAGAGGAGACAGAGTTGGAAGCTCTCATTTTCTTGAAGGGAAATCAGAGCTGTATGTTCTGTTAGCCATTCTCATGTTCTCTATTAATTGTTTCAGAATGGTTTCTTCCACAACCTAACAATTTTGCTCTGTTCGTTTTGCTTTTGTAGATGGTTGGTTTGTTTGTTTGTTTTGTTTTGGGGTGTGTTACTTGATGCTCCCTTCTTTGTGTTATTAATGCTCGGAGTCTATCACCCAGGATCCTTAAACTATAGACCAAATGGTTGACTGTTACACTACAATCACAACTGCCTTCTTGGTTTTTAGAGACAAGTTTTCCCTATGTATCTCAAGGTGACTCTGGATATTCCTGATCTCTGCCCTCAACATGCCCAATTGCTGGGATTATCAGTTGTGTGCTACCATAGCTGTATTGGAAGGAAAATTTACTTTGTGCATAGTCTGTATTGGCAGGATTAACTTGTTTTGGTCCTCATCAACTACCCTATGGGGCATGTAGTTTTGCTTCATATTTATAGATAAGGACACAAGCCAAAAAGACTGACAAATCACTTGTCCAGGATTATCAACAGCTGGTTAGAATGTAGAATTGGATATTCACAATGTGACACCATGTTTTGGTTTTTTTGTTTCCTTTCTTTTTGAGACAGGTCACACTAAGTAGCCTGGCCTGTTTTCAAATTTGTGATCCTTGTGCCTCAGTCAAGAGGCATGGATAATAGGGCATGTGCTACCATGCCAGATCAACACAAATTACTTGGTAGTTTCCTGTGTTAGTTCAGTTCTATTGCTATAAATAGCATGATCAAAAACAACATAAGTAAGAAGGGTTTGTTGTAGCTTATGGTTACAGAGGGACAGTGTCCATAATGTTGGGGAAGGCATGACATGGCATGGTGGGTGGCAGGAGCAGGAAGCTAGCTGATCACTTTCATCTGCACACCAGAAGCAGAGAGAGCAAGCAGAAGTGGAGTAAGGCTACAAATGAGGACCTGGTAACCCAGATATGGTTGTCTTCTTTCCCTCTCTGGAATCCTTGTGTCCTACTTCCAACCTTCTCATACCCTGAGCCACACCTATCACAATCCTCATATGGTGACATCATCATTTGCCACTGTCCATTTACAATCCCTCTGCTATCTCATCTTTACTGTTGCATCACAGTGGTCCACTAATACCATCATCATTCTCCATTGTTCTTGACACAGTGTGCCAATGGCACATTTCAGCACTGCAATGGTCCACTCTTCTACCAGAATGATCAATTATTACATCACGAACATTCCTAGTCCATCACATTGATCCCCTGTCTCATTACAAGGTCAGTTGTAGAATCACAGTGGTCAACTGTCACATCAGAATATTTACCTGACTATTCACAATGCTCTCTATTGTTTACATCATCAATGGTAATAGTCTATTATAGTGCCTTCTCACATAGTCCTATTGCATAGTCTTCTCTACACATGATCCATATTTTAGAACAATGGAACACTGTAACATATCACAATACACTCCCATTCTATACATCACGAATGATCCATGATCATCAACCCACTTCATTATCTCACATAATGCTGCATTATTGCATCATGATAGTCCAGGTCCAAAGTGCCCCATGTCTCATAAAATGCTCATCTGTTCATCATAGTTGTTCACTTTCCCATACCAAAGTTTCCCTGTTTTTTTGCTAATTTGATTTACACTGACACTCCTTATGTTTATGGTTTATAGGGACTAACTGGTCAACAAAAAATTGAGAGAAGCAAAAAAAAAAAAAAAAAAAATTGAGACTACTTTCCCACCTGCATTTTCAGTTTAATCTATGAACTGTTTTTCCAGTATTTGTAATATTTAAATGTATTATCTTATATTTTTTTTGTTTTTCCTTATGTCAGTTGAACTTATAATTAAAGAGTGGCTAGCTATAACCCTCATAGTTCTTATTTTGGATAATGACTTATTTTTTTGTTATATTGGTATCACACAACTGAAAATGTTTTGAAACGAGAAATGACACATATTATAAATGATACATAGTAATTAAATGTTATCTTTTCTTTTGGAGACATTTAGTTCTGTCCTGAATCTGCTCTGTATGGTGTGTATTAAATGGAATTTGTATGTTACATCATTTGAAATCAATAACTCATTTAAAATTGAGAAATGAAGAAGAGGAGTAGAGATTCCCTCTCCCTGTGTAAACACAGAAGAAAGGCCATCTGCAAATGAGAAGAGAGCCCTAACCAGAAGCCTCATCTGAAATGCCTTCCCTCCAGGCTTGTGAGAAATTCAGCATCTGCTGAATGACCCAACAGCACATGATGTTTTTTCATCATGGCATACATACAGAACTGTGAAAGGGCTGGCTATGGAATGGCTGTAGGCCATCAATGATCTTTGTCAAAATGCCCTATCCATGTACAAATCAAGCAATAGAGAATCTCCCTTGAACTGCATGTCTCCCATGAACCAAATATATTCTTCATGAAGAGTCTGCTCCTGATTTAAGTCTTAAACCTGATTACAGTATGAGGATAATATGCCAATATAAGAACCTTAACTGCATCTGTAAAACCAATTTCTTCACAGAAACACCTGTGTTGGTTTCATTAATCACTAGGAATGTATAAACCAGAGTCCAGGGTCTTGGAAGATATCTTGTAATTTTCCTTCCATAGTATTCAGTAAAGCTTGCCTTGAAGTTTTTTTGTTTTTGTTTTTATCTGATTACATGAACATGTTCTGTAGATAAAGATGTAAAGGGGCACCGGAAGCAGCAATATAATAGAAGGAAAAGAGAACTGTTACCAGGTAATGTAAAGAAGTGTCCCTATAGGAAAAAATTCATCCACTAAGAGAAAAGCTAGGGAGAGATGTAGACAGACAGGCTGGACCAGCACTTTCTGGAGTCACAGAAGGCACAAGGGGACTCACGAAAGGTAGTCACAGTCACAGGCTGCAGGGGAATTATTCTCAGCCTCCTAGGGAATTTGGGACTCTGATCAAAGTAAGCCAATAAAATAATATTCAAAAGAATTCCTAAGAGATTAGGCACCCACCTTCCTGTTAAGCAGCACTCCTTGATAGCCACTGCATTGCCATTTACCCTCTGCCTGCCAGGCAATCATTTACAGAGAGAATCAGGGTATTATAGACTGAAAGAAAGTACAACATTCCATAGGGTGACCAGCCAACCTGCCACAGTTTTGGAGTGATACAGTGATTATGTCAATTACACTCATACAGCCATGTGAACAAGGACTTTCTAAGCCAGAATGAGCACAGTGGTCACTTCCAGTCTTCTGGAACTCAGATATTAGACATTTTTGAGACAGCATCTAGTTTTATAGTCCATGTTCCATGGTCTCAGCACAATGTTCCATTATTGCATCTCAATTATTCACCTCTGTTACCTTGCTTCACTGTTACATCACAATGTTATGTAGTCCCACTACAATGCACAGCAGCTGTCCATCAGGATGGTTTTTATTTTGCATCACATTTTTGCATCAGTTTTCCCCTAGCCTTTGCTCCTCCGTTACATTACAGTGATCCACTGTCCCATCACAGTACTCAACCGTCTCTTCATAAAGTTCCATTGTTGTATACAATGGTTCAATCTCATATCTCAGTGCTCCACTCTCCTATCAAAATACTCCACAGACATATCCAAATTGTCCATTGCCTGTCAGAGTGCTACATTGTTACAGCATCACAGTCCACTATCCTATTAAATTATCACTGTCCCACACAATACTCCATTGGTGTATCACAGTGGTCCACTGTCCTATCACAATTCACAACTGTCTTCTCACAATGGTTAATTGTCCTAAAACAATGCTCCATGTTTTCATTACAATTCTTGCATCACAATATTTGACACTCTCCTATAATAAGCTGCATTGTTTGCATCACAGTGCTCCACTGTCATATTAAAATGCTCATTGTCTGGAGGCTGGAGAGATGGCTCAGCAATTAAGAGAACTGTCCTTTTTTGCAGAGAGACCCATGTTTTACTCCCTGGTCACAAAAGGTGACTAAAAACTTTTCTGACTTCAGTTCCAAGGGATCTGAAACTCCCTTCCTACCTGTGGGCATTGCATGACATGGTGCACTTACATACATGCCAGCAATAGACTCATACACATAAAATAAAAATAAATAAAATATTTTAAATGATCATTACCTCGTTTCCATACTCCATTGTGTTATCACAATGGATCAGTGCTCCCATCATAATGCAGCACTATCTTGGCTCAAATCTCCATTGTTTCATCATTGATTTGTACTATATAATCCTCCATTTTTCCATTCTTATGGTCCAATAGCTTATCATAATGTTCCATTACTTTTTTTTTTTTTTTTTGGTCTTTTCGAGACACGGTCTCCCTGTAGCCCCAGCTGTCCTGGAACTTGCTCTGTAGACCAGGCTGGCCTTGAACTCACAAAGATCCACCTGCCTCTGCCTCCCAAGTGCTGGGATTAAATGCGTGTACCACCATGACCAGTTATAATGTTCCATTATTACATGATAGTAACCCACTATCCATCACAAAACTCAGTTATTTCATGATAATGCTCAATTGTTTCAAAACAATGGTCCACTCTCATATTACAATGCTCTATTTTCATGTGACACTGTTTTCTTGTCCCTTAACAGTGCTCCCATATTTCATAACAGTGCTTGAACTTTGTATAACATAGTCTACTTTCCAGTTACAATCATAATCCTCCACTCTCTCATCATGATTCTATATTTTTTTGTTATTTTTGCATCACAGTGTTTCACTGTCTAATCACAATTATCCACTGTGCCATCTCAGTGCTCCACTGTTGCATTACAATGATCCAGTTTCCCATCACAATACTCCACTGAGTCATCACAGTGCTTCAGGTTTGCACCTCAGTGAACCATTGTCCCATCAGAATGCTCCTTTCTCACACAGTGCTAAATTGTTGCCTCACAGTAATCCACTGTGCCATCGAAATGCTTCTCTATCTTATCACAATGCTTGATTGTTTCCAAAGTGCTCCAATAATATTGTTTGATCCTCATGGCCAACTCTGCTGTCATAGTGCTCCATGTCTCATCAAACTGGTTAACTGTTGCATCACCATGCTCCACTATCTAAGTCCTCCATTGTTGCATCACAGTACTCCCTTGTCTCATTGCAGTAATGCATTATTACATTGCATTTGTCCACTTTACTTTAATATGGTCCAATTACCTTTCACAATGGTCCAATTATCTTTCACAATTCTCCACTGTCTCCTCATAATCTCCATTTTTTGCACCACAGCAGTCCAAATCCCCATCACAATCCCCATTGTTTTATCAGAGTTCTCCACTGTCTCATCATTGTAATCCATTGTTGCAAACAAAATGGTCATTATTTCATCCATATTCCAATGCCTTATTAAAATGCTGTATTATGATATCACTATGGTCAACTATCATATCACAATACTGAATTGTAAGGTAACAAAATTCCTCTGCCTTATCAAGGTGCTCTGTTGTTGCATCACAATGGTACACTGTCCCATCACAATGCTCAGCTCTCTAATCAAAATTATCTGTTGGCCATTCACAATTGTCCTGTCTGATCATAGTGTTCCATTTCTTGCTCATACTGGTCCAGTCTTCCATGATAATGTTCCACTATCTTGTTTATTTGTTTGTTTATTTATTTATTTATTTATTTTGGTCTTTTCAAGACAGGGTCTCCCTGTAGCCCCAGCTGTCCTGGAACTCACTCTGTAGACCAGGCTGTCCTTGAACTCACAAAGACCCGCCTGCCTCCGGAGTGCTAGGATTAAAGGTGTGTGCCACCACACCCGGCTCCACTATCTCTTTTTTTTTTTTTTTTTTTTTTTTTATTTATTTATTTTTAACAAATCAGACCCAGTGTTCCCGCTCATATCCCCCCCCGTCAGAGCTCTGCAATTCTGCCAAACATCCTTTCACTCTTAGTCTTTATCAATATTTTCCAATGGGGAACGTTAACTGTTTTGAGCAGAAAGTTCCACTGTTTCAGTCAGTTTTTGATGCAGTATTTTCTGTTGTGTTGTTGTTTGCCAAAGTGCATTTATGTTCAACTGCTTTGTACAGAAGCTCCGGGGGCCTACTATCCAAGAAATACTTACACAATGGTAATTGTGCACTAGCATCCACTAGTATGAGGGAATACCATTGACGTCGTTTGTTTCATGGCTGTGTTACTTTAACTCGAGCATGATGTCCTCTAGCTCCCAGGCCATTTTCCTGCAACGGCTCGTGATGGGGTCGTCTTCTTTACTGCTGCATAGAACTCCATTGTGTTACATGTACCACAATTTTCTCTATCCACTTCGGTCAGTTGAGGGCATTTGGGTTGGTTCCAGCTCTTTGCCATTGTGAAGAAAGCTGAAATAAACATGGCGCCGTAGCATGTATCTCTGTGGTGGCGTAAGTTTGAGGGGAACATGCCCAGGAGTGGTATGGCTGGTCGGGTGGCAATTTCATTCCAAGTCTTCCAAGGGTTCTCCACACTGCTTTCCATAGTGGGCCTGTGAGTGTTACATCCCACCAGCAAGTTGGAATAGTGTTCCCGCTTTCCCCACAACCTCTCCAGCACTTGGTATCCTATTTGTTTTCTTGATCCTAGCAAGTCTTACTGGAGTAAGATGATATCTTTAATGGTTTGATTTGCATTTCCCTAATGATTAGTGGATTTGAGCAGTTCTGAAGGTGTTTCTCAGACCTCTTTAATTCCTCACTTGTAGAAGTCCCTCCTGTTACAGTTTTGCCTCCATCATTGTGGCGGTCGTTTGTTTTCTTTTTTTCTTTGTTTTTTTGAGTGTTTATATATTCTGGAAATCAATGCTTTGTCAGATGTATCTGCAGTGAAGGTTTCCCTCCCACTCTGTGGGATTATCTTCACTGTCCTTGAATGATTTCTTTTGATGTACAGAAGAAACTTTTGAGTTTGAGAGGTTCCCTTTGTCAATTTGTCGACCTTAATTCTTGTGCAAGCTGCTGTCTGATTTAGGAAGTCTTTTCCTACGTCCTATGTCTTGTAGTCTGGCCTGCCAACCTTTTTCTTCTATCACCTCAGAGTTTTTGGGGTTTCACCGTTGAGTCTTTAATTTCCATCTGGATGTTGAAACTTTTGTACAGAGGCGAGAGGTAGGGGTTTAATTTCATTCTTTCTACAAGTGGTGATGCTCATTTTGCCAACACCACTTGCTGAAGATCTGTTCTTTTCTCATTGTGTCCTCTTGGCCCCCTTTGTCAAAATATGAATGGCTGAAATTAATAGTGTGGCTCAGATTTTGGATCTTCGGTTTTTCCATGGTCAACAGGTCTGTTTTTGTGCCAGTTACCGCAAGGCTGTTTTTAATGACTTATAAGCCCTGTAGTAAGTTTAAAATCTTGTATAGAGATCCCCCTGTGTAGATCTTTTCACTCAGGATTGATTGGCTATTCGGGGTCTTTTGTTTTCTACCAAATGAATTTTAGAACTTTTGTTTCCAAGCCCTGTGAAGAAACTCTTGGGGATTTTGAAATTGGGATTCGCATTAAATCTATACAGGAGTTTTGGTAAAATGGACAATTTTTACAAATGTTAATTTTCCCCAATCCATGAGCATGTGAAGTTTTTCCCATCTTCTGAGCTTCTTCAATTCTTTCTTTCAAGGTTTAAAGTTTTTGATTGTAGAGTCTTTTGGTGTCTTTGGTTAAGGTTTGTTCATAGGTATCTTATTGTTTTTGAGGCTATTGTGAGTGGGAAGGTCTCTTTGAATCTTTCTCTCAGTTGCTTGTTCTTGGTGTAAAGAAAAGGCCCCATTGTTTTTCTAAGGTTAATTTTTGTATCCTGCCACTTTGCTGAAGCTGTTAATCGTTTTTCTCTAGAAGTTTTCTGGTGAGTTTTTAACATCCCTTAAGTACAATCATGTCATCTGCAGAAGGGGATAGTTTGACTTCCTCTTTTCACATTAGTACTCCTTTAAATAATCCTTTTTCTTGCTATTGCTTCTGGCAAGTGTTTCAAATTCACTATATTGAAAAGTAGTGTGGATAGGGGGCAGCCTTGCTGAGTTCCTAACCCTTTAAAGGGAATGTTTCCGTCTTTCCCCAATTTAGGATGATATTGGCTGTGGGTTTCCTGTATATGGCTTTAATTACATGAGGAATGATCCCTCCATATCCAATTCCTTTCTAGGAACTTTAAGCATGAAGGGATTGGATTTTGTCAAAGCCTCTTTTTCAGCCATCATTGCGATGATGGTGGTGGTCTTTTTGTCCTTTGATTCGTTTGATGTGTTTGATTGAATGTTTTTCTGATTTTCGTAATGTTTAACCCAAATCCTTGCATCTCTGGTATGGATCCACTTGGTCATGATGGACTGATCTTCCTTTGATATGTGGGTCTGTATGGCGATTTGCAGGTGATTCTGTTGAAATTTTTGGCATCTGTGTTCATGAGGGAGATGGGTCTATAATTTCTGCTCTTTTTGTTTGTATCTTGCTTGGGTTTTGGTAATAAGAAGTGATGTTTGGGGTTCATAGAAGTTGGGAGAGTTCCCTCGATTGTAATTCTTAAACAGTCTTCAGAATAATGGTTGTAGTCTTTTTTTTGAAATGTTTTAGATTCTGATTCTTGCTTGTGAAATCGTCTGGGCCTTGGCTTTTTTTTAGTTGGGAGGTCTTAATTATATTGATTAAGAACTATTATATGCAATGTACAAAAGCTCAATAAAAACATTTTAAAAGTTTATTCTTAACTTCTAGTTTTTTATAAACTAACTTAAGGGTCAACAAATGGCCAAGATCCTCTTCTTTCCTTAACTGGAGCTGAGGCTCTGCACCTGTGCTTCCTCCTGCAGGCTTCGTTGGATCACAGTGTAACTGGAAAACTACGATCTGCCACAGGAACTATTTCCTCAGTATGAATAGCTGTCATAGTCTTTGTTCCTTCTTCAGCAATGTTCTACTGCTTGTTCCACCTACTCTGGACACTTCACATGACGTCACACAGACATATGATCCTCCAGCCACCCATGACTAGTCTATGACCCATGACCACCATGATGGACATGCTCCTTCATTTATAGAACAAAGAAATGGGAACCATAGTCATGATTTTCATAAAATAGATACAATCTGGAGAAATGACTTTTAATTAAGCTTGAAAAACTCACTGAACCATATACTTTTGTGTCCTAGACACCTGATTTTATTTCCTGAGTATCTCAATTTGCTATTCCACCCCCCCCCAAATAATGAATGAATATGGATATGCGAGAAAATTAACATATGAAAGCACTGAAAGACAGGGTGCATAACTGGACCACAGGGTTCAGGTGTCCTATTACATGGCTCTATGCTCTCACCACACAGGTCAACACTCTCTTCACAATGAGCTCCTGTCCTATCACGAGGTTCCATTGCTTCCTCACACTGTTGAATTGTACCTTCACAATGCTCTACTGTCTCATCACAATGTTTCTTTGCCATCTCAAAAAGAACTACTGTCATATAACTGTGCTTCACTCTCTCATCACAACACTCCACTGTCCATCACAATTTTCTACTGCCCTATCACAATCCTCCCTTGTTCTATCACAGTGCTTTATTGTCCTATCCCAATGCTCCATTATTAAATCACAATGGTCCCCTGTCCCTTCTAAATGATCCCCTGTCATATACCAATTCTCCCTTGCTCCATTTCAGTGGCTAACTATCCCCTCACAAAGCTCACATCTCTATTTACCACACTCCATTTCTGCAACATATTTTCCCAGTGTCTCATTAAAATCCTCCACTGTTACTTAAGAACGATTTTGCATAAGAATGATCCACTGTGCCATCACAACGTTGAACTCTTGCATCTCAATGCTGCAGTCTCCCATCACACTCCTTCTGTCTCATCAAAATGCCCCATGTTGCATCTCAGTGGTCCACTGTCCTATCCCAATGCTCCACTTTCTTATCTGCATCACCTCTCTCCTACCACAATGCCCCATCGTTGCATTCCATTGGTGCAATGTCATATACAATGCTCCACAGTTGTATCAGAATGTTCCACTTTCCCTCCACATTTTCTTAGACAATCCCCATTGTTTCATCACAATAGTCCAATGTCCTACCATAATATCCTATATCTACATAACAAGGCTCCCGTATCATAACAGTGCTTCACTGTTGCCTCACAAGTTCTTTTATCCCACTTCAATGCTCCACGGTCTAATCCACTGCTACATTTTTGCATCACAGAGGTCCACTGTCACATCACAGTGCTCCACTATTTTATCTTAATGCTCCATTGCTGCCTCACAATGGTCTGATTTCACATCACAGTGGTTTTCTCTAACATTAAAGTCTTCCACTCTCATACCATATAATATTCCATATTCCCATCAGAATGCTTCATTGTCTCATAAAATCCTCCATTGTTGCATCACAATGCTCACCTGTCTCATAACTATGCTCAGTTTTTGCATCACAGTGGTTGACTCTCATATCAAATGCTCCACTGTTTAATTATAGCGCTCTATCATTGCTTACCAGATGGCCAATGTCCTACCACAATGGTCCATTGTTTTCTTACAGCGGTCCACTGTGGACCATTACAACATTCCACTGTGTCATCACCATGCACCATTGCTGCATCAGAATGGGCCACTGTACCAACACGATGTCCCCATGTCTCGTTACAAATCTCCATAGTTATATCGCTTTGGTCAACTGTATAGTCACAATGCTTACCTGTCACATCACAAAACTTAATTGTTAAATCACTGTCCTATCACAGTGTTTCATTAAAGGCTAGAGTCCAGTATTCAGTTACATTGTTGCTCCATATGCTCATGACAATGGTCCACCTTCCATTCACAATGGTCTCTTGTCTCATCATAATGCTCATTGTTGCCTCAAATGATCCACTCTCCTATCACAGTGCTTCACTCTCTCATCACATTCTTCCATTGTTGCATCACAATAGTCTAGTGTCCTAACTCATTGCTCCATTCTTACATCCCAATGGCCCACTGCCCCATCTAAATGTTGTCCCTCTTTCATAGCAGTGCTCCATAGGTGATTTCAGTGCCCCACCATTACATCATGATTCTCCCCTCTCTCATCCCTATGTTCCATTATTGCTTCTAAATACTCCAATATCTCATCACAATTCTCAGTTGTTGCATTGTAAATGTCCTTGTGCTATCACATCATCCAATGTTGCATTACACTGGTCCACTGTCCTATCACAATGTTGCATCATTACATCATAATGATCGGTTTCCTATTAAACTCTCCTCTATGTCGTCACCAGGTTACATTGTTTTATCTCAGTTGTCCACTCTCTAATCACAGTGGTACATATCTCAACACACTAGTCCTCTATTCCATCACAATGCTCCATATCTCAGAAGAGTGCCAAAATGATATATCAACATGGTCCACTTTAACATAAAAATACACCAGTGTCTCATCAGAGCATTCCATTTTTGCTTCACAGTGGTCCAATATCCTAGCACATTGATCCATATTTTCATCATCACTGGGGTCCACTCTCTCATTACCACACTCCACTGCTTCCTAGTTGCATCACAATTGGCCACCCTCCCTCACAATACTCCATGCCTCATTACAGTTCTGTATTGTTCATCACTGTGGTCAACAGGAGAATCACAATGATGACATCAAGGTGCTCCAGTTTTGCATCACAATGGTCCACTGTCTCAGCACATTGCCCATTGTTGTATCATAAGAGGAGAACATCCTATCACAATACTGTGATAGATAACTAACAATGGTCTACTTTCCTGTCACAATGCTCCATTGTGGGAGCACAGTGCCCCAGTGTTCCATCACATTCCACCACTCTCTTACCACAATGTTTTACCACCCCCTCGCAGTACTCACCTATCTTATGATGATGCCCTTTTACTTTCTCAAAGTGATCTAGTTTCCCATCACATTGCTTCACTGTCTCAGAACAAGGCTCATTTGCATCACATTGGCCCACTGCTCTATCACAATGCTCCATTTTACAGTCCATTGGTCTGCTGTCCCATCTCCATGATCCCCATCTCATAACAGTCCTCCCTTGTTCCATTTTACAGTCCATTGGTCTGCTGTCCCATCTCGATGATCCCCATCTCATAACAGTCCTCCCTTGTTGCATTTCAGAAGTCAGCTCTCTGATCACAATATTCCCTAGTCTCTTCTCAATGCTCTGTTTTTCACCACATTCTCCAATGTGTCTTTACAATGTGGAGGACATTTGCCTGTCCCATCAAAATGCTCCATTGTCACTTAATAATGGCCCACTGTCCCATTCCAGTATTCCACTATCACATCTAATGCTGAGTGTTTCATCACAATGGTACATACTCTTCTTTCACAATGTCCACTATCTCATCACAGTGCTCCATTGTTGCTTCTGAATGGTCCCCTGTCATATCAAAATGCTACTACCCAGTTAAATCACAATGAGCCATTCACCCATCACAATTCTCAATTATTGTATCATAAGGGTTCACTCTTCTGTCATCATATTCTTCTGTCTCATCCAAATGACCTCTGTCCTACCACGGCCCTTCATTGCTGCATCCCATTGGTCCAATGTCCTAGCACATTGCTCCCTTGTTGCATTTCAGTGGTCCATTGTCTCATAACAATTGTCTCCTCTGTCATCAATATTTTCCATTTTGTATCAGTGTATGGCAATGTCTCATCAATATTTTTCAGTCTTAAATTACCACATTCCCCTGTCCCAACACAATGCTCCAGTATTGCATCACACTGGTCCACTTCCTATAACAATGGTCTACTGTTCTATCACAATGTTCCCCTGTCTCATCATGAAGCATTATGGTTAAGTCAAAATGGTTCATGTCCAATCACAATACTCCATTGTTTCACCACAAAGCTCCATTTTTACACCACCATGATCCCTGTCACATCACATGTTACACTCTCATCACAATGATTAATGCTCTCATCACAGTGCTTCACTGCCCCTTCTCAAGGCTCATTGTTGACTAACAGTATTCCAAGACCTCTTGCAATGCTCCATTATTGCATCAAAATGGTTCACCCTCCTACTTCGATTATCCTGTCTATTCCTAATACTCCATGTTACTATCCAAATGGTCTACAACCCAATCACAAGGCTCAAATTTTTGCATCCCAATTGATTCATCACAATGGTCCACTGTTCTAGCTCAATGGTCCATTGTTAGATCATAGTGTTATCCTGTTCCTTCACAATGCTTAGCTGTAATAACAGGTGCTCACCTGTAATAATAGTCCTTCATTGTTCCACCACATGGTCCACTGTCCCAACACAATGCTCCACTGTCTCATCACAATGCTCCAATTTTGTATGATAATGGTCCGTTCGCCCAACATAATGTTCCACTGTTTCATCACAATGCTCCATTGTTGAATCCCAATGCTCCACTGTCCTATCAAAATATTACTTTGTTATATCACGATGGTCTGCTGTCCTATCAAAATGATCCCTATGTCACCACACTGCCCAATTTGATTGTTGAATCACAGTGGTCCATTCTCCCATAATAATACTGTCCATTCTTGTCACAATGTTGCATCTCAGTGGTCCACTGTCCTATCACACTGTCAACAGAATGGTCACCTGTCCCATCAAAATACTCCATTGTCTCGTCACAATGTATCACATTGTTGTATCACAATACTCCATTGTCCGTTAAAATGCTGCATTGATTCATCACAGTGGTCCACAGTCTAATCTCAACACACAGTTTCATTGTTGCATCACAGTTACATTACAATGGTCAACTATCCCATCATATGCTCCATTGTTATATAATAATCATCCATTCTCCTATCACAGTACTCCACCATTTCCTTAGAATGCTCCATTGCTCCATCACATTACTCTACTATCCTGTTTAATGCTGATTTATTTCCTCATTGTTGCATTACAGATGTAACTGTCCCATTATAATACTCCACTGTCTCTATCACATTGCTCTATTTTTGTCCCCCAGTGATCCAGTATCTCACCACATGGCTATGTTGTTTCATCTGATGGTCCACTATTCCATCACAATACTCAATTGTATAATGAATAGTATAGTGCAATGGAACACTGTGATAGGACAGTCGACCATCCGGATGTGACAATGGAGCATTGTGATGAGACAGTGGACTATTATGATGTAATAACAGACAAATGGGATAAGACAGAAGATTGTGATGGGACACTGGACCACTGTGATGAAGCAAAACAGTGCTATGATGAGACTATAAAGCCTTCAGATGGTAGAGTATATGTCAGTGTTTCACTGTTTTTAGATAGTGAACCACTTTGATTTAACAGTGGAACACTCTGCCTAGACAATGAACCATTAAAATGGGACAATGGATCATTGCTACTTCTGTAACAATGCATCACTGTAAAAAGTGAGTGAACTATTGTTACAGGAGAGTGAACCATTGTGATGAGGTAGTGGAGCATTGTGTTATGAGAGTAGATCATTGAGATGCAACAGTTGAGCATTGTGAATAGACTGGAGAGCTTTGTAATGGAAGAATGGCTCATTGTGATACAACTGTGGAGCATTTCGATGGGGAATGGACAATTGTGATGCAAAACTGCAGCACTATGATAAGAGTGATTATAAATTGGACCAATGTGATGGAAAAATGGAGCATTAAGATGAGACAGAGGAGACAGATGGAAAATGGACAAGGTGATGTAAGAATGAGGCATTGTTATGAGGTGGGGGAACATGGGGATAGGAGGGGGAATCATAGCGAGTTAACAATGCAGTATTGTGATAGGATAGAGGACCACTGTGATGAAACTACTGAGTTTCCTTATTATACGATTGCACTATACTATGTATTATACAATCGAGTGTTGTGATGGAACAGTTGACCACTCAGATGAAACAATGTAGCCATGTGGTAAGATACTGGATCACTGGGATGCAAAAATGGAGCAATCTGATGAGACAGCAGAGTAGTATAATGGGACAGTTACAACTGTAATGCAACAGTGGAGTAGTCTGAGGAGATAAATGAGCATTATGTGAGATAGTAGAGTAATGTGGTATAGCAATGGAGCATTCTAAGGAAATGGTGGAGTACTGTGATAGGAGAATGGATGATTATTATATAATAATGGAGCATATGATGAGATAGTTGACCATTGTGATGTAACTGTCATGCAACAATGAAACTTTGTGATGAGACAAAAAGTATTGAGATTAGACTGCGGACCACTGTGATGAATCAATACAGCATTTTAACGGACATTGGAGCATTTTGATACAACACTGGCACATTGTGATGAGACAATGGAGTATTTTGATGGGACAGGTGACCATTCTGTTAAACAGTGGAACACTGTGTTAGGACAGTGGACCACTGAGATTCCACTGCATCTTGTTGGCCTAATGTCGAATAACAATTATTGACTGCCTCTTTACACTTTCCATTGTTACATCATAATAGTTTAATATCCCATAAGGATGTTCCACTGTCTCATCCAATGCCCAAATGTTGCCCCACAATTGTCCACTGTCCAATCACGATGCTCCTATGTCTCATCACAGTGCTTCATTTTGCATAAAAATTGTCAATTCCCCTATCATAATGCTCTATTCTCTCATTAAAATAAAATAGTCCACTGTTCCTTGCCAATGCTCCCCTGTTTTATAACAGGGTTAAATTGTTGTAACAGTGGTACATTGTCTTATCACAATGCATCATTGTCTTGTGACAGTGCACCACTGTTATATCGTAATGGGTAATTTTATATCACATTTCCATTGTAGCCTCACAATGCTTCACTGTTAGGGCACAATATTCCCCTGTCTCATCACATGCTCCACTGCCCCGTGCCCATGTTCCCCTGTCATATCCCACTGACACACTGTGGCATCATAGTTGTCCAAAATTCTCTCCTGTATCATAGAACCATTTGAATGTTGCGTCACCATGGTCCACTGTCACATCAAAAGAGTCAATTGTCAGCCGGGTGTGGTGGCGCAAACCTTTAATCCTAGCACTTGGGAGGCAGAGGCAGGTGGGTCTTTGTGAGTTCTAGGCCAGCCTGGTCTACAGAGTGAATTCCAGGACAGCTGGGGCTACAGGGAGACTCTGTCTCAAAAACACACACACACAAAAAAAGTCAATTGTCTCTTAGCGATGCTTCCTTTTTTCACCAAAATTGTCTAGTGTCCTATCATCATGCTCCATTGGTACATGACAATGTTCTCCTGTCCCATGACAATGCTCCTGGGTCTCAGGTCAATGCTCCATTTTTTCATCACATGGTTCACTCTCCAATCACAGTGCTCCAGTGTATCAACATCTTTATCCTTTTGCATAAAATGTTACACTCTCCTATTATAGTGTTCCGTTGTCTTCAGTGACTTATTCTTCTATTAAATTGGAATATTTGTTGTTTCATTCAGTTCCTTATTTTTACTGAGTCTGTATTTGTTTTGGAATTTATTTTTATACTCTTTGATTTGATTTTTGATTTGCTTTTATATGTATTCATGTTTTGCCTGCATCTATGTAAGTGCACACATGCATACAAAGTCCATGGAGGTAAGATGTGTGCACCAAATCCTCTGGAACTGGAGTTATGAATGGTTCTTAGCCAACATGTGGGCACTGGGAACTGACGGCAGGTCCCCTGGAAGAGCAGCTAGTGTTTTTAGCTGCTGAACCATTTCCCAGCATTTCCTCATTGATTTTCTTCAACATTCTTTATTTACTCGTTGAAATTATTTGAATGAGATTTCATCAAATTCAGTCCCAATGTAATTCATTACTGTGGAAATGGTATTTGTCAGAGAGATAATAAAATACTGATTTTCTCTATTTTTTCTACTTTTTGAAATGGGGACACACCCTGTAGCCTTGGCTAAATAGCATTGATCTCGCTATGTAGACCAGGCTGGCTCAAAACTGCGGAGGGCCTTATGCCTCTGCCTCACATATTCTAGCATCACAGGAATGCACCAGCACCACCAGCTACTTCTTTTATTTCTGCTTGGAGAGTTGTGCTTGTAGAATTATTTCATTAGATGGATATTTAATATCATTTTTTTTCAGAAGAAGTACTTGAAATATTCAACTGCAGTTAGTTTATAGTAGGATTACACTGTTGATTCTCCTAGTGGACTGTAAGTGTAGCTCATTGACTAAATTCTTGGCCCACATGTTCTAGGTACATATCAACTTCCAACACTACCCTGAGAGCTGAATATTAACACCAGAAGAAATCACAATTGCTGTACTGGACCGCTATGCAAATATCAATGATAATTAAAAATGGTTCCCTCAAGCCAGGCATGATGGCATAGGCTTTTAATCCCAGCACTTGGGAGGCTGAGGCAAGTGGATCTCTGTGAGATCAAGGCCAACCTGGTCTACATAGATAGTTCCAGGACAGCTGGGGCTACAGGGATACCCTGTCTCAAAAGACCCCTAAAATAAATAAATAAATTAAATAAATAAAGAAGGTTGCCCCTTTAACTTCCAATACTAGTAGGAGATATAGGGACAAGGGCAGTAGGATTTGTACTAAGATACCAGATACTTAGGTTAGAATTGGAAAGAGAAGAGACTGAAGTTATTAACTACATGGAAGATTATTATGAAGCACAAAGAATGGATAGAGAAGGGAAGCAAGAGGAAACGAGGTGGGATGAGAGAGAAAGAATACGGGTTGTGTGCTGAAATACATGAGACCGCGCAGTAATGAAGAATGACACAGAGCCAACCACAAACCTTATGGAGCAATATGAGAACTGAATCAAGACCATTAAATGATATCTACGTAATTGTGAATAAATACAAACAAAATAAAGTAAATAGAAAAATAGCATAGCCTTTGTAATATTTTCTTCCTTGTTGGGATGAGTTCAGTTCCTCTTTCCCTCCCCTAGGGATGCTTCGTGTAGCTAACTGTGCTGCTGGGGAAGTGTGGTCTGCAGCCCCCAGTTCTAGCTTGTTAAATCAGATTTGTGTGTGAGTATCCAAGCAGAGTCCAAATTACTTTGGGGTCGACTTGGCATTGTCACCAGTAGATGGCAGCCCTTCCCTAGTTCTTCCTCAGCCTACAGCATGGCATGCTGTTATTTTGGAGAAATGTCCATGCATTATCATTCCACATCTGCTAGACAGTCACGCCTCCTTCCTCTGGTCTCTGTCTAAGGTAGTGATGTCGTTCTTGCATGACTTCTGTGAGTTCAGCAGCGTACTTCTCATTTCCCACATTGTCACCACCCTGGGTATTGTGGGATGCTTCTCTCCCAGGATATTCCTTTCCCAGTGCCCAGAGAGAACATGACAACTATGCCTCACGCACCAGGCTGCAGCAAGGTCTCCACAGTCTTCCTCATCCCTGTCTCTGTCCGAGAAGTCACATATCCTCAACCCAGTCTGTCTCTCCCCAACTTGGGGTTCTGTACTGTGGTATCAGTGGATAAAGGAAGGGGCACCTTCCTGTCAATTCCTGCTGACCTGTGGTTACACCACAAGGGGCAGCTGGACACTGATTCAGGCACATTATCTCTGCTTTTAAAAAGAGATATCACAGCGTGGAGAGTTTGAAACTGTCCTTTCTTGGCTCACTGCTAGGCCTGCAAGTTTAGTTAGGAGCTGTGCCGACCTGGACTTGCGCCATGCCGCCACGGGACCAGAGCTGGGGTCAATCATAATCTGTTGAGTGACTATGGAGGACTATATCAAAATAGAGAAAATTGGAGAAGGTACTTATGGAGTTGTGTATAAGGGCAGACACAAAACTACAGGTCAGGTGGTGGCCATGAAGAAGATCAGACTGGAAAGTGAAGAGGAAGGGGTTCCTAGCACTGCAATTTGGGAAATTTCTCTATTGAAAGAACTTCGTCATCCAAATATAGTCAGCCTTCAAGATGTGCTCATACAGGGCTCCAGACTGTATCTCATCTTTGAATTCCTTTCTATGGATCTCAAGAAGTACTTAGATTCCATCCCTCCTGGTCAGTTCATGGATTCTTCACTTGTTAAGAGTTACTTGTACCAAATCCTCCAGGGGATTGTGTTTTGTCACTCCCGACGGGTTCTTCACAGAGACCTTAAACCTCAGAATCTATTGACTGATGACAAAGGAATGAACAAGCAGGCTGATTTCGGCCTTGCCAGGGCTTTTGGAATTCCCATACGAGTCCACACACATGAGGTAGTGACACGCTGGTATCCATCTCCAGAAGTGCTACTGGGGTCTGCTCACTACTCAACTCCAGTTGACATTTGGAGTATAGGCACCATATTTGCAGAACTGGCTACTAAGAAGCCACTTTCCCATGGGGACTCAGAAATTGACCAACTCTTCAGGATTTTCCGAGCTTTGGACACCCCTAACAATGAAGTAAGGCTGGAAGTGAAGTGTCTTCAGGACTACAAGAACACCTTTTCCAAGCGGAAGCCAGGGAGCCTCGCTTCCCACGTAAAGAACCTGGATGAAAATGGCTTGGATTTGCTCTCGAAAATGCTGGTCTACGATCCTGCCAAACGGATTTCTGGCAAAATGGCACTGAAGCACCCGTACTTTAATGACTTGGACAACTCGATTAAAAAGATGTAGGTTTCTGTTGGTGTTCCACACACTGTGCTGGGACAGATGTCGGTTTTTTACTGCTGGCTATCTTTCTGTCCTGTACATTTCCTGGTCTTTGTTCTAAAACCTCAGCTGTGCTCCATCTTCTAATTTCATACGTATAACTTAAAGTGTAAATATTCTATATGAATTTAAATATAAAAAAGAGATATCACCTGGTTTATTTCTTTTATTTTTCTTGTTCTATTCAGCTTTCCCTGTCTCACCCCAAGGGAGATTCTAATCTCATTCTTACCTGGTTGTCCATGTGAGAAATGAGATCCATTTTCCTTAGTAACAAATTCAAGAGACTTCAAATACCAAAATCGAGGCAGATTTATTTTCCATTCTTCAAGAGCAGGCATCTGCCTAAACACAAAGTAAAAGTTGCTGTTGTGCCAGCAACTGTAGGCAGGAACCAGTGGTCTTTAAATTATGATCATAGAGTTTGCTTTGTTCTCTTCCCATATACTAGGGGCGTGTGACAATCTTTCCCTTTCCTCTAGCATAGGCTCCCATCCCTAATTTCCCATCCTCCAGGGGCTTTCCTGAATCTTGGGTTTAGTCACATAGCAGAATGTAATTTTCAACCCTAAGATTAACTGAGGTGTTCCTAAGCCAGCAGGCAGGGTTAGCTGCTAGCCTGGGAAGACAAGGAACTAAGGCCTCCTGCTTATCTACGACTTTGCTGGGGTCTAAATGGACCTCGTACTGAAAATGGGCCATAATGGTTTACTTCTTACAGTCCAAGTTCCAAGTTTGTAATCTTATTCTCCTTTTATTATTCCAAGGTAAAGGTATAAGACTACATTGTGCTCTTGTCAACATTACCATTTTTATTTCTTCTCCATTCATATGAAACACTAAAATCATACATTCCAGTTTAAAGATGGTTTATTTATTTTATGTGTAAAAATGTTTTGCCTGCATGTTTTTTGGGTTTTTTTTTTGTTGTTGTTGTTGTTTTGTTTTTTCGAGACAGGGTCTCCCTGTAGCCCCAGCTGTCCTGGAACTCACTCTGTAGACCAGGCTGGCCTTGAACTCACAAAGATCCGCCTGCCTCTGCCTCCCAATTGCCTGCATGTTTAAGTGCACCTGTGTCATGCAATACTGCCACCTGCTGTTCCTCAGCGGCTCATACCTGCTCTGGTCCACTAGGCGGCACTGTTGTTCCATAGTCCAGGGAAGCTCTCAGAGCAAGGGGCTGGCTGTAGCAATCTGATCCGCCATCTTTGCTCCCTGTCCATTGTGGGACCCTGGGATTGTGGGCTTTGTCTTCTGGTCCTGTGGCTCGTCCCTGCGGGAGAAGGGCACTGAGGACGGGATGTGAGGGAATCGGGATCTGGTGAGTGGCGTGCTGACTGGGAGAGGCTGTGTCTGCTCCCCGCCTTCCCGCTCCTTCCTCTGACCATGCTGAGCTTCACTGGCTCCACGAATGCATCTTGACCGGGCCCTGCTTGTACCCAGGCTGCAGCGCTGTCTGCAGGAGTCCTGGGCTCAGGGGCTCCGGACGGGCAGAGGAGTTGTGGAGCTTCCTGCACAGGGCTGCGGGGTTCTCTGGCCCTGGTCTGCAGCTCCAGGGGCATGGGCTGGTCAGAGCGCCCCTCCAGAAGGTGGTTAGTCCTGGCGCCCTCTGCAGCCTGGGATCAGACCTGGGTCTGCACTGCCCCTTTCCAGCACCTGCCCAGGCCAGTGGTCCTTCCCATTTGGGAACTCCTCTGGGTTCCCTTCTTGGCTGTCTGTCTCTGAATCTGTGTCTCCGTGATCTCTCTGCCCCACAGGCTCAGTTATCTGTCTCCCTCACTGTCAGAATCTAGTTATATTTGAAAAAAACGTCTAACTTTCTAGGCCAGGTTGATCTTGAACTTGCAACCTACCTGTTTTGGCCTTCCACTTGCCTGGGATTAGAGCCCTGTGCCCTCAGGGATGACTCTGTGTCTTCCCCGTGGAAGTGAAGAAGCAGAGAAGCTTCTACCAGGTGCCCAGGAACTACCTGCACTTCTGTCTCCTGTTGGTCAGGGCTGGTGGGAAGTGGACAGAAGACTAACTGTGTCTCTTCTTGCAGGATCTCTGCACCCAGAGGGTCCCCTGGGAGCACCCCTGACTGTGCCTGAGGAATCTCAACATTCAAAGAGTGAAAGCTATTCAGAGACAGGAGCAGAGATCCTGAGAGATAGGGCTAGCAAAGTGACAGATGGACCCACAGGACACAGTCAGGCCCAGAGCCAGGTCTGGAAGTCGGGTTCATTTTCTCTACTCCCTCATTTCTTCTCCAACCCCCTTGAAGGTCTGGTTGGGGAGGAACAGCCCCAGGTGGTTTGGGAAACAGGTCAGAAGAAAGGAGCTGGGGTGGTCCTTCTTGGAGTTTCCTGAGGACAGGGTCACTGGTGGGGTCGAGTACTGGTCACTGAGTCACAGAAGAAAGGGGGGGGGGCTTTGGAGAATGGTTTGAGAGTGGGGAAGTTTTGGGGGGAAGAGTGGGGTTGCAGGAGGGAGCAGGAGCATCAGAAGTGTACCCTAATTCTCCCTGGGGATGTGGAGGGTCCTGGGGTTCTCTGGGTGTCTCTGTGTTTGCCATCTGATCTCTCCATTCCTTTTCTCCATGTCCAGTTTGTTGTGTTTTGCAGACAGGATCTCATTCTGTAGGCAAGTCTGGTCTGGAACTCAGAGTGTGGGCCAGGCTGGCCTCAGACTTGTGGCAGTTCTCTTTCCTCAGCCTTCCAAGCCTAGGTGTTTACAGGCACGAGTCACAAAATGTGAATACCAATACTTTTTGTCTCTTCACCTCTTTCTGTGGCTTGTAGCCTCTACTTGAGACCTTGACTTAAGGAGTAGCTGTGCACAGAGGTCTCAACCCTTCCCACTTCCTGTCTCTCTCAGTGTCCCCCACAGTGCTAAGGTGAAGCATGGGAGGGGGAACCTCAACCTATGCTCAGATCTCACTACACACCAGGCATGGTGGTGAAGTCCTGTAATCCCATCCACAGGAGGCTGCAGCAAGAGGAAGGTTGGGAACTTTGAGACCAAACTTGGCTACAGAGGAACTCAGAGTGTGACTGGGGCAACACAGTGAATGTGTGTGTGTGTGTATGTGTGTGTGTGTGTGTGTGTGTGTGTGTGTGTACATCCTAATACTGGGTATGGAACATTGGGGCACTTGTGTGATAGTTAAGCACTGGGTCACTGAGCTAATCCCCAAGCCATCTCACTCTGTATCCTAGGCTAACCTCAAATTGTGGTCTTCCTGTGTTAGTTCTGGAATGCTGAGATTACAAACACATGTCACCACATGGGGCTTTCTGGTATATGCTTTTTTTGACAGGCTTCACTGTGTAGCTCACGCTGTCCTGGACTCAATGTGTTGTCCAGGCTGGCCACAAACTCATGCCATTTCACCAATGTCAGCCTCTTGAATGCTGGGATTGAAGACTTTCTCTAGAAGAAATGCCTAGTTACACTTGTCTTAGTCCTCATTCCCTGATTGCATGGCTATTTTTTGGAATGTTGGGAAACAGGCTATATCATACCCCTCCCATCTCTGCCTACATGGCAGGTCTGTTACAAGGCCAGTCTCCATGGCTTTGGACGCACTTTTGTTTTCTTACTATTATGATGGGAAAATTCCTATGTGTTTTTCACTGCTTGAGCACTTACATATAAACTCTGTGTGAACTTCACACACTGAGCTCCCAATAAAGTCTCTCAGGAGGGCAGTGGGATGGCTCCCAAGCAGCATGGCCGGGGACTTCAGTTCTAATGAAGGTTTTGGCACTGGTCATGCAGGGGACCTACAAGAAGCAGCAGGAAAATGGGGAGAGGAGCTGGGAACAGTGCGGGTGGGATGATTAAGATTAAAGCATAATATGATGGTGAGGATGCGGCACTGTGTGCAGAGTGACTGCACAGTATGCACAACCCCTGAAAACAGTCCCATGCATCAACTCATTCTTTCTATAGTATGGTCAACTCTTTTGGTGTATTTCAATCTGTATTTTGTCAGTTTTGTCCTAGGGGAATAGATTTTTGAAGAATTAAATTCCATTAGTGAGTATTTCACATGAGAAATCTGTGAAGATTTGCCAGACCCCCATGTGAATAGTCTTCGTTCCTCTCCTCTCTCCCCTAAGCACATAGACCTCACCCAATTGAGTCCTTGTTATTTTGCCGGATGATCTGTCCTCATTCCCACCTGGTCTTACAGGCCTCAAGCATCAGAACTGCCTCACACCGGGTTCCCAAAGTAGCCGTGTCTCTCATCTCTAGTGCACATCAGCCTCTGGATCAACAGCAGCCCATGGTGAGATGTGAAGCCTCTCAGGGAAGCAGATGGATGACCTGCAGCTGAGAGATTCTCACAGTCTAGCCCTGGTTGGCTTGAAACTGGCCATGTAGACCAGGCTGGCCTAAAACTCTCAGAAAACTGCATGCCCTTGCCTCCTGCGTGCTCAGATTAAATGTGTTCACAACATGCCTGCCTATATTTAACTTTTTTGATGAATCAGAACAGTAATTTATATATGGCTGAACTATTTTAGTATTTTTGTTACCAATTTGGCACCTTATGTGTCTTTATTGTTGGATTTGTTTTTTCAGCCAATTAAAGATTTAAAAGGAAAGAAAAAAGTATCTCAGACCAACAGAGAGCAACAGTCAAACAAACATTTATTGAAAGATAAAGAATCACATCCATAAAGATAAACGATTACAAATACATACACATTTATACAGAAAAATGAATCCCTCCATAGTCTAGAGGAGACCTAGAAACTGAAATCCATTGTCTCCCAGGAATAATCTTCACTTTAAGAGTTTGAGTGGTTTCCCATCCCCTACTTTTGGATTGGTCACCTTAAGAAGTGGGTACTGATAGGCTTATGGGTCCTAATGATGAGGTGTCCAGGTCTGCTTGACTCTAAGCAGGTCAGTTGAAGGAATGTTGTTGGGATTAAAAATAAGGCCTTCCTGACAGAGACCAAGAAGGGGCAGGAAGTATGAGATCCTTATTAATTCTCGGTGACCCTGTCAGGGTCCATTACTTTTGTACTTTCACTTTGTTCTTGCACAGTCATGGATCATGTCTCCTCTATTTTCCTCCTCACCTCCTTTCTCCTCCCTCCAAGTTTCTTCTTCCCTACTAGTATCACGACTACATTCTTATCTTCTGTGTGTGTGTGAACTGCATTTATTTATGGAAATTGTAAAGGAATCCTGTCTACAAAGGGTTTTATTTACTTGAGGGTAATTGTGTGTCTAATAAAGAATTGTGACTAATTGTGTGTCTAATAAGGAATGGTGTGTCTAATAAGGTTCTATTTACTTGAGTAAGGTCAAATTTCCAGTGTTTACACCACTAAGGTGGTTGAGTTCCCCTCCCCTGGCAATCATTAACTCCCAGTAGGTCTGCAGGGAGGGGTGGGCCTTCTGAGCCCATCCCCATCCATGATGTTGTTATATCCATGGGCCTAGAGTGGTCAAGGTCTTATGCAGGTAACCATAGTTGTCATGAGTTCTTTGGTGCTAGGGCCATGCAGTTTACAGAAGAAAGCATTTCACAGCTGTTTCCCATCCTCCAACACTTAATATTCTTTTCATCCCCCTTTCTCTGATGTTCCTTAAGCATTTGAGCTGCTGATGTGGATGTCTCAGGTAGAGCTAAGCCCTTTCTTTTGTACTCACTGATCTTCAACACTTTATGTGTGTATGTTAATTTTTGCCCACAGAAGTTTAGCACACAGATAATTTCTATGTTAATTTAGCACACAGAAGTTTCTCTGCTCAAGGGTAAGAGCAGTGCTGATTTATAAACATAAACATAATTTTACTTTTTCACCTCAAAGCATTTCAGTTCTTTTTAACTTGCCTATTCTCACAGCTGTCTGTAGGTAGTAGAAAGACGGTTCTTTGATTAGTTGGTTTCAATTTTGTTACACTCCAGTCTCTCAGATATCCACTGTGAATAGATAGGTTTCTGTGGTTTGGGGGTTTTTGTTGTTGTTGTTGTTGGTTTTTTTTTTTTTTCTTTTACTCTCTTCTGCATTATTCCCTGGGATTTTAAAACAATGGAAATTGTTGTATCCTCAATTAAAAGCCCTTTGTTTTCTTGATATTTGGGGGCAATTTGCATGTTCCCAGATTCCTTTATTCCTAGAACTTTAAGGTTCAGCATGTAATCTTCCAAATTGACAGTTATAGATCTGAGATACTCAGTGCATGGACCAACTCATTGGATCTGGAGATCTAGTGGACTGAACTTGGGCAGATTTTCTTTGTGCTGCAATTCCTTGGAAAACTCTTAATTGTGTTTTCTTGAATTCTTGAGTCAACACAGGTAAGATAATTATAGATTTTTCTTTCTCTTCTGATGGTAAAAAAGGAGCACCCTATATAAGACACTGGCTAAACAAAAGCCTGAGCTCCCTTTTCTATCCCAGAGTTCAGGACCTAGGTTGAAGACAAATGTGTCATTACAGGGCTGTGTAGCATTTGATGACATAGCTGTGGACTTCAGCTGGGATGAGGGGCAGGATCTAGACAGTGAGCAGAGGACCCTCTACAGGGACATGATACTGGAGAACTACCGCAGCCTGGTGTTCTTGGGTGAGTATTTCTTTTAACACTAGGACCATTTTCATTCTTCTTGGTTCACAAGTAAAGGAATCGTTCCTAACTTGTAACCCTAAAATTGTGTTACGCATATTCATGGACATGTGATAATAGCACACATTTATAAGAAGCACTGTGGTTTTATTTTTTTATTTTTTTATTATTTTTTAAGGGATTCACAATATAAGAGCACAGTTGTTTTCAGATCACATTGATGTTGCCCAGTTTGACATACAATTATTTAATTGGTGTTAGCATCCACAGATGAGGGATACCATTCGTCGTTTGTTTTTCTGGGACAGTGTTACTTCACTCAGCATGATATCTTCTATCTCCAGGTTTTACCTGCAAAGCTCATGATGTCATCTTTCTTTACTGCTGCATAGAACTCCATTGTGTAGATATACCACATTTTCTCTATCCACTCGTCAGTTGAGGGGCATTTAGGTTGGTTCCAGCTCTTTGCTATTGTGAAGAGAGCTGAAATAAACATGGCCGTGCATGTATCTCTGTGGTGGCGTAAGTCTTGAGGGTACATGCCCAGGAGTGGTATGGCTGGGTCGGGTGGCAAGTTCATTCCAAGTCTTCCAAGGGTTCTCCACACTGCTTTCCATAGTGGCTGTACGAGTTTACATTCCCACCAGCAGTGGATGAGTGTTCCCCTTTCCCCACAACCTCTCCAGCACTTGGTATCATTTGTTTTCTTGATCCTAGCCAGTCTTACTGGAGTAAGATGATATCTTAAAGTGGTTTTGATTTGCATTTCCTTAATGATTAGTGATGTTGAGCAGTTCTTGAGGTGTTTCTCAGACATCTCTAATTCCTCGCTTGTGAAGTCTCTGTTCAGTTCTTTGCTCCATCTATTGAGCGGGTCGTTTGTTTTCTTTTTTCTTTGTTTTTTGAGTAGTTTATATATTCTGGAAATCAATGCTTTGTCAGATGTATCTGCAGTGAAGGTTTCCTCCCACTCTGTGGGATTTCTCTTCACTTCCTTGATTGTTTCTTTTGATGTACAGAAGCTTTTGAGTTTAATGAGGTCCCATTTGTCAATTGTCGACCTTAATTCTTGTGCAGCTGCTGTCTGATTTAGGAAGTCTTTTCCTACGCCTATGTCTTGTAGTCTGCTGCCAACTTTTTCTTCTATCACCTTCAGAGTTTGGGGTTTCACGTTGAGGTCTTTAATCCATCTGGAGTTGACTTTTGTACAGGGTGAGAGGTAGGGGTTTAATTTCATTCTTCTACAAGTGGTGATCCAGTTTTGCCAACACCACTTGCTGAAGATGCTGTCTTTTCTCCATTGTGGTTTCTTGGCCCCCTTGTCAAATATGAGATGGCTGAAATT
>VZQC01000611.1:1029127-1053065 GCA_009823505.1 Rhizomys pruinosus
CCACAAAGAGCAAACAGAGAGCCTGACTGGAAATGGGCAAGGCTAAGAACTCTCCAACTTGCCTCCAGTGATGTGCTTCTTCCAGCAAGGCTGCACCTCTTAACCTCCTCCAAAGAGCACCACACACTGGAGACAAGTGTTCAAGTACTTGGAGCCTATGGGGGACACTCTCATTCAAACCCCCACAAGATGTCAGGACAACTTCAATGCAGAAAAACCAAAAGATAATGCAGAGGAAATAGGAAACAGTCTAGACTGCAAACCTCATGACCCAGGTGGGAGCAGAAGGCACAGCCACCGTGTTGGCATAAACACATAGAATCCCAAATGGCTTGCTGTGAACAGACTGTCATTCATTGCCACAAAAAGAGCCTATCCTTCTTTTGGATGGGTGGAAAAGGACAGGGTGTCAGTTACTCGGGCTGGCCTTAAACTCACTGAGTAATCCAGGAAAGCCTGCCTCACTCTTCCGCTTTGTTGGATTTCAGGCAGCACCGCTCCAGATTTTATGTGACACCGAGGATCAAACCCAGGGCTTTGTACATGTTCAGCAGTCACTCTGGAAACAGGCATATCCCAAACTTAACTTCTGGTTATTTACTGTATTCAGTCATTTAGAGTGACTTTGTCTTGTGCACTGGCTTTGGAAAACAAATCGTATTTATCCACCTGTGCAGTAAGGTTCCCACATATCCTCTAGTCCTGTGACATGAAAACAGGGAATAGAAAATGACAGAATCGCTGAGAGAATTAAGAAGTAGGAAGCTCGAGATATAACAGTGTTCAGTTGTTGTACTTTCTTTGATGAGGAATGAGTCCTAGTGCTTGTGGATCAATGCAGGGGATGGGATGACGGAGTAGTGAGTGAGCAGATTTCTTGGCCTTCAGACCTTCCTTCGTTCTCTGTAGGATTAACTACACAATAGGCTGATAACTCTGAGTTCCAGTCCACCAGGTTTCTGGATTTTCACAGCCTGCTGGGAACTGAAACTTGTTCTTCTACAAGAGCAGCCTGTGCTAATATTAACCACCAAGCCATTTCTCCAGCCCCTCTTTTTATTTATATGTAGTGCTAATAATCAGATCTAGGTCATTGTATATACTACCCATGCATATATCTATGAGCTACATCTTCAACCCTGTGCTCAGAAGAGGCTGTCGGATTCCCCTAGTACTGAAGTTAAAGATGGTTCTCAGCAGCCATGTGGGTGCTGGGGATGGAACCCAGGTCCTCTGCAAGAGCAGTTGGCGCTCTTAACCACTAGGCCATCTCTCCCACCTGCTAGTTAGCTTTCTGTTGCTGTGATACAACATTCTGACCAAAAACAACTTTTACAGGCAAGGTTTTATTTCAGCTTCCAATACAGTCTGTGTTTGAGGGAAGCCAGGGCAGGAGCTGAAGCAGAAACTGAAGCACAGACCACCAAAGAATGCTGGTTACTGGCTTGCTCCCCTGGCCTGTGCTCAGCCTGCTTTGTTATATAGTTTACAACCATCTGCCCATGGGTGGCATCACCCATAGTGGGCTGGTCCCTCTCACAGCACACAGCAATTAAGAAAATGCCTTCCTGACATGCTGTAGGGCACTCTGAAAGAGGAGATTCTCCTTTTGAGTTTCCCTCTTCCCTTTGTATGAAGTTGACAACTCAACCTCCCCAATAGAAACCTCTTCTACACCTTTTTTTTTTATTATTATTCAGACAGGTATCATGAAAATGTAAGTGACAGGCAGGCATTTTATCAACTGAGCTTCATCGTCAGCCCCAAAGAGCTTTTCTGTATGTTAATAATAGCTGTGGTTAGAAAGAAATCAGGAAATCAATATTTTTTTATAACAGTCCTTGAAAAAGAAAACAATGTAAGCTACTTTGGAATATTCATAATTAGGTGAAAGGGTTCCCCAATTACAATTATAAAACACTAGTAAACAAAATTGAGGAAGATACTAGAATAGTAAAAGACTGGTCAAGTTCATGGGTCAATGCAATTAATGTAGCCAAATATCTTCTTTTTTCAAAGCCAATATTTTTGAAGTTTTGTGTATTTCATACCAAATTCCCAATCAAGTCTAGATCCATTCTCCATTCCTTGCCCCCCAACCCCACCAAAGCTCATGCATTCTGTCAAACGTGTTTTTCATCTTTTTTTTCTCAGTCTCTCTTAAAATTTTCCATGCAGAAGCTTACTGTTTTGAGCAGAAGTTCACCATTCCAGTCAGTTCTTTGACTCTTGTCTTTTTATTGTTGTTGTTTCTTCCAATCTACACCACTCCAATAAACACATATATGCATGCCACATACATCTTTTAGCCTCTTCAGCTTATGATTTCATTTCGTTTTATTATTATTATGCTGAAAGATGTCGTTTTTGAAGGCTCCTCCTTGGCAAGCCTGAACAACCATCAGTCCTGCCCTAGCGCTTCACATTGGGGTTTTCTTTTCCAGTGGTTACCAAATGAGGTCCAGTAAGCACTGTGTCCTGTCTTGACCATCCTATACTGGACTCCGTAATACAGCCTGGGTAGTCCAACAATGGCAATCAATACTCTGAAGAGGCGGAAACCCCAGTAGTAGCTCAGTCCACAAGCTGGATGTCTCAGCAGTCCTCATCTGGCACTGAAGGTTTGGAGGATTCTTGGAGAGACATGAGTCTTCAGTCCATATTGGAAGGTTGAAGAGCTGTGTCTCATGTCTTTGAAGGATGGCAAAAGCAGTGGCAGCCTCTGGTAGCTGCACTTGCCAGTAAGACAGGCAAAACAACTGTGCTCCTTTTTTTTTTTTTTTCTTTTTTTACTAAGATCTCATTTTATACCTGAAATACAATTTCTCAGGACTTATGAATTATTTATTTCTGATTATACTTTCCTTTTGGATGTTTAAGCCCACACTGTTAACCTAGATTAACCAAGGTTTTTGTTTTCTCAATGTCAGTTGAGGATCTGGTCCTCAGGTTTTTTGGGTGGGGGGGGAGCCCCTGGCTCCTTTTGGCTTTATATTTACCAGTTCTATCCACTGGAGGACAAAGTCAGGTCTTGCTAGACCAGGCTTCCTTATTTGAAGCATGAGCAGACTTTTCTCTTTACAGACTGGACACTGGCTGAAGTCCCATTAGTGGATCTCCAAGACCTCCCTGCACAGGAAGACTGGTGACTCACATTTGTAGGACATTTCAAGAGATGCCCCATGCATAGTCCCCTGGAACTTAGTTGAGCCAAGTATCTTTTTTTTTTTTTGGTCTTTTTGAGACAGGGTCTCCCTGTAGCCCCAGCTGTCCTGGAACTTGCTCTGTAGACCAGGCTGGCCTTGAACTCACAAAGATCCGCCTGCCTCTGCCTCCCAAGTGATAGGACTAAAGGTGTGCACCACCATGCCTGGCAAGCCAAGTATCTTTTTTTTTTTTTTTTTGGTCTTTTTGAGACAGGGTCTCCTTGTAGCCTCAGCTGTCCTGGAACTCACTCTGTAGACCAGGTTGGCCTTGAACTCACAAAGATACGCCTGCCTCTGCCTCCCAAGTGTTGGCGCCAAGTATCTTTTTAATAAAAGCTATCTGTGCATTCCCTGCCAAAGTTCCAATAGATTATTGAGAAACAGTAAAACAAATTTGTAAAAGTCATTCAGAGGGCTGGAGAGGTAGCCTAGTGGTTAAGAGCGCCGACTGCTCTTGCAGAGGACCCAGGTTCGATTCCCAGCACCCACATGGTGGCTGAGAACCATCTTTGACTCCAGTTCCAGGGGAATCCAACACCCTCTTCTGACCTTTGCGGCATTGCACGTCATGGGTGCACAAACCGACATGCAGACAGTACATTCATACACATAAAAAATAAATAAAATTAAAAAAAAAGTCATTCAGAGAAGACAACACCAACAGCCTCAGGAATCCTGTGTAAAGGCGAACTCTGCACACCTGCTACAGAACATTATTAGCAACAATATCATGATATTGCAGAAAGCATCAGCACAGACCCATGGAGCTTCCTACTTTGCTTTCTGTTGCAGTGATAAAACACTGACCAAAGCCAACTTGGAAAAGAAACAGTGTATTCGATCTTACAGCTTCCAGGTGGTTATCCATCAGTACAGAAATGGATGGAACTAAAGGCAAGAAGCTAGAGGCAGAAACTAAAGCAGAGTCCACAGAGGAAAGTTGCTTACACACTTGCTACTGTTGCCTTGCTCAGCCACACTGCTTAAATACCCAGAACCTCCTGCCCAGGCATGGCAATCTCCACATCCTGTGGGCCCTCAACATCAGTTACCAATCTGGACATTGCCTCACAGACAAGGCCACATGAAAATCTCATGGAGGAAATTCCTCAATGGAGGTTCCTTCTCCCCAAGTGTCTCCAGTTTGTGTCAAGTTGACAAAAAGTAACCAGCATGGAGTGGTGTACATAATGACACAAAAGTATGTTCACACAGGGTGTGGTGACACCCACCTTTAATCCCAGCACTTGTGAGGCAGAGGCAGGATGGTATCTGTGAGTTCAAGGCCAACGTGGTGTACATAGTGAGCTCCAGGCAGCTCGGACTAGAGGGAGACCCTTTCTCAAAAACACCAAAAAAAAAAAAAGTATATTCACACAAATGCTGCCATTTTTTTCTTTCCTAGTTTGTTTCTTATTTCCTTCCTTCCTTCCTCCTTCCTTCCTTTGTTTTTTTGAGTGAGCTTTATTTTTTATATATTTTTTAATATTTTTGTTGAAATTTTGTGCATATCATACATCATTTCTCATTCCATTTTAGACTCATTTCCCTTTCTATGCCCCCCACCCCACCTGAGTTCATGCATTCTGTCACACATATCTTTTATCTTTTTCTCAGTCTTTTCAAAGTTTTTCAAAGCAGAGGATTATTGTTTTGGGGAGAACTTTACTGTTTCAGTCATTTCTTTGGCCCAGTTCTTTTGTTGTTGTTCCTACCAATTTGTATTGCTTCAACATAAGCATATATGTGTGTGTGTGTGTGTGTGTGTGTGGTTGTGGGATGTGTGTATGTATATGCATATAGGTGTACATATATAATAGATATATATATATATATATATACACACACATATAAACACAAAATTATGTCACATCAAAAAAACTTGAAAGCCGGGCGTGGTGGTGCACGCCTTTAATCCTAGCACTTGGGAGGCAGGGCAGGCAGATCTTTGTGAGTTCAAGGCCAGCCTGGTCTACAGAGTGAGTTCCAGGAAGCTGGGGTTATAAGGAGACCTGTTGGAAAAGACCAAAACAAAAAATAAATAATAAAAATAAAAATAAACTGTATGTTATTTCCAAATCATATTTCAGGATTCATATTTTTCCCTTTTAATTTTATATTACTCTAAAATGTGCATACATACATACCCTCCACTCATATACCAAGATTAAAAAGTCTGAAAATAAGTGGTCGGTTAATGCTAGGGCCTGTTAAGGCAGTCACATTGTAAGAGCACAGTTGCTTTCAGATAAAGAGGAATATAACATTAAATTGAGCAATGGCTCAGTTTGCCTTATAACTAGGTACTTGTTGCTAGCGTCCACAAATGAGGGATACCATTCGTTGTTTGTTTTTCTGGGACTGTGTTACTGCACTTAGCATAATATCTTATTGTTCCATCCATTTACCTGCAAAATTTATGGTGTCATGTTTCTTTACTGTTGCATAGAACTCCATTGTATAGATTAACCACACACTTTTCTATCCACTCATTGGTTGACAGGCACTTGGGTTCATTCCAGCTCTTCGCTGTTGTGAAGAGAGCTGCAGTAAACATGGCTGTGCATGTATCTCTGTGGTAGGATGAGTCTTGTGGGTACATACCCAGGAGTGGTATGGCTGGGTCAGGTGGTAGGCTCATTTTGAGCGCAGTAAACATGGCTGTGCATGTATCTCTGTGTAGGATGAGTCTTGTGGGTACATACCCAGGGGTGGTATGGCCTGGGTCAGGTGGTAGGCTGCATTTTTGAGTGCCAGTGAAACAGGCTGTGCATGCACCTCTGTGGTAGGATGAGTCTTGTGGGTATATACCCAGGAGTGGTATGGGGGTCAGGTGGTAGCTCATTTTGAGCTGCAGTAAACATGGCTGTGCATGTATCTCTGTGGTAGGATGAGTCTTGTGGGTACATACCCAGGGGGGTATGGCTGGGTCAGGTGGTAGGCTCATTCTGAGTTTCCAAGGGTTCTCCCACGGCTTTCCATAGAAGTGTATGAGTTACATTCCCACCAGCAATGGATGAGTGCTCTCCTTTCCCTGCAGCCTCTTCAGCATTGGTATCATTTTTTTTTCTGTTAGCTTTTTGACGGGGTAAGATGATAATATTAAGTGGTTTTAATCTGCATTCCATTAACTATTAGCGATGTTGAACACTGTTTGTTTCTCAACATGTTATTCTTATTTCCTCACTTGTGAAGGCTCTGTTCAGCTTTTTATGCCATCTTGAGTGAGCATTTTTTTTTCTTTCTTGTTTTTTTTTTATTTAATTTTCTTTTAGTTCTAGCTTCACTTTCTTCATTAATGAAGGTTATCCACTCTGTGGGTTTTATATCACTTTCCCTGATTTGTTTCTTTTTTTTTTTTTTTTTTTTTTTTTTTGCCGTACAGAAGCTTTTTTGTGTTTAATGAGGTCCGACTTGTCATTGTAGACCTTATTTCCTGTGCAGCTGCGTCTCTATTAGAAGTCTTTTCCACACCTATTCTTGTAGGTTGTTGCCAACATTTTCTTCTATCACCTTCAGAGTTTGGGTTTCACCATTGAGGTCTTTGGTCCATTCAGGTGATATTGTACGGCAAGAGGTAGAGTTTAATTTAGCGTGTGCAAGTGGTGATCCTAGTTTTGTAGCACCATTTGCTGAAGACCTGTCTCTTCTCCATGGTCTTCTTGGCTCCTTTGCCAAATATAAGTGGTGAAATTGTATGTGCTCAGGTTTGGATCTTCACTTTTTGTTCATTGGTCTACAGTCTGTTTTTGTGCCAGTTCCCGGCTGGTTTTTATGATATAGCCTATCCTTGTGACATACTTTGATGTGTGGTGTAGAGATCCCCTGTATTGTGCTTTGTAAGGGTTGCGTTGGGATATTCGGGCTTTTGTTTGTTTCATAGAATTTAAGGACTTTTTTCCAAGCCGGTGAAACCTTTGGTTTTCAATTGGGATTGCTTGAATTCTGTATTTAAGTTGGGATAGAATGGACATTTTTATTATGATGAAGTATTTATTTATATTGAAGAGGGTGGTGATAGGGGGCAGGCTTGTCCAGGTTCCCTGCCTTTGAGGGGAATGTGGTTAAACGTTTCTCCATTTAAGATGAAGGTTGGCTGTGGGTTTGGTGTAATATGTGCTTTGATTGCGTTGAGAGATTAGTGGTCCCTGCCATGGCCAGTCCCTCGCTAGTCTAAGCATGAAGGGATGCGGGATTTATCAAAGGCTTTTTACTCGTATCAATGGGGGATGGCGGGTTTGTGCGTCAGTCCAGTTATTGTGTGTTATAGATTTATTGCATTGATTGTTGAGATGTTTAGAACCACCCGGTATGAATCCAACTGGGTCTTCATGGATGTATCTTGTTGTTTCCTTATTGTATTTATGTTTTAATTATAACGGGATTCTCACTCAAGAGAGGCCAGTTTGTTTGACCCAGACTCACTAGACGTAGATGACATCGTTTGCCATCACAATTCGGTATGGGCTAGAACCATCCATGCTGAGGGATACCAGTCAGTCAGTTTGTTTTCTGGGTACTGAGATGTTCTACTCACATATAACATAATAGACCTTCAAGCACGGTCCTGATGTTCCTCAAAATAAGTATACGGTTTACACTGCAGTGAAAGACCCATTGATAGAAAGTCAGAATACCCCTTTTCTCCTCCACTCATCAGTGTGAGGGGCACTGTGGGTTGTCAGCCCCTTGCTATTTGAAAGAGCTGCCCTAAACATGGCTGTGGATGTATCTCTGGCGGTAGGACTGAAGTCTGTGTGTTCGTTGTTTCCTTGTATGTGTTTTGTTTGTAATCCCCTTGGTTTGGTATGGCATGGTGGGTTTGTGTGTTTGCGTTGGATGCCGGTGCAATCGCAACACGTTAGTACTTGAGGACGTTGATTGGTCCAGGTTTCAACCAGAGTGACAGGTTGCGTCTCTTCTAGTTAACTTCTGCAGTTTGCAGGGTAGAGGGTGGTTTCGATTTGGCAGGTTTTCACCGTCTCTTGCTACGCCTTGTGCCCTGAATACGAACACTCGCTCCACTGGATTGTCCCAATCACAGCACCACCAGCTCGAGGGTGGGGGGGAAGGTGCGTTTGCTCCCTCGGCCAGCTCACAGGTACACCTGTGGTCCTGCTCTCTGTCTGTCTAGCTCCGCCCAGCCTGCTTGTGCATGCTGGTTAGACCCCAGGTGGGTCTTCAGGCTGCGGCCATCCTGCTCGGAGTGGGAGGCTTTCAGGCAGCTTTGGCTCGCCTGGCCTGCGCACTGTGGTCCTGCTGTCTATCGTCATATCTTTCTGAAGAGTATTAACCAAAAGTCTGTATTTTTGAAAAGGCATTATGTATTTTTTTAATTTTTAGGTTATTTTTGTATGTGTATGAATGTACTGTCTACATGTAGGTCTGTGCACTCTGTCATGCATGCCTTGGAGGTCAGAAAGAGGGTCTTGGCTGCCCTGGAATTGGAGTACGATGGTTGTTAGCCAGCCATGGAGGGTGTGGGGCTCGAACCCTGTCCCTCTGACAAGAGGCAGTCGGTGCTCTTAACCTAGCTATCTCTCTAGCCCCGAAAAGGCATTTTTTTTTCTTTCTCTTGTTTGTCAGACAGGGTCTCCCTGTAGCCCACGTGTCCCGTGAAACTCCACTCTGGACCAGCTGGCCGTGAGACCACAAGATCTGCCTAGCCTCTGCCCTCCCAAAAAGGCATTTTTTAAGAAGGGTCCCAGACTGGAGAGATGGCCTACGGTTTAAGAACCCAACTGCGCTTGCAGAGGACCAGATTCGATCCCACACACCACATGGCAATCTGAGACCATCGTTAACTCCAGTTTCCAGGGGAATCTGACACCATCTTCTGACCTCCGCGGCATGCACGACACACGGTGCACCGACCTGCATGCGGACAGTACATCTCGTCACATACAGAAATAAATAAAATGAAAAATAATAAATTAATAAATAATAAGACGAAAAGGGAAGGAAGGAAGGAAAGAAGGAAGGAAAGAAGGAAGGAAAGAAAGAATGAATGTGACAGTCCCCCAGGAAAGTGCATCTGCACACATAGAAGACTGAAACCACAACATGTGGCATCCACCTCCGCGTCTGCCACACACACTCCAGTAACGCCTGTGTAAACAATATGAGAAATCATATTCAAGGCAGGCGGGGGAGCAGTGTCCCACGGGGCTAGGACCCCCTGGAGGTCCCTGACAAAACACTCGGCTAAAAGCACTCCCAACTCCCGAGATGAGATGCTTTCTCCTAGGAATATTCCGTTTTCCCTGGTTTTTGGACTTGATAACGCTGAGCACAAAAAGATCTTTTCTTAAAGCCAGCTTATATATACAAAATAAACGTTTTTAAATGTTCAAGAACTGGACAATTAAAAAATGCCCGCTCTTGGGCACGGGCCTTTTCCCTGGCAAGCAAGAAGTTTCCTTTCTTTCTGCAAGATCCAAAGTAAAAAGAAGACCTTTCTCCTTAACAAACCTAAAATAAAAGAATTCCTTTTACCTCTGGTCCCTAGACAAAGAGGTAGAGAAGACATTCCCTCTTGTTTAAGCCTGGATTCTAATACTCCCAGTAAAGCAAGATAGAGGCTAAGTCTCCTTACACCAGCCATTTATCTGACAAAAAACAAAGCTGTTTAGCTGGAGCAAACAGTGGGACAGCTCTCGGTTCTCAGTAAAAATTTAAACCTTAGATTAGCAGTCAGAGTTAGAAAACTAATAGCTAACTTAGGACATTATAGGAATAGGGGTTTTCTACAATAGAAACATTAAAGAAACTATTAACTTTAGGATGTATTTACTCTAGCCTCAGAATGGAGATATAAGACCAATATCTGCTGCGAAAGAACTTTGTAGTTACTACTCTATGTGAGCTGTGACTTTGCAATTATGACTTGTAAACTATTGACGTTCCCTTTTCTTCTTAGATGTTATTTCCGNTTATTTTTATATATTTTAATATTTTGTTTTGAAATTTTTGCATATCAACATCATTTCTCATTCCATTTTAGACTCATTTCCCTTCTATGCCCCCCACCCCACCTGAGTATCATCATTCTGTCACACATATCTTTTATCTTTTTCTCAGTCTTTCAAAGTTTTCAAAGCAGAGGATTATTGTTTGGGGAGAACTTTACTGTTTCAGTCATTTCTTTGACCAAGTTCTTTTTGTTTTCCTACCAATTTGTATTGCTTCAACATAAGCATATATGTGTGTGTGTTTTGTGTGTGTGGGTTGTTGTGTTGTGTGTTGTGTGTATGTATATGCATATAGGTGTGACATTATATATAATATATATATATATATATATTATAACACACACACTATATACTATACTAAAATATGTCATACTAAAAAAACTTAAAGCCGGGCGTGGTGTGGTGCACGCCTTTAATCCTAGCACTTGGGAGGCAGAGCAGGCAGATCTTTGTGAGTTCAAGGCCAGCCTGGTCTACGAGTGAGTTCCAGGACAGCTGGGTTATAAGGAGACCCTTGCTTGAAAAGACCAAAAATAAAAAATAAATAAATAAAATAATAAAAATAAAAATAAACTGTATGTTATTCCAAATCATATTTCAGGATTCATATTTCCCTTTTAATTTTATATTAATCTATTATGTTGGTGTTTCATAGTTGACCCTCCCTCTGATACCGATTTCCTGAATGGAGTTCAATGTCTCCATTGGGTGGGTCACCCGGGTCTTAAAACTTCGCTAGGCCATCCCAGCCTTAATTTACTAGTGCATACTTATCCTACTTTAAGTTAAGCAATAGGCTGAATGTAGGCTAAGCATACAGGTGTAAGAGCACAGTTGCTTTCAGATAAAGAGGAATATAACATTAAATTGAGCAATGGCTCAGTTTGCCTTATAACTAGGTACTTGTTGCTAGCGTCCACAAATGAGGGATACCATTCATTGTTTGTTTTTCTGGGACTGTGTTACTGCACTTAGCATAATATCTTATTGTTCCTTCCATTTACCTGCAAAATTTATGGTGTCATGTTTCTTTACTGTTGCATAGAACTCCATTGTATAGACTGTACCACTTACAACTTTCTATCCACTTCATGTGTTGACAGGCACTGTGGGTTCATTCCGGCTGGCTTCGCTGTTGTGAAGAGAGCTGCAGTAAACATGGCTGTGCATGTATCTCTGTGGTTAGGTGAGTCTTGTGGGTACATACCCAGGAGTGGTATGTGGGTCAGTGGTAGGCTCATTTTGAGCTGCAGTAAACATGGCTGGCATGTGTATCTCTTGGTAAGATGAGTCTTGTGGGTACATACCAGGGGTGGTATGCTGGTTCAGGTGGTAGGCTCATTTTGAGCTGCACATAAACATGCTTGCATGTATCTCTGTGTAGGATGAGTCTTGGGGTAAATACCCAGGAGTGGTATGGCTGGGTCAGGTGGTAGGCTCATTTTGAGCTGCAGTAAACATGGCTGTGCATGTATCTCTGTGGTAGGATGAGTCTTGTGGGTACATACCCAGGAGTGGTATGGCTGGGTCAGGTGGTAGGCTCATTTTGAGCTGCAGTAAACATGGCTGTGCATGTATCTCTGTGGTAGGATGAGTCTTGTGGGTACATACCCAGGGGTGGTATGGCTGGGTCAGGTGGTAGGCTCATTTTGAGTTTCTCAAGGGTTCTCCACACTGCTTTCCATAGAAGTTGTATGAGTTTACATTCCCACCAGCAATGGATGAGTGCTCTCCTTTCCCTACAGCCTCTTCAGCATTTGGTATCATTTTTTTTCTTGATCCCAGCTGGTCTTATCAGAGGGAGATGAGATGATATCTTAACCTGGTTTTAATCTGCATTCCATTAACTATTAGCGATGTTGAACACTTTTTGTTTCTCAACCATCTTTATTTCCTCACTTGTGAAGGCTCTGTTCAGCTTTTTACGCCATCTCTTGAGTGAGTCATTTTTTTTCTTCTTTGTTTTTTGAGTAGTTTATATATTTTGGATATTAATGCTCTGTCAGATGTATCAGTGGTGAAGGTTTCCTCCCACTCTGTGGGTTTTATATTCACTTCCCTGATTTTTCCTTTTTTTTTTTTTGCTGTACAGAAGCTTTTGTGTTTAATGAGGGCCGACTTGTCAATTGTAGACCTTATTTCCTGTGCAGCTGCTGTCTGATTTAGAAAGTCTTTTCCTACACCTATGTCTTATAGGTTGCTGCCAACATTTTCTTCTATCACCTTCAGAGTTTTGGGTTTCACATCGAGGTCTTTGGTCCATTCAGAGTGGATATTTGTACGGGGTGAGAGGTAGAAGTTTAATTTTATTCTTGTGCAAGTGGTGATCCAGTTTTGCCAGCACCATTTGCTGAAGATGCTGTCTCTCCTCCATTGAGTCTTCTTGGCTCCTTTGTCAAATATGAAGTGGCTGAAATTGTATGTGCTCAGGTTTGGATCTTCACTTTTGTTCCATTGGTCTACAGGTCTGTTTTTGTGCCAGTTCGAGGCTGCTTTATGACTATATCCTTGTAACATACTTTGAAGTGTGGTGTAGAGATCCCCCTGTATTGCTCTTTTTGCTTAGGGTTGCTTTGGCTATTCGGGGTCTTTTGTTTTTCCATATGAATTTAAGGACTTTTTTTTCCAAGCCTGTGAAGAAACTCTTTGGGTTTTTAATTGGGATTGCATTGAATTTGTATATTAATTTGGATAGAATGGACATTTTTATTATATGCGTATTATATTATATTGAAGAGGGGTGGTGATAGGGGGCAGGCTTGCCAGGTTCCTGCCTTTGAGGGGAATGCTTATAACTTTTCTCCAAGATGATGTTGGCTGTGGGTTTGTTGTATATTGCTTTGATGATATTGGTGAATGATCCCTCCAGTCCAATTCCCTCTAGTTCTTTAAGCATGAAGGGATGCTGGATTTTATCAAAGGCTTTTCCTTTGTCAATTGGGATGATCTTGTGGTTTTTGTCTTTCAGTCCATTTATGTGTTTTATGATATTTATTCATTTATGTATGTTGAACCATCTCTGGTATGAATCCAACTTGGTCATCATGGATGATCTTTTTTTTTTCCTATTTTTATTTTTATTTTTTTTAAGGGATTCTACACTATAAGAGCACAGTTGTTTTCAGATCACATTAACGTTGCTCAGTTTGCCATACAATTCGGTAATTGGTGCTAGCATCCCTAGATGAGGGATACCAGTCATCATTTGTTTTTCTGGGACTGTGTTACTTCATTCCATTTACCTGCAAGGTTCATGATGTCATCTTTCTTTACTGCTGCATAGAACTCCATTGTATAGATATACCACATTTTCTCTCTCCACTCATCAGTTGAGGGGCACTTGGGTTGGTTCCAGCCCCTTGCTATTGTGAAGAGAGCTGCAATAAACATGGCTGTGTATGTATCTCTGCGGTAAGATGAGTCTTGTGTGTTCGTTTTTTCCTTGTATGTTGTTTTTTCCTTGTATTTTTGGCATGTGGGTTTGTTGTGTTGCTTGGATTCCGGTGCTAATCTCAAACGTTAGTATTGAGGACTTGTTGGTCCAGGTTTCAACCAGAGTGACAGGTTTGCTGTCTCTTCTGTTAACTTCTGCAGTTTGAGGGGTAGAGGGTGGAATTCGATTTGGCAGGTTCACTGTCTCTTCTACTGCCTTGTGCCCTGAATCACGAACACTGCTCCCACTGGATTGTCCACATCACAGCACCACCAGCTCGAGGGTGGGGGTAGGGGTGCGTTTGCTCCCTCGGCCAGCTCACAGGTACCCTGTGGTCCTGCTCTCTGTCTGTCTAGCTCCGCCCACACTGCTGTGCATACTGGTTAGACCCCAGGTGGGTCTTCAGGCTGCGGCCATCCTCCTCGGAGTGGGAGGCTTTCAGGCAGCTTTGGCTCGCCTGGCCTGCGCACTGTGGTCCTGCTGTCTATCATCATATCTTTCTGAAGAGTATTACCAAAAGTCTGTATTTGAAAAGGCATTTTTATTTTTATTTTTTAATTTTTATTTATTTTTGTATGTATATGAATGTACTGTCTGTATGTAGGTGCACCCGTGCCATACAATGCCACAGAGGTCAGAAGAGGGTCTTGGATTCCCCTGGAATTGGAGTTACAGATTAGCCGCCATGAGGGTGCTGGGGATCGAACCCTGGTCCTCTGCAAGAGCAGTCGGTGCTCTTAACCACTAGGCTATCTCTCCAGCCCTGAAAAGGCATTTTTTTTCCTTTTTTTTTTTAGAAGACAGGGTCTCCCTGTAGCCCCAGCTGTCCTGGAACTCACTCTGTAGACCAGGCTGGCCTTGAACTCACGAAGATCCGCCTGCCTCTGCCTCCCGAAAAGGCATTTTTAAAGAATGGTCTCAGGACTGGAGAGATGGCCTAGTGGTTAAGAGTGCCAACTGCTCTTGTAGAGGACCCGGGTTCGATGCCCAGCACCCACATGGCAGCTGAGAACCGTCTTTAACTCCAGTTCCAGGGGAATCCGACACCTTCTTCTGACCTCCTTGGCATTGCACAACATGAGTGCACAAACCTGCATGCAGACAGTACACTCATACACATACAGAAATAAATAAAATTAAAAATAAATAAAGAAAGAAAGGAAGGAAGGAAGGAAGGAAGGAAGGAAGGAAGGAAAAGAATGAATGAATGGACAGTCCCAGGAAAGTGCATCTGCACACATAGCAGACTGAAACCACATGATTGTTTTTCAACCTGCGCAGAAACAAATGGAAGAGAGGCATTAATTTATAGCTGAAACATTCAAAGAGCTGAACAAATATATGGGGAAAACAAGTGAAGGTAAATCCATGGGCAGTGAATTTCTGAATAGGATGTAAATTTGCTAAATAATTTTATGGATTGATACATCTAGCAGGGTGCCTTGAAACATACTTGTAATCTTAATTGTGAGAGTTCAAGGTCTTTCTTCACTACATAAGGAGGTTAAGGCCCCACATAAGGCCATGACTCAAACAAAAGTAACTGTAAATATTTATTACAAAATTGTATCTAAATGGAAAATTTCTGGCAATGAATCATTAAGTAGAAGATAAAGGCACCCTATTGCTGGGGAAGTTCTTTGCCCTCTTCTCATTCAGCATGAGACAAACATTCAGAACATATGACTAAGGAATGTTCACACACTATTGGTGATAATGTAGAGTTGTCTAGCCACTATGGGTCTTTTTTTTTTTTTTTTTCAGAAATGGAAAATATTCACAGCTGGAGAGATGGTTCAGCATTAAGAGTATTTGCTGCCGTTGCACAGGATCAGGGGTCAGTTGCCAGCACCCACATGGCGGCTAACAATTGTACTTACCTTCAGTTCCAGGGGATTTGACACCTTCTTCTGACCTCCATAGGCATTGCATGTCATGAATATATCTGTGTACATGCAAGCAATACACTCATAATACATAAAATGAAAAAATATTTTTAAATGTATTTTTTTAAAATGTAATGGGAAAAAATTGAACTGCGTGATGTAGTTATTCTGCTCCTGGTCACATCTATGATAGAATTAATGAGAGGATTCAATACCTACAACACCAGTTTAGTGGAGAATTATTCACAATGATCCAAGATACTGAATCATACATCATATCTATCAGTGGATTCATCAATAAAGATGCAGTTTATTTTAAAATACTCCAGTATTTAGCCAGACATGGTTCTGCTCACTTTGAATTCGAGTTCTGGAGAGGCATTTAGATATCTGTACGTTTGAGGCCAGCATGGACTGTGTAGCTAGTTTCAGGCCAGCTAGAGCTCTATAGTGAGAATCTACCCCCTCACCCTATACCTCAATATTATTATTTTAAAATATTAAATATTTTATTATTAAATATTTTATTATTAAAATATGTGTCATTCACCCATAAAGAAGAATCAGATCATGATGTTTACAGGAATTAGTATACCTTATCATGGTTTGAAAAACATGTTGGAATTAAAATGAAAGTTAACATGTGTTGTTTCATATATGATTATAGATTTAAACTCAATGTCAAAAATGTAAAACTGGTTGAATTCAGGTAGAATCATGAGTCATCTGGACACAGATGATGGAACAAATACATGGTATTCAATAGTATCTAGTAAAGCATCCTTTAACATTTACTTAGCTCAGAGAGGCAAATGCAGTTGCATATAGAACTTTTTTTTTAATTTTATTTATTTTGTATGTGTATGAATGTACTGTCTGCATGTAGGTTTGTACACCCGTGTCGTGCAATGCCAGGGAGGTCAGAAGAGGGTCTTGGATTCCCCTGGAACTGGAGTTCTCCTGGAATTGGAGTTACAGACGGTTCTTAGCCACCATGTGGGTGCTGGGCATTGAACCTGGGTCCTCTGCAAGAGCAGTCAGTGCTCTTAACCACTAGGCTATCTCTCCAGTCTACATATAGAACTTTTTGTGCCTACTTTTTAATATAAACATTTATTACTATTGTAGGAAGCATATAGGTCCAAGAGATGAATGATACTTGGGGGAGATTCCTATACTTTGGGAAGATGATGATTTGCTTAAAAAATTCATGGAAACCAGGTGTTGTGGCATAATGCTGTAATCCTAGCCATCTCAAGGCAGAGGCGGACAGATCTTTGTGAGATTCAGGCCAGCCTGGTTTATATAGTGAGTTTGAGTTCTAGGCCAGTTGGGGCTTCAGAGCAACCCTGTCTCAAAACAAAACAACAAAAAAAGGAAACAAACAAAAAATGTACTGTTTCATGTTGAGGTAAACAGATGGAAACACATATGTGTGGAAATCCGTTCTGTATCCAATATACCGGTTTAGATGACAGAATATTGATAATGTTGCCATGCTAAGTATAACTAATGGAAAAAATTCTTCCTATTTCACATGTGAAAGTGATGTGGTGTAGAACTTTATTTTTCTGTATGCTTATTGTAATAAAGAAATGGAATGGGGAGGAATATAATAAAAAATTATCATGTGGAATACTGTAGCTGAGATATAGGTCAAGACTTTATCATCACATCTTTGAACTAAAGCAAGGTAATGAGACATGTCTTAGCTCTACAGTACCTACTAGTGACACTTTCTATATTTATTCAGGAAAGATTACAATGTACACAGTAAGGATTAGCAGACTTTTTTTTTAATTTTTATTTATTTTTTATGTGCATGAATGTACTGTCTGCATGCAGGTCTGTGCACCCATGTCGTGCAATGCCGCAGATGTCAGAAGAGGGTGTCAGATTCCCCCGGAACTAGGGTCAAAGACGGTTCTCAGCCCTCATGCGGGTGCTGGGAATCGAACCTGGGTCCTCTGCAAGAGCAGTTGGTGCTTTCAACCACTAGGCCATCTCCCCAGCCCCAGCAGACAGACTTTTACATTTGTATTGCATGAAAAAGATTTAATGAGTCAAGGATGAGTCCTAGAAAATGCTTTTTATATTCTTTTAGATGTTCTTGAAGTGACTGCCATGATGGAAACCATCCACAGTAATGACAAGAGACATCTGGGGCAAATTGGAATCACAAATAGCAAGAAATTCAATGAAGAGATTGAAGTAAGTAAAAGAGTTAATATAAGGGCTGGAGAGATGGCCTAGCGGTTAAGAGCGCCGACCGCTCTTGCAGAGGACCCGGGTTCGATCCCCAGCACCCACATGGCGGCTGAGAACCGTCTAAAGCTCCAATTCCAGGAGAACTCCAGTTCCAGGGGAATCCGAGACCCTCTTCTGACCTCCGCGGCATTGCACGACACGGGTGCACAGACTTGCATGCAGACAGTACATTCATACACATACATAAATAAATAAAATTAATAAAAAAAAATTAAAAAAAAAAAGAGTTAATATAAGATCCTAACATATTTCAGATCTGAAATATAGAGACTGGAAACTTTGAGAATATTTACTCAAGAACTTTACTGAGGACTAGAGAGATTTGTTAGTTGGCAAAGTGCTTGGTGTAGAGTTATCAAGGTCTGAATTTGTATTCTCAGTACTCATGTATAACATTAGCTTCTTTAACATGCCCCTATACCCAAGAACTTGGAAGACAGAGAGATCAGGATCCCCATGAACTGTCTATCCTAACTAGTAAGTTTCATAGGTTCAGTGACATGTGGCTAGTGATTTAGGGAAGCATTCTTTACCAATACTAGAAAGAGCATGTTAGGAAAACTCCTGTAGCTGTAAGAAATATAACCAATTATTCTTTCTCCAGACAGACCTAAAAATGCAACAGAAAGTCCAGCTGAAAAAGTCCTCTGAAGGTAAAGGATGTATGAAGATTCTTTACGAGAAGTCTTGTCAAAGCAGGAATCAGATGTCTCATTCAAGTATGAAAGATTTCAGTTATAAATCAGCTTTTATTCAATGTCAAAGAGTGGTGATACCTTATGAGCATAAAGAATTCAATAATACTTTGTCCTTTGAATCACAACTCATTGCACATCAGGCATCTCATACAGGGGAGAAGCCATATGAATGTACAAAATGGGAGAATATTTTCTACTACAAGTCAAAATTTATCCAACATCAGACTTCTTGTGCAGATGAGAAGCCCCATGAATGTACAGAATGTGGGAAATCATTCTACAGTGAATCTAATCTTGATGAACATGAGAGCACACAACCAGGTGAAAAGCCACATCAGTGTCCAGAATGCAGAGCAGCTCTCTCATTCAAGTCAAATGTCATTCAGCAGCAGATAACTGGTAAAGTTGAGATCACTTTTGAAGATAAACAGTGCAACATAGACTTTGATAAGCCTGAGATCACTATGCATCAGAGAACTCATACAGGAGAGAAGCCCTTTCAAGGTACAGAATGTGGGAAAGCCTTCTGTGGAAACTCTGACCTTACTGTACATCAAACAACTCATAGAAGTCAGAAGTCCTATGAATACAAGCAGTGTGGAAAAGCCTTCCACCAAATGAGTACTCTCAAGGTGCATGAAAAAACACATACACGTGAGAAACCCTATGAATATAAGCAGTGTGGAAAAGCCTTCTGCCAAATGTCTGGTCTCGGGGTGCATGAAGGTGTTCACAGAGGTGAGACACCCTATGAATGTCAGCAGTGTGGAAAAGCCTTCAGGAAAGTGTCTGCTCTCATGGTACATGAAAGAACTCATACAGGTGTGAAGCCCTATGAATGTCAGCAGTGTGGAAAAGCCTTCAGGAAAGTGTCTGCTCTCAAGGTACATGAAAGAACTCATACAGGTGTGAAGCCCTATGAATGTAAATGGTGTGGAAAAGTCTTCTCTCAAGTGTCTCATCTTAAGGCACATGAAAGAACTCATACAGGTGAGAAGCCCTATGAATGTAAGCAGTGTGGAAAAGCCTTCTGCCACGTGTCTTCTCTTAGGATTCACCAAAGAACTCATACAGGTGAGAAGCCCTATGAATGTAAACAGTGTGGAAAAGCCTTCAACCTAATGACTACTCTCAAGGACCATCGAAGTACTCATACAGGTGAGAAGCCCTATGAATGTAAGCAGTGTGGAAAAGCCTTCAACCTAATAACTACTCTCAAGGACCATCGAAGTACTCATACACGTGAGAGGCCCTATGAATGTAAGCAGTGTGGAAAAGCCTTCTGCCAAATGTCTGCTCTAAGGGTTCACCAAAGAACCCATACAGGTGTGAAGCCCTATGAATGTAAATGGTGTGGAAAAGCCTTCTCTCAAGTGTCTCATCTTAAGGCACATGAAAGAACTCATACAGGTGAGAAGCCCTATGAATGTAAGCAGTGTGGAAAAGCCTTCAGGAAAGTGTCCGCTCTCATGGTACATGAAAGAACTCATACAGGTGAGAAGCCCTGTGAATGTAAACAGTGTGGAAAAGCCTTCTCTCAAGCATCTCATCTTAAGGTACATCAAAGAACTCATACAGGTGAGAAGCCCTATGAATGTAAGCAGTGTGGAAAAGCCTTCTGCCATTTGTCTACTCTCCAGGTACATGAAAGAATTCACACTGGTGAGAAGCCCTATGAGTGTAAACAGTGTGGAAAAGCCTTCTCTCAAGTGACTCATCTTAAGGTACATGAAAGAACTCATACAGGTGAGAAGCCCTATGAATGTAAGCAATGTGGAAAAGCCTTCTGCCAAATGTCTGCTCTCAGGGTGCATCAAAGAATTCATACAGGTGAGAAGCCCTATGAATGTAAGAATGTGGAAAAACCTGCCAGGAAATGACTGCTTTTAAGGTACATGAAAGAACTCATACAGGTGAGAAACCCTATGAATGTAAGCAGTGTGGAAAAGCCTTCAGACAGTTTCTTCTCTTAGGATTCACCAAAGAACTCATACAGGTGAGAAGCCCTATGAATGTAAGCAGTGTGGAATAGCCTTCAGCCAAGGGTCTGCACTCAAGGTACATGAAAGAATTCACACAGGTGAGAAGCCCTACGATTGTAAACAGTGTGGAAAAGCCTTCTTTCAAGTGTCTCATTTTAAGGAACATAAAAGAACTCAGACAGGTGAGGAACACTATGAATGTAACCATTGTGGAAAAGCCCTCTGCCATTCATCTACTCTCAAGGTACATGAAAGAATTCACATAGGTGAGAAGCCCTATGAATGTAAACAGTGTGGAAAAGCCTACTACCGCTAGTCACAGCTCACCCAACATGAGAGAAATCATATAAGATAGAACCTCTAAGAATGCACAGAATATAGGAAAGCTTTCCACTTAAAATCACATCTCTTTGCATACTGGGAACACACAAGCAAGAGGAAAGCCCTGTAAGTGTACAGAATATAATAAATTTTTCTGCTGCACATCAAATCTATTCAACATCTGAAGTCTCATTTGGGTTAGAAGTCCTATGAATGGGGCTGGAGAGATGGCCTAGCGGTTAAGAGCGCTGACCGCTCTTACAGAGGATCTGGGTTCGATCCCTAGCACCCACATGGCGGCCGAAAACCATCTGAAACTCCAATTCCAGGAGAACTCCAGTTCCAGGGGAATCCGACACCCTCTTCTGACCTCCGTGGCATTGCACAACACGGGTGCACAAACCTGCATGCAGACAGTACATTCATACACATACAGAAATAAATAAAATTAAAATTAAAAAAAAGAAGTCCTATGAATGTACGTCATGTAGGAAAACTTTCCACTTCATTTCACATCTCATTATTAATCAGAAAACTCAGAGATGAGGGGCCTTATCAATCTATAGAATGAAATTTTTTTTCTCCAAGAAAACTCATAAAACTGAGAATGTGAATCAATGTATGTAATCTAGGAAAGCTTTCTTGTGTAAGTCATATCTCAACATTATACAGCTGAAAGAGGTGAGATGTACTTTGAAAGTAAACTCAAAAAAAAAAGAAAAAAGAAACTAAACGCTTGCCAGGCATGGTAGCGCACGCCTTTAATCCCAGCACTTGGGAGGCAGAGGTAGGCGGATCTCTGTTAGTTCAAGGCCAGCCTGGTCTACAGAGTGAGTTCCAGGCCAGGCGGGGATATAGAGAGACCCTGTGTCAAAAAGACCAAAAAAGAATGAAAGAAACTAAACACTGCAGAAAAATCAGTAACAGCAAGTCACACCTCTCACAATATTTGAAATTTCATATGTAAATGAGAATCTGTGAAATATACTGAATAGCAAGAATGGTTTCTTACTCATATAATGTCAATTTCAACATCAGATAACACAAATGAGAAGCTCTAACAATGAGAAGTTCTAACTATGCAAAAAAGCTTTCTGCTGCAAGTTGAACTTTTCTGGACATCAGATACTTAAAAAGGTGAGATTGCCTATGAATTTGCGTATTTCAGGAAACCTTTCTATTGCAAGATGTACCACATTCAACATTGTGTTTCTTCTCATGAGTGAAAAAGCATGTAAGAATGCCTGAAAACTGGCTACTACCTGTCATTTGTAAAATGTCATTAGACAGTGCATATATGTGAGAAGACTGATGAATGTAAAGAAAACTTTGTACTGTAACTCTGACCTGACCCAATATTGGTGAACCCCTAGAGTTATGAAACACCAAAGGTTAACATTTTTGGACTAATTTATACTGCAGTCCTTTCTCTACATAAAGAATTTACTCTTGTGAAAAACTATGAAGTAAAAGAATGTAAGAAAGCTTTCTCAAACCGTCTGTTGAGTAACACTAAATGTAAACAATACAGGAATGTTTCCTAACCTAATGGGCCATCATAACATTTCTGAAAAGTCATTCATGTAAAGGAGGCCATGGAGTTAATGAAAAATGACACAGTCAAAATAGGAACCAGGCCTCTACATTACATACCTGAGATAGGTGAGTTACCATGTATAAGAAATCATTTAGTGAGATATATTAATACATGCTTTCAGTCCATGATCAATTTTATCTTGCTGACCAGCCCAACCTACAGAAAAATGGTCAAGTCCAGGTTCAACAGAGTCTCTACCTCAAGAAAAAAAAGTGGAATGTAATAGAGTGGTACACCCTCCATTAACCCATGAGTATGCATTCATGAACACATAAGCACACATGTGTACATATGTATACATGCACAAAATTTGTATATATCATGAAATTGTTGAATGCAGTGCCAGCAATTGAAGTTGAATTATGTTTTAATTTGTTGGTTATGTGTTGTTGTGAGCTTCTCCAGACAGATGTCAATGGATCCTCCTGGGGGAGAGTGTCACCAGTGGCTTCTGCCCAGGGACTTGTCCCTTTCACAGAAATAGCAAGCATCTATAGGTAGCTTGTAGTCTCAGTGCAAGCTTATAGTATCAGTCACGTGCCATCCACAGCCAAATCAGGTTTAGGCTGGAGGGCTGATGGCTGCCCCTTAAGGCCTCTTGTCTTTTGATAACTCCACAAGTCAGCGTTTATGATCCCAAGACTTGAACTTCAGACTGAAACAACCCATGTCTGATAGGCTTACTGTTACACACACCTGAAATAATGGACAGGGGATCTTGCTAGATGGTATAGGTAATGAAGAGTCCATTTATTATGTGCAGCAAATCACTTAGGCAGAACGATATCATCTCCCAGTGGCCAATACCCCACCCCCTACCTCATGTGCTGTATACATCACATGCTGCTGCTCTCCCCCTCATCATATGCTGTATCACTGGCTACTGCTCTTCTTCTACACATGTGCAGGTAGGCCATTAGGATAATGCTGGTGGCCACATGTGGCCTGCATCCCACCCTTTTGATTTTAATTTGTCTGGAAAGCAGGTGAGCCCACGGGAGAGATTAGCATCACAAAGGTACCTGGGTTTTGAGTAGCCAGCTAGTCAAACCTGTTTTGAGTGTGTGGAAGGGGTGGGAGATGAGTATAAAAAGCAGACCTGAGGTTTTTTAATTTTATAGGCTAAGACATTATTTTCCAAATAAACCATGACTTGAACCAGTTATTAAAAACAGGTAAATACACAAAGGCAATACACATAGAATGTCATGGAAATCTAATGAGCAAGCATCTATGTCCAAGTCTTTTACAACCCACGGTCCTCATAGTCCATGTGGTGAGTCTTGTATGCAGAAGCATGTCGATCAAATAAGAGTCTAGTCCATGTTGTTGTGATCTCACATTTACCCCCCATCTCCTTAGCCTTCACATTCTGATACACCTCCTCTTCCACAAGTTGTTCCCTAGGCTTTGGGGAAAGGGGTAAAAATGGGTGAGAAGCAAAACAGTCCATTTTTTTGAGGTGTCACTTTGGTCTCTCTAGTCTGTCCAGACTTTTCTTTACATAGGTTGGCAGTTTATCCAGGGGTTCCTTGCTTTTTTTTTTTTTTTTTTTTTTTTTTTTTTTTTTTTTTTT
>VZQC01000611.1:1053096-1069983 GCA_009823505.1 Rhizomys pruinosus
TTTTTTTTTTTTTTGGTATTTTCAGGGTCTCCCTGTAGCCCCAGCTGTCCTGGAACTCACTCTATAGACCAGGCTGGCCTTGAACTCACAAAGATCCACCTGCCTCTGACCACCTGCCTCTGCCTTCCGAGTACTAGGATTAAAGGCATGTGCTATCACGCCTGGATAGGGGTTCCTTTCTGCAGCCATTAAAGGCTGAGGCTAAGAACCGCAAAGAAAGGGGCTGGAGAGTTGGCCTAGCGGTTAAGAGTGCCAACCGCTCTTACAGAGGACCCGGGTTCGATCCCCAGCACCCACATGGCGGCCAAGAACCATCTGAAACTCCAATTCCAGGAGAACTCCAGTTCCAGGGGAATCCGACACCCTCTTCTGACCTCCGCGGCATTGCACGACATGGGTGCACAGACCTACATGCAGACAGTACATTCATACACATACAGAAATTAAAAACAAAAAAAGAACCACAAAAAAAAAGAAGTTCGATTCCTTTCTTAATTCCTAATAAAACATTAATAGTGAGAGATACAGGCCCTTAACCAACATTAATTATCCTGACAAGTTTTTATTGTGGCCTATCATATCTCTTAGTCACTAGAAGGTGCAAGCTTATAGTATCAGTCATGTGTAATTAACTTTTGGGGCATACAAATATGAGGCTGCCGCTAACTACACAACTCTCCAGGCAGGTGAGGTGTAGCTGAAGCATCCTGCTTTTTTCTTTGTGTACTATACAATACTCTCTGAAGGCCAACTGTTGGCTTGCAAGGCAAGGTTTCTGAACATTCTTTTCATGCTAACAGCATGTCTTCAAGCAGTAGAGTTTTACTGCCTTTTACAGTCAAGTATGTCCTACACACAGCATCATGGAGGGAAGATGTATATAGCTCCCCCTGTTGGTTTTGTAACTGTTCCTTTGAAGTTTTATGCATTGTCTCAACAATGCCTTGGCCCTGGGGGTTGTAAGGAATGCTAATCATTAGTGTTCCTTGCCAGGCCTGGAGCTGCAGGCAAAAACAAGCAAACCAAATACTTGTGGCCCCTCTGGGCACTCTCCCAACCTCTGAGATCCTTCCTAAAAGGCTGCAAGGTGGAGACAAATGCTTGAGCCAATGCCACCATCTCAGAAATTCTCATGCCAGTATCTTTTGTAGCAATGATCCAGCCCTTGAGTGGTTTAGAATGAACCAAACACATAGCTGTGTTATAGTCAGCATTGGCACCTTCATATACTAGGTCCTTAATCAAAGATTTACAGGCTTCCCCCTGAGAAACCTTTCTACTGCTTCAGTAACCCGGACAAGGAAATGGGTAAAATCTTCCTTACACTGTTGGCACAGCTGGGAGAATGAGGCAGACCCCCTCCACCCCCCCTGAGGGAGGGAGTTGTCTTCAAGCCCTCACAGTGCAAGTGCACACCTGATCAAATGTTTACAGTGAACTCCGGGCTTGCTCTATGGGTTTCTCAAAAATTGGCCTTCTCCCTGGAACTTATGCTTGTTAATTTGTACCCCAAGAGTATTATGCTCAGCCTGTTGTTCACATTGGTCAGAAAAAAGGACTTAAATATTAAGAACTGACTGGGCAATAAGACAGTCCTAACCATGTGCTTCCAGTCATAAGGAGTGTTGAAACCAACAAAGATAGTGTCCAGGAGGCTCTCCACATATGGGGTGCAGGGCCCATCTTTAGAAATGGCTTCTTAGTGGTGCTTGAGGGTAGTATCCTCATGAGGATTCTGAATGAGTGGACACTGTTGGGTAGGTTACACATAACTGGAAAAATCTCTAAAACTTGGGTAGAGTGGAGAGGAGTAAATCCCCTCTTGTGCTCTCCCTGAGAACTCAGACTGTGAGAGAACTGAGCACCTGACAGGTGTCTCAAGTCTGAGGAAGCCAAGTGAGCAGCCAGGGGCCAACTGAGGAGTGGGTGAAAGTTTGCAAGAGGGAGCAGGCTTCTGAGGCCCCTCAAGATGTATCAAAATATCATGCCAGCACCATGCACAGGCACATCAGCACAGCCAATATGAGGAGGACTCCCCCTGCTTTCATTCTTAGTCTGGGCCAGATTCAGAGATGTTAATCTGTTTCCATCCCAAAATTCGGAAACTAAAAGTCACAGCAGAAAAGATGTAAGGCCAGGGATCACAATCAAAAATATGTACCAGAATGGGAAATACAGTTCCCTTAAAAAGAACATTTCCCGTTTTTGAACTCACCAAATAGCTTCAGTGCGCCATGTTCAGGTGCCCAGGTGTTGCACGCTTCCTCAGACAGATGTCACTCGATCCTGCTGGGGGAGATTACCACCAGTGGCTTCTTCCCAGGAGACTGGCAAGTTTCATGGGTACTGGCTAGCTACAGAACTATTTACTCTGCAGTGAAATCTGGGTGTCTGGTTGCCCCTCAGATTTAGGCCAGACGGTTGACAGCCCCCTCTTAAGGCCTTGCATGTTTTGATAACTCCACAAGTCAGGGGGTTGATGACCCCAAGGCTCAAATTTCAGACCAGTGGATGATGGCCATTCTCCAATCTTACCCACTAACAAAATAACCCAAGTCTGATAAACATACTATTATGCACGTGTGAAATAACAGACTGAGGATCTAGTTAAATGGTAAAAGTAATGAAGAATACATTTATTGTATGCAGCGAATCACTTATATAGGCAGAACGATGTCATCTCCCAGCAGCCAATCCCAGAACCCCTGCATCACAAGCTGTATACATCACGCCCTGCATTATGTGCTGGGGTTCTCTTCCACAGGGTGGGTTCAGATAGGGATGTGCAGGTAGGCAAGTAAGATAATGCCAGTGGCCTGGCATTATGTGCCCTGGATTCACCTACAATGTGTACGATTCAGAATGAACACATTCAAATACAAGCCACTAAAGACATACATTTTCAGGCCAAAATCCATTCTCTTGGTGAATTTCTAGTCAGTGCTAAAGCGTCAGAGTCGAGACTGGGTCTACTGGAGAGAGGGCAGTCCTGTGATAAACAATTTACAGTGTTTCTTACATCACCAAGTATGTATTATGCATAGTTGGATTTTGCATAATGTTGAGAGACCTTAGCAGCAGAACCACATGGAATATGTACATTCACTTTGTTGACATAGTGACTGACTTGAAGGGCATTAACCTCAGTGATATCCTGTATACCAATCCATATATGCATTATTATTGTGGTCCCCAGGATTCACAAATCATATATAAATAATTTAGTGTCCTGGATAACTTTTTTTCAGTATGCTCAAATATCTAGCAGATAATTTAGACAAGCCTTCATTATTAAACTTTCTGTTGCTATGATGAAAATATCATGACCAAAACAACTTAAGGAAGTTTATTTTGGCTTAGAGTTCCACTGGGATCAGAGGCCATCCTAGAGAGAGGGGTATTAACAAGTGGGAGGCATGGTAGCAGGAACAAGAAGCTGTGTGCTCACAATCTTGGAAAGCAAACAGCAAGCACAATGAGTGAACTAGAATCGGGACAAGGCAATGAATTGGCAAAGCCTGCCCTAGTGACCTACTTCATCCAGTACAACTAGACCTTGTAAATAGTCCATGACTTTCCAAAGAGTGTCACCATTTGGGGATCAAGTTTTGAAATATTTGAGTCTAGGGGCAGTATTTCTCATGCAATCCCATTCTACTTTCTTGTCCATACAGACACATGGCCAGCTCATAATGCAAAGATCATTTAGTTCAACTTAACCCCATCAGCCAGGTTTGAAGCACAGGCAAGATCTGTGAAATCAAGAACAGCCTGTCTATATAGTGAGTTCCAGGCCAGCTGAGGCTATCTTTAAAAACATCCCCATAGTCTTTTTTTTTAAATTTTTTATTTATTTCTGTATGTGTATGAATGTACTGTCTGCATGCAAGTTTGTGCACCCGTGTCGTGCAATGCCGCGGAGGTCAGATGAGGGCGTGTCGTGCAATGCCGCGGAGGTCAGAAGAGGGCATCGGACTCCCCTGGAAGTGGAGTTCTCCTGGAATTGGAGTTTCAGACGGTTCTCGGCCGCCATGTGGGTGCTGGGGACCAAACCCGGGTCCTCTGTAAGAGCGGTTGGCACTCTTAACCGCTAGGACATCTCTCCAGCCCCCATCCTCATAGTCTTTTACAGCTTCATTAGTATTCCAAAGTCCCCTGAGATCAAAAGCAATTTCATAACTATAATCCTCTGTTGAATAAAATAAAAGTTACATATTTCCAGGATACAATGTCAAAGAACATAATTCCCTATTCCAAAGGGAGGAATGGAGTGTAGTGGGGAAATAAGGGACCAAAGTAAGACTGAAAACTGGCAGGACAAATGCCAACTCTAGCTCCATGTCCAGTGTCAGGCACTTATTTACAAGGGCTGAGATGACTCTTCCCCTTCCAGCTTTGTTACCTGCCAGGTAGATCTCAGGGAATAAGGCAGGGTAGTGCAGAGGCTACACTGACAGATCCTCACATAGAAGAATCCAGCCCCGTTTCCATGAAGTGTGAGAGTCTGTAACTTGAGGTTGAATGAAGGAGGTACTTGTGCAGGCTCCCAGCTAGCAGGCAAAAGTGCCAGAGGCTTTACTGTTCCCTCATGAAAACTCCCTAAGCTCGATTCTGCCACAATGTGATGACTCCAGTGGGAAACGAGGGCAGGGAGATAGATGCATAGGAGGCAGAAAGAAACACCAAAGCCTGTGTGCTGGATTGTCTCTACAAACAGCCGAGGACTGGTTCAGCACCTCAGAGTGTTTCTTATTCTTCTCCAGGACCTGAGTTTCGGTCCCAGCACTCATGTCACGAGGCTCCCAAGTGCCCATAACTTTCAGCTTTAGAGGATCTAATGCCTTCTGACCTCTGTAGGCACCCCCATGGCCCACACAGAAATAAAATTTAATTAAATAAATAAAAATTCTAGACACTTGGGGTAGCAAGGTAACTTTCCAATAAAGGCCCTTGCTGCCAGACATGAAGACCTGAGTTTCGGCTCTGCCCACATAGTAGAAGGAAAGAATTGCCTCCTACAAGTTATTTTCAGTTCTCTACATGCATGTTGGCAGGCATGAACTCAAACACACCACACTACACACACACAGAAGAGAGAGGAACAGAGAAAATGCAAAATAAATAATGTCCAAAACAGTGCTGGATAAATAAATTTTGAGGAAGTGAAGCATTCAAGAAAACTAAACAGGCAGGATTTAATGGTTGAGTGAGGTCATCAGATTGTGACAGAATCCCCTCCTGAGAACCACTCATTGGAAATGGTGAGACCCTCCTTTTCCCACCTGGCTTGGACATGGCCAGAGGGTGCAGAGACCATATCTCCAGCTAAGAAGCTGAGAAGGACCTTAGAGGAGACAGAGTTGGAAGCTCTCATTTTCTTGAAGGGAAATCAGAGCTGTATGTTCTGTTAGCCATTCTCATGTTCTCTATTAATTGTTTCAGAATGGTTTCTTCCACAACCTAACAATTTTGCTCTGTTCGTTTTGCTTTTGTATATGTTTGTTTGTTTGTTTGTTTGTTTTGGGGTGTGTTACTTGATGCTCCTTTTTGTTTATTAATGCTGGAGTCATACCCAGGACCTTAAACATAGACAAATGGTTGACTGTTACACTACAATCACAACTGCCTTCTTGGTTTTTAGAGACAAGTTTTCCCTATGTATCTCAAGGTGACCTTGAATTCCTGATCTTCCTGCCTTCACTGCCCAAGTGCTGGGATTACAGTTGTGTGCTACCACAGCTGGACTGGAAGGAAAATTTACTTTGTGCATAGTCTGTATTGGCAGGATTAACTTGTTTTGGTCCTCACAACTACCCTATGGGGCATGTATTTTGCCTCATTTTATAGATAAGGACACAAGCCAAAAGACTACAAATCACTTGTCCAGGATTACAAAGCTGGTAAATGGTAGAATTGGAATTCAAATGTGAACACCATTTTGTGTTTTTGTTGTTTCCTTTCTTTTGAGACAGGTCACACTAAGTAGCCTGGCCTGTTTTCAAATTTGTGATCCTTGTGCCTCAGTCAAGGGCATGGATAAAGGGCATGTGCTACCATGCCAGATCAACACAAATTACTTGGTAGTTTCCTGTGTTAATTCAGTTCTATTGCTATAAATAGCATGATCAAAAACAACATAAGTAAGAAAGGGTTTGTTGTAGCTTATGGTTACAGAGGGACAGTGTCCATAATGTTGGGGAAGGCATGACATGGCATGGTGGGTGGCAGGAGCAGGAAGCTAGCTGATCACATTTCATCTGCACACCAGAAGCAGAGAGAGCAAGCAGGAAGTGGAGTAAGGCTACAAATGAGGACCCTGGTAACCCAGATATGGTTGTCTTCTTTCCCTCTCTGGAATCCTTGTGTCCTACTTCCAACCTTCTCATACCCTGAGCCACACCTATCACAATCCTCTATGGTGACATCATCATTTGCCACTGTCCATTTACAATCCTCTGCTATCTCATCTTACTGTTGCATCACAGTGGTCCACTATACCATCATCATTCTCCATTGTCTTGACACAGTGTGCCAATGGCACATTTCAGCACTGCAATGGTCCACTCTTCTACCAGAATGATCAATTATTACATCACGAACATTCCTAGTCCATCACATTGATCCCCTGTCTCATTACAAGGTCAGTTGTAGAATCACAGTGGTCAACTGTCACATCAGAATATTTACCTGACTATTCACAATGCTCTATTGTTACATCAAACTGGTAATAGTCTTATTATAGTGCTCTTCTCACATAGTCCTATTGCATAGTCTTCTCACAATGATCCATATTTTCAGAACAATGGAACACTGTACTATCACAATCCTCCATTTATACATCACANTCTATCAAAATATTCTCTGTGTCATCACAATGCTTCATTGCTGGGTGACAAGATCAACTATCCAATGACAGTGCTCCACTGTTTCATCACAATTCTCCACAGTGTATAATAATGTTCCATTTTTGCATCACAAAGGTCTTCTGTCCATTCAAAATGCTAATTGTTACATGACAATGATCTACTCTACCTCACAATATTGGACTATCTTATCACCATACTCCATTTTGCATCACAATGTTGTATTCTATAACAAAGACCCCTTCTCTCATCACCATTCTCCATTGTTGCCTCACAACAGTCAACTGTCTTTAGATAGTGCACCATTTTACAATCGCAATGGTGATTACATGACTGATCACAATCCACCATTTTGCATCGCTTAGCAGTGGTGTACTTTCCCATGACAATCCTCCCCTGTCTCATAACAATGCTCAATTGTTGAGTTACAGTGGTCTACTGTCCTATCACAATGGTTCTCTGTCCCATCACAATGATCCACTACTGTCTTCTCAGGATGGGCAGTTGTTACATCACAGCTGTGAATTGTACCATCACAGTGTTCCATTGTTATATTACAATGGTCCATGTGGTATTCAGAATCCTCAATTGTAGCATCCTTATGGTCCACTGTCCTAACCCATGGCCCTATTTTCTATCTTAGTGATCCATTTCCTATCACTTTGCTCCATTGTTGCAAGAAAATGGTCCACTGTAATAGCAGTTCTCAATTGTCTCATCACAGTGTTCCTCTATCTCATCACAATGGTCCATTCTTCTATTACCATGCTTCACTGTTATAGTAAAATGTTTCCCTGTCCAATCATAATGTACACTCTCTCATCACAATGGGCAACTGTGAAATCACAATGGTCTGCTGTATCATCACAATGGCACATTATATTTTCATATGGCTTCATGTTACACCACCATGCTCCACTATTTCATCTCAATGCTCCACTATTTCATCACAATGCTCCATTTTTACCTAACAATTGATGCTACTTTTATGAGAATGATTTATTGTTGCATCAAAATGATCCAGTGTCCCATCAAAATGCTCCACTATCTCATAAAAATGCTTCATTTTTGCATCCCAGTGCTGGATTGGTGCATCCCACTGGTTCACTGTCCTAAAATAAAGCTCCATTGTTGCATCACAGTGATCCATTTTCCTATGACAATGGTCCATTGTCCCATCACAATGCTACATTGTCACGCTGACTTATCACAATGATACATTATTAGATTGAAGTGGTCCACTGTCCCATCAAAATGCACCTCTGCTGAATCACAATGCTCCATTGCCATATCTCAGTGGTCTAATGTCCTATCAAAATGATCTGCTGTGTCACAATGAACCACTTTCCTACTACAATCCTCTATTTTCTCATCATGATTCCACATTGCTACATGAGTACTGCACTGTCTTATCTCAATGCTCTCTTCTCTCATACTGGTTCATTGTCCCATCACAATGCTCCAGTGTCACCTCAGAGTGCTCCATTGTTGCATCACAAAAGTCCACTGTACATCCAGATTGCTGAATTTTTGTGTGATAATGTTCCACTGTCCTGTTTCAGTGCTGTGCTTTCTCATCCCAGTGCTCAGTTGTTACATCCTGATTATCCACAATCCCATTACAATGATAATCTGTCTCATAAAATACCACCCTTTCCAGAACAGTGCTTCATTGTTGCATCTCGTGCTCCATTCTCCCATAACATGCAGTGCTGCCTCTTCACAGTGGTGAAGTGTATCACACATGCTCCACTTTCTCATCCCAGTGCTCCGTTGTTTCTGAATAGACTCCCATGGATGAACTGCACTGAAGGACATCTGGGAAAAATACTTTTTTTGAGACAGGGTTCTCATTGCCTCATCACGATGCTGCATTGTTCCATCTAACTTCTCTGTCGTTCAAGCCCACTGATCTCCCGTCTCATCCTAATTCTCAACTGTTCTATTCCAATGGTCCAATGTTTCATTAAAATTTTCCATTGTTGCATGTCAATAATTGACAGTGTTCTAGGACTAGTCCATTTCTGTAGACTACTGGTTCAATATTCTATATCACTTTCCTTTGTTGCAACAAAATTCCAAACTGTTCAATAAAATACTCCAACTTCTCATGACAGCACTCCATTATTTCATCACAATGGTCCACTGTCCTATCACGATGCTCCTCTGTACCATTATAATTCTCCGTTTTCTTCACTGTGTTCAACTGTTCCATCACAGTGTTTCAATCTACTGTATCAATGTTCCATTGAGAGTATGGTTGCACCACAATACTCTATATGAAAATGTTCTATTGTTGCATCAGAATGGTCCACAGTCCAATCAAAATGCTCCATTGTTACAAAACAATGATTTGTTGCCCATAATCATACTCCACTATCATATTCCAGTGGTCTATTGTTACATCACATTGGTCCACTGGAACATTACCATACTCAACTATCTCTACATAATGCTCTATTGTTACATCAAAGTGGTTGACTATGATGATGAAGCATTTTTGGATAACAGTCATTCACTCTCCTATCAAAATATTCTTCTGTGTCATCACAATGCTTCATTGCTGGGTGACAAGGTCAACTATCCAATGACAGTGCTCCACTGTTTCATCACAATTCTCCACAGTGTATAATAATGTTCCATTGTTGCATCACAAAGGTCTTCTGTCCATTCAAAATGCTAATTGTTACATGACAATAATCTACTCTACCTCACAATATTGGACTATCTTATCACCATACTCCATTTTGCATCACAGTGTTGTATTCTATAACGAAGACCCATTCTCTCATTACCATTCTCCACTGTTGCCTCACAACAGTCAACTGTCCTTAGATAGTGCACCATTTTACCATCACAGTGGTGATTACATGACTGATCACAATCTACCATTTTGCATCACTGTTTTCCATTGTCTCATCATAATGTTCCGTATCTCTTTGTCCTCTGTCCTATCACAATGCTCGACTCTCTTCAAAATAGTTAAGTCTCTCCCTTCACACTCCTGCACTCTCCCATGACAATGCTCCATTGTTGCTTAGCAGTGGTGTACTGTCCCATGACAATCCTCCCCTGTCTCATAACAATGCTCAATTGTTGAGTTACAGTGGTCTACTGTCCTATCACAATGGTTCTCTGTCCCATAACAATGATCCACTACTGTCTCCTCAGGATGGGCAGTTGTTACATCACAGCTGTGAATTGTACCATCACAGCATTCCATTGTTATATTACAGTGGTCCATGTGGTATTCAGAATCCTCAATTGTAGCATCCTTGTGGTCCACTGTCCTAACCCATGGCCCTATTTTATATACTAGTGATCCATTTCTTATCACTTTGCTCCATTGTTGCAAGAAAATGGTCCACTGTAATAGCAGCTCTCAATTGTCTATCACTGTGTTCCTCTATCTCATCGCAATGGTCCATTCTTCTATTACCATGCTTCACTGTTATAGTAAAATGTTTCCCTGTCCAATCATAATGTACACTCTCTCATCACAATGGGCAATTGTGAAATCACAATGGTCTGCTGTACCATCACAATGGTACATTATATTTTCATATGGCTTCATGTTACACCACCATGCTCCACTATTTCATCTCAATGTTCCACTATTTCATCACAATGCTCCATTTTTACCTAACAATCGATGCTACTTTTATGAGAATGATTTATTGCTGCATCAAAATGATCCAGTGTCCCATCAAAATGCTCCACTATCTCATAAAAATGCTTCATTTTTGCATCCCAGTGCTGGATTGGTGCATCCCACTGGTTCACTGTCATAAAATAAAGCTCCATTGTTGCATCACAGTGATCCATTTTCCTATGACAATGGTCCATTGTCCCATCACAATGCTACATTGTCACACTGACTTATCACAATGATACATTATTAGATTGAAGTGGTCCACTGTCCCATCAAAATGCACCTCTGCTAAATCACAATGCTCCATTGCTATATCTCAGTGGTCTAATGTCCTATCAAAATGATCTGCTGTGTCACAATGAACCACTTTCCTACTACAATCCTCTATTTTCTCATCACAATTTCACATTGCTACATGAGTACTGCACTGTCTTATCTCAATGCTCTCTTCTCTCATACTGGTTCACTGTCCCATCACAATGCTCCAGTGTCACCTCAGAGTGCTCCATTGTTGCATCACAAAAGTCCACTGTACATTTAGATTGCTGAATTGTTGCGTGATAATGTTCACTGAAACTGTCCCGTTTCAGTGCTGTGCTTTCTCATCCCAGTGCTCAGTTGTTACATCCTGATTATCCACGATCCCATTACAATGCTAATTTCTCATAAAATACCACCCTTTCCAGAACAGTGCTTCATTGTTGCATCTCGTGCTCTATTCTCCCATAACATGCAGTGCTGCCTCTTCACAGTGGTGAAGTGTATCACACTGCTCCGCCTTCTCATCTCAGTGCTCCATTGTTTCTGAGTAGACTCCAGTTGATGAACTACATTGAAAGATATCTGGGAAAAAACACTTTTTTGGAGATAGGGTCTCCCTTTAGTCCCAGCTGGCTTGAAGCTCGAGATGTAGACCAGGCTGGCCTTGAACTCACAGCGATCCACCTGCCTCTGCCTCCCAAGTGCTGGGATTAAAGGTGTGCACCACCACGCCCAGCCTAAGATGGTTATTATCCACAATGTGGGTGCTGGAAATCGAACCTGGGTCCTCTGCAAGAGCAGTCAGTGCTGACCCCTGAGCCATCTCTCCAGTCCCAAGGGAAAAATACTTTACTGAACATGACTTACTATGTATGGCAGTGTGAGGTTCAGAATGGGTGGTGCCTGGATGGAGGACGGGATCAAAGTTTATTAAGAACTATCATATGAGGGGCTGGAGAGATGGCCTAGCGATTAAGAGCGCCGACTGCTCTTGCACAGGACCTGGGTTCGATACCCAGCACCCACATGGAGGCTGAAAACCGTCTGCTACTCCAATTCCAGGAGAACTCCAGTTCCAGGGGAATCTGATGCCCTCCTCTGACCTCCGCGGCATTGCACGACACGGGTGCACAAACCTACATGCAGACAGTACATTCATACACATAAATAAAAACATAAATAAAAAAAGTTTAAAAAAAAAGAACTATCATATGAAATGTACAAAAGCAAAAAAAAATGTACAAAAGCTCAAAAATATTTTAAAAGTTTTGTCTTAACCTCTAGTCTTATATAAACTAACTTAAGAGTCATCAAATGGCCAAGATCGTCTTCCTCTCCTTAACTGGAGCTGAGGCTCTGCACCTGTGCTTCCTCCTGCAGGCTTCGTTGGATCGCAGTGTAACTGGTGAAGTCATCCCAGAAAGCTACAATGTGCCACAGGAAGCTGTTTCCTCAGTGTGAATAGCTGTCATAGTCTTTGTTCCTTCTTCACCAGTGTTCTACTGCTTGTTCCACCTACTCTGGACACTTCACATGACATCACACAGACATATGATCCTCCAGCCACCCATGACTAGTCCATGACACATGACCACCACAATGGACATGCTCCTTCATTTATAGAACAAAGAAATGGGAACCATAGGCATGATTTTCATAAAATAGATACAATCTGGAGAAATGACTTTTAATTAAGCTTGAAAAACTCACTGAACCATATACTTTTGTGTCCTAGACACCTGATTTTATTTCCTGGGTACCTCAATTTGCTATTCCACCCCCCCAAATAATGAATGAATATGGATATGTGAGAAAATTAACATATGAAAGCACTGAAAGACAGGGTGCATAACTGGACCACAGGGTTCAGGTGTCCCATTACATGGCTCTACGCTCTCACCACAAAGGTCAACACTCTCTTCACAATGAGCTCCTGTTCTATCACAAGGTTCCATTCTGCCTCACACTGTTCAATTGTACCTTCACAATGCTCTACTGTCTCATCACAATGTTTCTTTGCCATCTCAAAAAGAACTACTGTCAGATAACTGTGCTTCACTCTCTCATCACAACACTCCACTGTTCCATCACAATTTTCTACTGCCCTATCACAATCCTCCCTTGTTCTATCACAATGCTTTATTGTCCTATCCCAATGCTCCATTATTAAATCACAATGGTCCCCTGTCCTTTCTAAATGATCCCCTGTCATATACCAATTCTCCCTTGCTCCATTTCAGTGGCTAACTATCCCCTCACAAAGCACACATCTCTATTTACAACACTCCATTTCTGCAACATATTTTTCCAATGTGTCATTAAAATCCTTCATTGTTACATAAGAATGATTTTGCATAAGAATGATCCACTGTGCCATCACAGCGTTGAACTGTTGCATCTCATGCTGCAGTCTCCCATCACACTCCTTCTGTCTCATCAAAATGCCCCATGTTGCATCTCAGTGGTCCACTGTCCTATCCCAATGCTCCACTTTCTTATCTGCATCACCTCTCTCCTACCACAATGCCCCATCGTTACATTCCATTGGCGCAATGTCATATACAATGCTCCACTTTCCCTCCACATTTTCTTAGACAATCCCCATTGTTTCATCACAATAGTCCAATGTCCTACCATAATATCCTATATCTACATAACAAGGCTCCCGTATCATAACAGTGCTTCATTGTTGCCTCACAAGATCTATTATCCCACTTCAATGCTCCACTGTCTAATCCACTGCTACATTTTTGCATCACAGAGGTCCACTGTCACATCACAATGCTCCACTATTTTATCTTAATGCTCCATTGCTGCCTCATAACTATGCTCAGTCTTTGCATCACAGTGATTGACTCTCATATCAAATGCTCCACTGTTTAATTATAGTGCTCTTTCATTGCTTACCAGATGGCTAATGTCCTACCACAATGGTCCATTGTTTTCTTACAGTGGTCCACTGTGGACCATTACAACATTACACTGTGTCATCACCATGCACCATTGCTGCATCAGAATGGGCCACTGTACCAACACAATGTCCCCATGTCTCATTACAAATCTCCATAGTTATATCGCTTTGGTCCACTGTATAGTCACAATGCTTACCTGTCACATCACAAAACTTAATTGTTATATCACTGTCCTGTCACAGTGTTTTATTAAATGCTAGAGTCCAGTATTTAGTTACATTGTTGCTCCATATGCCCATGACAATGGTCCGCCTTCCATTCACAATGGTCTCTTGTCTCATCATAATGCTCCACTGGTGCCTCAAATGGTCCACTCTCCTATCACAGTGCTTCACTCTCTCACCATATTCTTCCATTGTTGCATCACAATAGTCTAGTGTCCTAACACAATGCTCCATTCTCACATCCCAATGGCCCACTGCCCCATCTAAATGTTGTCCCTCTTTCATGGTAGTGCTCCATAGGTGATTTCAGTGCCCCACCATTACATCACGATTCTCCCCTCTCTCATCCCTATGTTCCATTATTGCTTCTAAATACTCCAATATCTCATCACAATTCTCAGTTGTTGCATTGNATGTGTCATTAAAATCCTTCATTGTTACATAAGAATGATTTTGCATAAGAATGATCCACTGTGCCATCACAACGTTGAACTCTTGCATCTCAATGCTGCAGTGTCCCATCACACTCCTTCTGTCTCATCAAAATGCCCCATGTTGCATCTCAGTGGTCCACTGTCCTATCCCAATGCTCCACTTTCTTATCTGCATCACCTCTCTCCTACCACAATGCCCCATTGTTGCATTCCACTGGTGCAGTGTCATATACAATGCTTCACAGTTTTACCAGAATGTTCCACTTTCCCTCCACATTTTCTTAGAAAATCCCCATTGTTTCATCACAGTAGTCCAATGTCCTACCATAATATCCTATATCTACATAACAAGGCTCCCGTATCATAACAGTGCTTCACTGTTGCCTCACAAGTTCTATTATTCCACTTCAATGCTCCACCGTCTAATCCACTGCTACATTTTTGCATCAAAGAGGTCCATTGTCACATCACAGTGCTCCATTATTTTATCTTAATGCTCCATTGCTGCCTCACAATGGTCTGATTTCACATCACAGTGGTTTTCTCTAACATTAAAGTCTTCCAATCTCGTACCATAACATTCCATATTCCCATCAGAATGCTTCATTGTCTCATAAAATCCTCCATTGTTGCATCACAATGCTCACCTGCCTCATAACTATGCTCAGTCTTTGCATCACAGTGGTTGACTCTCATATAAAATGCTCCACTGTTTAATTATAGCGCTCTATCATTGCTTACCAGACGGCCAATGTCCTACCACAATGGTCCATTGTTTTCTTACAGCGGTCCACTGTGGACCATTACAACATTCCACTGTGTCATCACCATGCACCATTGCTGCATCAGAATGGGCCACTGTACCAACATGATGTCCCCATGTCTCATTACAAATCTCCATAATTATGTCACTTTGGTCCACTGTATAGTCACAATGCTTACCTGTAACATCACAAAACTTAATTGTTATATCACTGTCCTGTCACAGTGTTTTATTAAAGGCTAGAGTCCAGTATTCAGTTACATTGTTGCTCCATATGCCCATGACAATGGTCCACCTTCCATTCACAATGGTCTCTTGTCTCATCATAATGCTCCACTGGTGCCTCAAATGATCCACTCTCCTATCACAGTGCTTCACTCTCTCATCACATTCTTCCATTGTTGCATCACAATAGTCTAGTGTCCTAACACAATGATCCATTCTTACATCCCAATGGTCCACTGCCCCATCTAAACATTGTCCCTCTTTCATAGTAGTGCTCCATAGGTGATTTCAGTGCCCCACCATTACATCACGATTCTCCCCTCTCTCATCCCTATGTTCCATTATTGCTTCTAAATACTCCAATATCTCATCACAATTCTCAGTTGTTGCATTGTAAATGTCCTTGTGCTATCACATCATCCAATGTTGCATTACACTGGTCCACTGTCCTAACACAATATTGCATCATTACATCATAATGATTGGTTTCCTATTAAACTCTCCTCTATGTCATCACCATATTACATTGTTTTATCTCAGTTGTCCACTCTCTAATCACAGTGGTACATATCTCAACACAATAGTCCCCTATTCCATCACAATGCTCCATATCTCAGAAGGTGCCAAAATTATGTACCAACATGGTCCACTCTAACATAAAAATACACCAGTGTCTCATCAGAGCATTCCATTTTTGCTTCACAGTGGTCCAATATCCTAGCACATTGATCCATATTTTCATCATCACAATGGTCTAGTCTCTCATTATCACACTCCACTGTGTCATCACGATGCTTCCTAGTTGCATCACAATTGGCCACCCTCCCTCACAATACTCCATGCCTCATTACAGCTCTGTATTGTTCACTGTGGTCACAGGAGAATCACAGTGCTGCCCTACCACATCAAGGTGCTCCAGTTTTGCATCACAATGGTCCACTGTCTCAGCACATTGCCCATTGTTGTATCATAAGAGGAGAACATCCTATCACAATACTATGCTAGATAACTAGCAATGGTCTACTTTCCTGTCACAATGCTCCATTGTGGGAGCACAGTGCCCCAGTGTTCCATTACATTCCACCACTCTCTTACCACAATGTTTTACCACCCCCTCGCAGTATTCACCTATCTTATGTTGATGCCCCTTTACTTTCTCAAAGTGATCTAGTTTCCCATCACATTGCTTCACTGTCTCAGAACAATGCTCATTTGTTGCATCACATTGGCCCACTGCTCTATCACAACGCTCCATTTTACAGTACATTGGTCTGCTGTCCCATCTCCATGATCCCCATCTCATAACAGTCCTCCCTTGTTGCATTTTACTGTACATTGGTCTGCTGTCCCATCTCAATGATCCCCATTTCATAGCAGTCCTCCCTTGTTCCATTTTACAGTCCATTGGTCTGCTGTCCCATCTCAACGATCCCCATTTCATAACAGTCCTCCCTGTTCCATTTTACAGTCCATTGGTCTGCTGTACCATCTCCATGATCCCCATCTCATAGCAGTCCTCCCTTGTTCCATTTTACAGTCCATTGGTCTGCTGT